>CM055819.1:50846385-50939576 GCA_029582265.1 Zoroaster sp. YZ-2022
TTTTAAAAACCCCCTTTTGTCCCACAATTTGTAAAACTTCCACCGTAAAAAATTACGGAGCTTTACCTGGCAGCTAGGGTGCCAGTAAACGGTAAAAAGCATTAAAAATTACGGTTACCAAAATACGTTACCCGTAGTATTAACAGACTTTTTACCGTAAACATAATGGTTTGACGTAAAATACAATACGGTCCACACGTAAAAAATACGGTAGAAAGGTGGCAACTCGCTGCACGACTTTCGACCGTAAATTTTACGGGTAATATTTTACAGTGTACGTGCGTCCGATCTAGTTATTATGTTACAATGTATCAGTTACAATGTACTACATTATAAGCTCACGATGAGAGTGCATCTTTAACCCTCATGTCAAGAAGTTCGTTTTTAAACACCATTTCAGTACTGTAGTGGGTAAAGATGCGAACACTAAGGGCCTTTTGAAATTTGAAAAGGAATGTCACGCATATCCGTGACACACGATGGCGCTGTTTTGTTAGAGCACAACGGGAACTCGGTGGCACATAGCAGCACAGAAAGTGCACAAAGCAAAAAACCCAAATATTGACCCAAAAAACAGTGGTTTTCTCAAAAGGTTTACTGATTAGTAACCAAACACTCAGTTAACAAGACAACACAACTGATTTGTTTATGAATATGCAAATTTTCATGAGCACATAGACCACAAAACGCCTAAAAAGAAAAACTACGCTTGTGTACGTTGCCAGAGCTACATATCCACTATATTTACTTAATAGTGTTTTAAAAGTAAACTTAGTTGAACATGGAACTTAGCTGTTTACATTGCATTTTAGATCATGTAAGCATTTTTAACATTTTAACATTTCAATATTCTGCGGTGTTTTAAAATAAGCTTTGTTGATGAATTTTGCAATTATTGATGTTAGGAAAAAAAGTCTCTGGTTTACGGTCCTAGGTCGGCTTAAAATTCAGTGCGGTGACCCGTTTTTATTTATTTTTATTTATTATTTATTTATTTATTGTATTATTATTACTTTTTTATTTATGAAGTGATACATTGTACATGTATATACGTGGTTACGGAATTTCCTCATACATAATTATGGTGGGTAAGAGAGGCCGCACATATCAGGCAAACGTTCATATCGCTAGGCTTATATGTGAAATAAAAGTCGTTTAAAACACAGCGCGGCAAAAACAATCAATCCAGCAATTTTGGCTGCAGTTTTAGCCAAAAAAAATTAATAAATAAAATGCCGACACCCGGGTCTGAGGCGACGCCTGCGGGGACCAAAAACCAGAGACTATTGCATTGTATTGGTCTTAGCTGCTTATATTGCCTTTTCAATTTAGATTTTACATTGCAATTTAAATTTTCAATTTCAGTTTTCAATTTTCATAATTGCTTGAAAGTGTTACTATAATGAGTTGTAAAGGGATTGTATAGCATTGGTTATGACCAGATTATCAAATTGTCCAATTATTATCTAAAAGCTTACTTGGTGTTACGTTGGTATACAAGTATCAATCATCATGAGAAATTATTTCTTCTCAAGCATTTTCATCTTGATGAGAGAAAAAAACAATTATTTTGCTGAATTTCGAAAAATTGTCGTCTGGCAACTTTTTGAAAATCCTAAAAAAGACAAAGATGAATAGGCCTAGTCAAAAAACGAAATCGAATTATTATCTAAAAGCTTACTTGGTGTAAACTATCATTCATCATGAGAAATTATTTCTTTTCAAACACTTTAATCTTGATGAGAAAAAAAACACATTTGTAATGTTGAATTTCAAAAAGTTGTTGTCCGGCAGTTTTTTGAAAAACACAATAACTATTTTTCGTTGTTTTTTCAAAAACGTAAACACCTGTTATAATGAAACTTTCACGGGTTAGTTTGATGTTATATTTCTTGTAAACTAGATGATTGAAATGAACGTACGTTTCCATATACCAATGTTATACCTTCCCTTGATACACATGTGAACATCTGTAATGAAAACAATGAATATTCATGCGCATCACTGGGATTTATTTTCAGTTGTTTTTGTAAATTTATTCATATAATTATTATTACGAACAGTTATTTAAAAATAAAAGAACCACAATTTGTGCCCCAAAAATTAAAATAAATATATACAAATTCCGGTCAAAAGGGGCAATCCGTTTGCCCCCCCCCCCCCAGTGACGCGCATGATATTACATTGATGCTCTAATGCAATTGTTTAAATACCAACAGGTGAAACAGTCGGATAAAAATCAACCCGACAGTTGGACTAAAATATTACGTTTTCTGTTTTCAAACAATTTCCCTGTAGTTGGTATTTAGACCAACATATTTAGAATGTGAAATTAGGTGCATATCAATACGTTTTCAGATACTTACTTCGAGTCAGTGTAATATCATAAACTTTTTGAATGTGTAAAATATCTTCAAATATGTTTCGTCCGGCGATCTATGCTCTGAGAAACATGATTAATAGACTTTCTCGAGCGAAATTGCCTTCAAAGGTTAGTTGTTTTATTACAAAAACACGATCAATGGAGTTTGGGATGTTATGGAAACCGTTATCTTTGGGGTCTTTATTGTCATATTATTCAAACGTTCACTTATTACGCCGAACTTATTAAGCCAAATAACTGGCCGCAACTGACATAACTCGCCAGGATAGGTCAAAGTAATACGTTGACAGATTTTTTTCATTCATTTGGAATTAATAACTTTCTCAAACCAGAGAGGAAAACGACAATTCAACATGTTGATCAATGTTTCTGGTTAATTCAGCCTGAACATACACGGATGATACATGTTTGAAGATAAACTGTCTGTATGCTTAGTATAGGTATAGACCCTGTGTTATACTTGAATAGACATTATGTTCTCAAAGGGAAGGAACAACATTGGTAATTACCACATTATCAAATTGACAAATTGATTTCACACACGTCGGTGTAGGGCAAACAAATGAAATCAATTGTTTATCACCCGACGCAAGAATTTCATCAAACTATAAATTGACAAATTGTTATCTAAAAATATACAAGGTACAAGTATTAATCATACCAATGAGATATTCCGCTGAAGTACTTTCATCTTAGAGAACACAGGAATGTTTTTGTTGAATTTACAAAAAGTTGCCGTCTGACAACATAAAAAACCGCAAAACCCCCAACATAAAAAACAGTTTTCATCGTTTCTCATAAACTTGATGAAACTTTCAAAGGTTAGTTTTATGAGATATCTATATATTGAAACCTAGAGGTTTGAAATGAGCGTCCGTTATACCAAATACCAATGTTGTATCTTCCCTTTAATGCCACTATACACTATTGGTTATCTCAACAAACATTTATCAGTCTGAAATAACACTTACTTGGTGGAAACTTGATGATGGTAAAAAATATATAAATAAATAAATAAAACATCACTTGAAATCTTTCTTTCTGAGGAACTATAATTTTAGTAAAATTAGTAAAATAATGTCCCAACTGAATGTTCAACTTTGTAAGACGAACATTTCATGTTAGAATGAATACGAAATAATATGAATGTATTTCCACTATTTGCTCATTCATGACACAATTAATTAAGTTGAAACTTTCTCATGTAAGTACTTATCCTTTAATTCCTACCAAGTATAGATGCATTTAGGCCTATACAGACATTTATACCAAAAGTGTATACCGGCTTTAAGTTACATAATGATTTAAGTTTTATGTTATGATCTGTACTGAATAAAAGTATCATTTTCTCGCTCTAAATATTCAATGGTATAAAGAATGGATTATTTACTGAGTGGAATAGTTTAAAGATGCACTCTTGTCTTGCATTTCGTGAGATTATAATGTACATATACCGGTAGTATGCGGACCCTGACCTTAAACACTGCTGCGTGCGTGTGTGTAATCCTCATTAGCCCAGAATGACCAACAGTTCCCTGACGGTCAGAGAGGAATCGCGCAGTCGAATAATCTTACAGTCAGGGATATGTTTTGCGATCATGACCAGAAACATATTTCTAGTCTGGGGCGATAAAGGAGTCGAGTTTGCTTTTTTTCTATCTCTCTATAGGGCCTATTTAATAAATGTTTGATGAACCATATTGATTATTCACCAACTAAACACAGGTCTATATTTATGCTACACGCGAATTGTGTGAAGGACTCAAGAACATTAAAAATCCGTTATGAAATTGTTGAACTCAGAACATACAAGTCATTGAACCCATACGTACACGTGCAGCCAGGGATCACACCCCAAGTTACAATGCTAAAAACATGGGAAGTACAGCAGTCGGAGCATCTTCCCTCCTATCCCATCTCTCCCTCTCCACCCCCCTCTCCTTTCCACCCTTTCCCTTCCCACCAAGGAATAATAAAAGGCAACAGTGACAAATCAAAGCAAGGTATCCAATCTTAACATGAAACTAATGGCGAAGTGAATAATTTGTATTGATTAAAGTACAGTAATAAAATATATAATGATAAATAAAATGTTTATATTGCACATATCAAAACCATGTGACATACAGATAAACAAATAGACAATTTAGGTATAAACGTAAAATATCTGATGGTAAACATTAAGTTACAAATCAAATTAATATTTAGAGAACTATTAACTGCCAAACAATAATTAATTAACAAGCTATTATATAGACGAGAACGGGCAAGCTGTAAACAAACCAATATTCAGGAATAACTTTCATAAGATCAAGCTACCCTGAACCACGTTTGGCTCCTCAGTTGACTCAAAGGATTCTCTATACAAACTTTTGAGTAAGGATTTCTTGTATAACAATAACCATATCGGTAGTCATCCTGTTACGTTACATCCATTGTGTTTCCCTATTCAGACCACTAAAGTGCTTTTGTTAACCACCGCGTGCCAGCTGTTGAATAAGAACGCACCATTTTTGGCAATCTGTGTCATCATTACAAGTGTGTTCTCAAGGATAGACAAATCGACCATGCACGTTTTGTAGTGAAGTATTTTCACCGTGTCGAAAACTCAGTGGTATATTACATATAGTCCCTTCTCTCTCGTTGATCTGTGGTAGGAGTAAGGCCATTGCGTACGATAATTCAAGTCTTTTGCAATCTCTGGTGTAACCTGTTGAGATAGAATATTGGAGTGAAATCAAATAACCAGGCCAGGACGTCATCATCAGTCGTATACGTACCCGTTGGGAAACGGTGCCAGCCACTCCCACACTAGGCCATAATACGCTGTAGTCCAAGAATCAGTTTCCTGGTCGTAGAGCCTTCTTGAGGACTAAAAGAGGACTATTGGCACCAAGGTGCGATTTGGAATCTTTTCTCAGAGAGGAGTGTTGATAAATTGAAACGAGGATGAAGAAACGGACATTATGGATATATGTTCTGATGGTCGTAGCTGTGTTATTTCTATCAGCAGAAGTGAAAGCCGGTAAGTTTGATTTTCCTCGGGGCAGGCTTAGTAATATATTGGACCCAAAATTTTGAATAGTTACCACTCGATCAGCTCTATTTTTATGAACCCTGCCTTCTTTTACTTGCCTTCAAGCATAGGCATTTCTCCTCTTATACACTTACTGTACTAGGCCTTCAATTGGCATTTCTTTATTTGATCATTTTGTATATTATATTTATTACGCCATGAAAGATAAATTGTTGTGAATTGAAATGAAATGAACTGGGAGATCGTTTTTAAAGTTTTCACAACACTAGTCAATAGAGGGCTGTAATAATTCCCACATATATAGACTGGGCTGAATTTAGGGCTCTCTGTACAGTCTTAAATTCGAATAAAAAGTTATATGGGCAATAATTTCACTTTCCTTAAGAATGACAGCACCTCAGACAAAACTATTTTCAGCGAAGATCGACTACCGTTAGCTTTGTACTATATGTTTAAGGCCTAGGCCTACAATATAATTTGACAATTGTTTTGCTTTTGGAATTACCAAATACTAAAACCTAAAACCTCGACTGACATGTTTTTTGTCCAGCAGGTAACCGAACGATTTGCGGAGAGACAACTTGTCTTGCAGAACCTTTATCATTTGTTTGCACAAATGTTTACATTGTAAACAAAAGAAATCAATACAAGTATTTAGACATGTTGGTTTGAGTTTATTCTAGCACAGCTGCATACAAGTATATGCAACAAATGGATTAATTCATCTGAGTGATTTACTGAATGAGTCAAGGCCAGTGGCCCGTGGCATGCTGAGGTTATTTTTCAGGCTCACGGCCAATGTGTGTTTATTCATAGGCCTATTCATTATTAAGGCAGTATATATGTACAGTTTTCTATAAGGAGATAATAGCTAACATGCATTCACATTAATTGAATTCATTCTAATGTGGAAATAAATCATCAGCCGGTGCCATGTTAGATTTAAATTTGTAGGCCTATCCATGTATTTTTTTTCTCGAAAATGACAAAATGTCAATAAGGCAAAAAAAGTCTCCGGTTTCTGGTCGGCTTCAAAATCTGTGTGCTGCTGTGCGCGGTGACGCACTTTTTTTCAGACCAAATTTCCCAAACACAAATTATGGTGGCTAAGAGAGGCCGCACAAATCGGGCAAACGTTCCATACACCTATGTGAAAAAACGTTGTTTAAAACACAAAGCGGTAGAATTCAAATTGATCCAGCTGGCGGGGATTGGACATAGCAAAGGAAACTAACAATGCCGACGAGCGGGTGTGAGGCAACGCGCGCGGGACTCTGGAGACCAGAAACCGGAGACTTGTTTTTGGTCTGATAGTGATAGGGGTAACTTCTCTGAATATTTACCATCTTAAAACCAATTGGTTTTAAGATGGTAATTCGCGTGCGCGTCGCCTCAGAACCGCTCGTCAGCATTTTTAGACGTTTTCTTTGCTATGCCCATTTCCCGCCAAAATTGCCGATTGATCAAGCTTTAAGGTACTAATTATGTCAGTTGCTTTTATGTTAATTACCATTTTTGTTAAAGTAGTATTTATTTTTAACAAAACCTACACTGACACCATGGAACCAATATATTCAGACGGCTCAGTCTAGTCTGACAGTTTTCGATTTGTTATCCTTATGTTATTATTATTTTATTATTAATTGTAATGACACCAAATCAAATTGGGCTTTATTATAAAATTCCTATAAACATAAAACTGAACACGCGACACAACTTGGTAAACACATAAAAACGGGCTTCAAATGTAGAGTCAAAACACAAAGTGAAGGTCATGCGACGCAAGTCGTCATCGCCGACGACAACGACGTGCAAACCTTTTAAAAAGTCCACCAGAAATAAATTATTTTGATCAATAGGGGGCGTTGTTGCATCGTACATACACAGTATTTTGCGGCATATTTGAGTCATCGAAGTTGCAGCTGGAATTTTCGAGAGCGATCATTTAATTATAACCATTATCTTGCACAAAACGTCAACAGGTAGAATAGTTTTAATTAAGTTATTTACGCTCAGCTTCCTAGTGTGTGATTTATATCAATTATTAACTCTACGATACAGTCACGCAATGTATTGAAAATACAGTACAGTGCATAATTTTTTGTCCGGTTTCCGGACAAACGTTATGCATTATTTTATTAATATTAAATAATAATATAATGGCATAGGGCCTAGGCCCCTAGTAATTTTAGTATTATTTTATTTAAAAGCTTGTCTTGCGGTCTTCATCATCATTGGCCAGTTTTTGGCATGGCCACTAGTTCATGTAGTTTGTATGTTCCCTGGCGGTGGTTACCTGAGCCTCAGTGGCGCACCAAGGATTTGATTGGGGGGGGGGCTCAAAATATTTTTATTTGAAATCCAATATGGGGGAGAGACATGGCTGACCCAAACCATAACCGCTGGCGCGGCTGCAGCCATGTCCCTAGTCGTGCTCGTCAGTGAACCTACGGCACATGTTAAATGTTTCCTGGTGGTTTCTAGTCATAAAATTAAAAAGAAGACATTATGGCATGATTCGGACTCGTAGGGTTTTACCTTCCATATAATTTCCTCCTCTTGATGTAAAGAACTTGAGCTTGTTTCGTCTGCAAGATTTCTATAGTTAAATACTTTCATTGCGTGGACGTAAAGTTTGTGATCATTCCGGGCGGAGCTAACTTTTTTCAAACACGAATTTGGCGGCAAAACCAAATCCCAATATTATCCAATCGGTGTTTGCTAAAAGAGTGTCACATAATCTTTGTAAATTAAAACCCAATCCTGGGCCATTATGTACAAACTGGAAAGGAGTTGATTATAATGCGGGCGTGTTTAAATTTTACGAGTAACCTCAACGACAGTCAACGACCTCAACAAGAGAAACGGACAACAGAAATTGAAAATAAAATTAAGTAAAGCTGCTCCCTGATCAGGGTGCACCATGGCGGGGGGGGGGGGGGGGAATGTGTAAAAATGCTTGTTATATATACTGGTGGCCCTTCAAGCTTACATGCACATGCATACGCAATGCCGTAAAATATAATAGTGGAATACATGTAAATGGAAAACTTTTGGAGGGGAGCTTGAGTCTCCTGAGCCCCATCCCTTGTACCACTGCCCTATACTCCTTGCCGAACTCCTCTGTAGACAAGACTTGGGCTCAGATTTTGCTCTCTTTCCTGGCTCCTTCTTAAAAAATAAATAAAACATCAGCGGGCCCTTGGGGGGGGGGCTCGAGACCCCCAAGCCCCCCCTTGGGTGCGCCACTGCTGAGCCTGAGGTCAATTCTTCTACTTTTTTCTAGAGAACAAATTATTACTAACTTTTAGGCCATCATGGCCATGTCCATGAGAATGAAAGTCATAGATTTGCATCCACCGCCCGCATGGCCACCTAAATTTTTCATTATTTGCCAAAAAAATCATTATTTGCACAAAAAAGGTATTTCCACCAAACAAATTTAGTTCCAAATCATCCACATCAGTAAAACAAAGTTTTTACCAAATTTCCACCAGTATGTGCGCTATATAATCATTAGCACATGTTCTCTTACAGTCTTAGTCCCGCGTACGTCGTTCACAAAAAAGGTCGCATCGCGCTAAAACTGTATGGTAAACTCCGTCCGATCCGCACCTGCAACTGTACCGCCTTCACATGCACAACACGTTCGCTGTTGAGCCTTTGTATCTTATGCCTGTGTGTGCATACGATACAGTCACGCAATTTATTGAAAATACAGTACAGCGCATAATTTTTTGTCCGGTTTCCAGACAAACGTTATGCGTTATTTTATTTAATAATTTAATAGGGCCTAGTACTAGTAGTAGTAGTAGTATTATTTTATTTAAAAGCTCGTCTCGCGGTCTTCATCATCATTGGCCAGGTTGAGGTTTTGGCGTGGCCACGAGTTTGTATGTTCCGTGGCGGTCGTTACCTCAGGTCAATTCTTCTCGAGAACAAATTATTAACAAAATTATGATTATAACTAACGTTACTCTTTATGTAAGTCTAACGTTAATAGTAAAAATACACATTAAGTGTTCCCTTTTTTATTGATTAATTTATGTATTTATTTATGTATTTATTTTTTTCAGATTGTTCCAGTAATCCATGTGAGAATGGATCTACCTGTATTAATGCCTACTTGGATCCAGGCTATGTCTGTCTGTGTCCACCAACCTTCATGGGGCTCCACTGCTCTGATTATTCAAGTAAGTCACTTTTTGGAAAGAATGTTGAACCCTACTGCCACTTGTGCACAATAATCAATATCTATTCTAAGCATAGAGCAAGATGGCAATATCTCATTGGATGTGCATACATTCATCGCTCAAAAAATCCCAAAACATCGTTTCCAATCCTTTTGTCTTGACTACACTTTCCTCTCCTTTTGTGTCTCCTCTGTCATCTTTTAAAGGAAAATTTGTGATATTTGTCATATTTGGATAGAAAAGTGGCGGTTGTATTCTACATTCTTTCCCACTTTTTTGTTGCATGTAGTTGCTTGTTTTTATTTCCTATACACACAAGGCCAAAAACTAAGTGTTTTTGGTTACCCACACCCACACTCTCCTAGAAAATCAGACAGACAACTTATCTCTCTTTGAAAATATTTATGACAAAATTATAATAGTTAAAGATAAGGTTCAATATTGGTAATTATCAGATTTGAAATTAACAAATAATTATCTGGGACCAATTAGACCCTACCTGCCACACCTACCTGCCCAGGACAGTCCAGTATCCATTATCTACTCTGTCCTAAACATGTTCATGTAAGCTTGTTTTTAGAGTCTGTAATTGAAGCCAAACCTATTTGTGGTAAGTCCTTCTTAACAATGTTGAAGATAGAAAAGCCTAAGATTGCACCAGAGAGAATCTAATCCAAATCTTTCCAGGGTCCTAAAGCAGGACACTAATTGTCCACATACTGTAATGGCCTGCGTGCTCACAAATGGTGCTTTGTGCTAAAAATTTGTCACCAGCTACGCTGTAGTTCAATTTGGACAGGCAGTATCAAAACCTAGTTCATTATTAACGGTATTATTCTGCATAATGTACTTTAATATCGAGCACACCAAAGGCAGTTTAAGTCATCAATTGCATGATTGCTAGTTGTAAATCTACACTTATTCAGTACGTCAGTAACAATAGAAAATCTCTTTTAAATAATCTTTAGTTTTGTATGAAATAGTTAGAGAATAGATTCAAAACTGTAGGTTCATGCTAAGAATGGACGAGGCGAAGATCTACAGTTCCTCGTCCATTCTTCTTGACGTACATAATTTGTATTGTACTAATCATTCCAATGGCATTAATTTTACAAACCCTTCCTTTCTTGGTTTGTGCCCACAGATCGTACCTGTCAGTACAACTTCCACAATACCTCTGGCATCATCACGTCCCCTAACTATCCAGACTTTCATAACAACTTTGAAGACTGTTTATACCTCATCCGAGTGCCCAGCGCTGTCACCATCACCCTCACCATCACATCGTTTGATACCGAGATGCGCAAGGATGTCCTAGGGGTCGGGCAGAGGAGCAACGGGACTGGCTGGCGTGAATTCAGCGGACAGATTGATGTGCCAGTAATCATTACCTATCAGACCAATCAAGCATTCCTTACTTGGTTCTCTGATTTCAACATCATTCGACAAGGATGGACCGTTCTGTATGAAACTGGTAGATGACCTTTTAGCTTTGTTGGTCCAAAGGGTTGTATATATTTATTATATCTTTTCTTGCAGTCCTTTACTCCAATCCTTCACCCTCAAGTGATTAAAGGTCACAAACAGGGGTGGACCTCGGCATCCTCCCAACTGCAAGGGTATGGATAAATTTGCCGTCACGGTCAGGCTGATAGAACTTCTTCAAAATTACTGGCCAGGCTGGCCAGTAACATTTTAGAGATAGCACTTGTCTTGCCAAAAATGAATACATTTCCAAATACATAAAAAAGCAAAATTAACAAAAACTAAATGTTCTTTAAAAAGTCTTGATTGTCAACAAATTTTCAAATTAATTCCTTAAAGACTTCCACAGCTTTGAATTGTTCAGAAGACGAAATTATGAGAGCATTTGGACAAAAACAGGAGACATCAAACTATCATTTTAAGTAAAGACAGTTTGCGGTGACACCATGTGAAATTCTCAAATTGAGTAGTAATTGATTCTGAAAAGAACTGGAGGTTACAACTCGACGTTTCAATCAGTATGCTCTGATCGTCTTCAGGAGAATGGAGACGATCAGATCTTTTCAGAACTATTTACTACTCAATTTGAGAATTTCACATGGTGTCACCGTAAATACAAATGTAGTCTTTACTTATCCTTTTCACCATGAAAAGCTACAAATATTACTGAAACTATCATTTATATGTTGTTTGCTTTAAAACTGCAAAATGAGTAAATACAGGGCTGCAATTTTAAAACGGCTAATTACAACAAACGTGATAAGCAGAGTTGGATATGGATACTAGCTGGCCTGGAATTTCATTCTTGTAGGGGCAAGGCCACTTTTGCTGAGTAAATGGCCCTTTCATTAGAATATCAGAATGTCTATGGGAACATTTGTAACAGGCCAAGACCAGGGCAATGAACGCCATGGCCTCTGTGAAATACCAGTCCTGTACTAACCATTGAATATGGGTTTATATCCCAGCACTGTTGACCAGTCAGAGTGAAGGATTCAGGCTAGCTGGATAACCCTAATTCCCTACAGACATTTCACAGACACTCTGCTGAATGCAACAAAATGCAACAACAGACAAGTGTGCTGTCTGCTCAATGCAACAAGATCCACCAGCTAGAACAATGGTTCTTTTGTTCTCTGCTGATGAGGGCAAGGCTTTTCATTGAGCATGGTTAGGGTTAAAAGAAATCATTACAAAAGTGTAGTCATATTATTTGTTGTTTCTTGTGTAGATGGCTTGGAGTGTGAATGGCCTACTAACCCATGTGATACTGGCTACCAATGTATTGAAGGATATGCAAACTACACATGTCAAGGTAACCTACATGTAAACATTCAGCAATTTCTGTGAATGTTCAGAACAACACTTCATTAGCATTCAAATACAAATAAGCAGAATTCATTGGAGAATTTGGTTGGGGGGGGGGGCATGTGAATCACTTTTCGTTTTCAGATTTTCGTATTCATTTTGGAATTAACATCTTCAGAAGACAAAACTTCATTTGCAGAATAAGCTAAACAATTATTCTAAAATGAAAGCACCTCGGACAGAAAGATTTCCAGGGATGTTAAATATTGGAATCATAATCTTTACACCATGTTGATTTCACGTTAATTTGTGATCATTTTTTTAAGAATACCAATAGTATATATAGTGAGATAAAAGTTTTTAACATCTTCTTTGAATGTAGATATTTTGAACAACAACGGACATAAGGGTAGTGCTGGGAGTTACCGGTTAGTTCACTAACCGTTTAACCAAAATTTTCATGGTCGGTTAATTGGTTAACCGAAAGTCAGCACCCGATGGCCACGCAAACTAGATATAGTCAGCAAATGGAATAATGTATCACTGTGTATACATTTTAGTTCACTAACCGTTTAACCAAAACTTTCATGGTCGGTTAACTGGTTAACTGAAAGTCAGCACCCGACGGCCACACAAACTAGATATAGTCAGCAAATGGGGAACAATTGTATCACTGTGTATACATTTTAGTTCACTAACCGTTTAACCAAAACTTTCATGGTCGGTTAACTGGTTAACTGAAAGTCAGCACCCGACGGCCACACAAACTAGATATAGTCAGCAAATGGGGAACAATGTATCACTGTGTATACATTTTAGTTCACTAACCGTTTAACCAAAACTTTCATGGTCAGTTAACTGGTTAACTGAAAGTCAGCACCTGACGGCCACACAAACTAGATATAGTCAGCAAATGGGGAACAATGTATCACTGTGTATACATTTTAGTTCACTAACCGTTTAACCAAAACTTTCATGGTTGGTTAACTGGTTAACTGAAAGTCAGCACCTGACGGCCACACAAACTAGATATAGTCAGCAAATGGAATAATGTATCACTGTGTATACATTTTAGTTCACTAACCGTTTAACCAAAACTTTCATGGTCAGTTAACTGGTTAACTGAAAGTCAGCACCCGATGGCCACACAAACTAGATATAGTCAGCAAATGGGGAACAATTGTATCACTGTGTATACATTTTAGTTCACTAACCGTTTAACCAAAACTTTCATGGTCGGTTAACTGGTTAACTGAAAGTCAGCACCCGACGGCCACACAAACTAGATATAGTCAGCAAATGGGGAACAATGTATCACTGTGTATACATTTTAGTTCACTAACCGTTTAACCAAAACTTTCATGGTCGGTTAACTGGTTAACTGAAAGTCAGCACCCGACGGCCACACAAACTAGATATAGTCAGCAAATGGAATAATGTATCACTGTGTATACATTTTAGTTCACTAACCGTTTAACCAAAACTTTCATGGTCGGTTAACTGGTTAACTGAAAGTCAGCACCCGATGGCCACACAAACTAGATATAGTCGGCAAATGGAACAATGTATCACTGTGTATACATTTTAGTTCACTAACCGTTTAACCAAAACTTTCATGGTCGGTTAACTGGTTAACTGAAAGTCAGCACCCGATGGCCACACAAACTAGATATAGTCGGCAAATGGAACAATGTATCACTGTGTATACATTTTAGTTCACTAACCGTTTAACCAAAACTTTCATGGTTGGTTAACTGGTTAACCAAAAGTCAGCACCCGACGGCCACACAAACTAGATATAGTCGGCAAATGGAACAATGTATCACTGTGTATACATTTTAGTTCACTAACCGTTTAACCAAAACTTTCATGGTTGGTTAACTGGTTAACTGAAAGTCAGCACCCGACGGCCACACAAACTAGATATAGTCGGCAAATGGAATAATGTATCACTGTGTATACATTTTAGTTCACTAACCGTTTAACCAAAACTTTCATGATCGGTTGACTGGTTAACTGAAAGTCAGCACCCGATGGCCACGCAAACTAGATATAGTCGGCAAATGGGAACAATGTTTCACTGTGTATACATTTTAGTTCACTAACCGTTTAACCAAAACTTTCATGATCGGTTGACTGGTTAACTGAAAGTCAGCACCCGATGGCCACGCAAACTAGATATAGTCAGCAAATGGGAACAATGTATCACTGTGTATACATTTTAGTTCACTAACCGTTTAACCAAAACTTTCATGGTCGGTTAACTGGTTAACCGAAAGTCAGCACCCGACAGCCACACAAACTAGATATAGTCAGCAAATGTAATAATGTATCACTGTGTATACATTTTAGTTCACTAACCGTTTAACCAAAACTTTCATGGTCGGTTAACTGGTTAACTGAAAGTCAGCACCCGACGGCCACACAAACTAGATATAGTCAGCAAATGGAATAATGTATCACTGTGTATACGACATAAAACACAATAAAGGGGGCCACTTTCCTACCGTCACGTTAGCAGTTTTTCTTATGGTTGTAATTTTTTTTTTAATATCTGAAACCACCAAAAAAGAATTTCAACATTTGAATAGACATGTACATGTATGCTTATCCTAAAGATAATTTGAGTTGATTATTACTATTATTTTTTTAATTACCCTAAAATTTCCATCAACAAATGGACGGAAAAGTGAGGTAACTTTTTCCGTCCAATTATTATGGAAATTTGAGGGTAAAAAAATAAATAAAAAAATAAAAAAATAAAATAAATAAACTCAAATTAGTTCTAGTATAAGCCTGCATGTCCATTCACATGTTGAAACACTTTTTGGTCGGTTTCAGGTACTTAAAAATAAATAACAACCATTGGAAAAACTGCTAACGTGACGGATGCAAAGTGGCCCCCTTTATTGTGTTTTATGTCATACATTTTCAATCAACAACGGACATAAGGTAGTGGTGGGAGTTACCGGTTAGTTCACTAACCGTTTAAAACAGTCTAAAACAACAAAATATTGGTTTCGGTTAACGGGTTAGTAAATTTCTAAACTGTTTGTGCAGCTTTAGTCATTGAACAGGTTAACCATCCCAGCATTACATAAGACAGGTGTAAAATGAATATTAAAAAAAATAGTAATAATGACAATCATATGTGATATGTTGCTTTGTTTAAACAAATACGCAACTTTTGTTCATTTGTACAGATGTATTGGAGTGTGCAAGCGATCCGTGTCAGAATGGAGGTTTATGTTTCGAGGGGACGGCTTCATTTGCCTGTGTTTGTCTTGACGGCTTTACTGGGACACTCTGTGAAAAAGGTTAGAAACAAATTAAATAATTTATTATTATTTTTTTATTCCAAAATTTAAGTGTCAAGTATAGTGTAACCTTATTGGTCAATCTGTGCTGTTTGATTGATACATGTAGACTAGATAGGGCCATTATCATTTATCACTATCAGCCTAATTTGCTGAAAATGTATTTGTCCCCAAACCACTTTCCGCTGTTCTGGCAGCTGCATGCAGATGCAATGTTTCTCATGTCATTATTGATCCATGCTATATACAATGATCTGGTCTGTCGATCAAATGGCATGGATTTACCAATTCGGTTAAGCCTTTCCACTGACAACTCTTTTCATGACAACTACAGCTACATCGGTCAAAGCGCTTGGCTTTTATGAAGGTGGCTTGACCGAGTTTTCATCATTGCTGAGGGTGAGAGGGGGATTATGGCAATAACTGGATTGGTGTATTACAGTAATAATAATAATAACACAAATTTGTTCTTATATATCACATTCCACATAGACTCTCATATCCACTTGTTTTTAATAATAATAATAATGTCGGGCATTTTAAAGCGCTTTTAAACAAGGTATCAAAGCGCTGTACATTATTACCCCTGCTCATCAGGCGCATAAATCATTCCAGAAACCATCTCAGCTCCCTGGGGAGTATACAATTGCTGCCATTTCGGCGCATATGGGCTAATCAAACACAACAACCAACTCTGCCCTCACAGGTACCCATTTACTCCTGGGTGGATAGAAGCATTTATGGTAAAGTGTCTTGCTCAAGGACACAAGTACCACGGTCGCAGCCAGGATTCGAACCCACATTCTGACGACTCAGCCATCAGAACACAAATCCGATGCACTAAACCGCTCGACCATGGCACTCCATTATTACCCCTGGTCATTTGACTAATATAATCTTTCTCATCAGCTCCCTTGGGGGTATACAAAGCCAAACACAATATCACCCTCTTCCCTAACATTTATCCATGTATACTCCAATTAGTCTTACTTACCCTTGTGTTTTGATGAACACCGTGACTGAAAATAACTAGCTCATTTATGCAGCAACAACGCTAATATGACCTTGCCATGTGGGTATTATTTTCAGTCACAATTCCATGCCCTGTTGATCATGACGATATTACCCCTTTAAGTAGTAATGATAAACAGTCATAGCTGAGTGTTTTTCTTATGCGGAGGTGATCACTAAAGTGGCCATGATGCAAGCATGCCAGTGATATTTGTGTATATATGTACTGATTCATGTTTTGCATTTTTTATTTGTGGTATTTTCAGACATTGCTGAGTGTTTGAGTAATCCGTGTCTGAATGGAGCTGCCTGTGTCGATGGTGTTGGCTTCTATGAATGCCAATGTGCTGATGATTACAGCGGAGTGAACTGTGAAATAGGTATGTTGATCAAGGCAATTGCTTTGTACCATTTCAAACCAGGGATGGATACAGCATGGAAGAATTGAACTATCGTCATTCACAAACGATGGCCAATCATAGCTACAATTCCCAACGGAAAGCCGATAGACTTCTTATATAAAGTGATGATTTCTCCATGTGTTATTTGACAGATATGAGTCCTTGTGGTAGTACACCATGTATGAATGGAGCAATGTGTAGAAACCAGGATACAGCTTATAGATGTGACTGCCCTATTGAATGGACCGGTGTTAACTGTGACATAGGTAATTTAGCTATGGGAATTACATGTGCCTTTGACAGTGTGCCTTTGACAGTGTGCCTTTGACAGTGTGCCTTTGACAGTGTGCCTTTGACAGTGTGCCTTTGACAGTGTGCCTTTGACAGTGTGCCTTTGACAGTGTGCCTTTGAGAAAGACACTATATTTTATGAGGATCAAAAGCATAATGTTAGACTCTGCAATTATGAGAGACTTATGAGATGCGCTGGTGGCAGCAGAGGTTATTTCCCATTGTTTACGTAATGATGAGCATGCGCATGATATTGAGAATAACCAATAGATTCCCTATTTCCATATCCTGTCTTATACTCTGGTCAAAACATATGCCATTATACATGTAACTACCTTTTAGTATGGAATTACAAGTAACAAACTAGAAGTGTTCATTGGGTAAAAGAAAGGCTCTTGCCTGTAGATCCCGATTGCAATCTTGAGACAATCAGATTGAACAAGTTTGTTTCACATCACACTGGTTAACACTTTGTTGGTGTTTCATGTGTCCCTAAAACATGGATTATCCATGTGTTAAAGACTGCGCAACACTTGCTATCAGGCATGCGCAGTGGTCTTGAGACTAAGATATCTTCACTATTATGCAGAGAATTTTGAGTCCTGTCTGAATCGATTTTAACATAGCACTAAAGTAATTGTTCAGGGACAAAAGTAGGTTCATTAGTTCATGTATATTCGCTGCTCGTATGCGTGCCGATCCTTTGAGTGCGTTCCCATGGTAATTTGCCCTCTAATATGGCAGTTTATGATGATGACATCATTGCATAAGGCCTATTGATCATGAGGGCCACTTCTGAAAAGTTTGTAAGTGGTAGTAAAAAATGGCAGTACAATGTTTGTGTTTTCGAAGCTGTTTTCAACATGGTAGATGCCAGATTTCAAACTAATTTGATCAAATCCAACCCTGTATGAGTAACTGTACAAAGTGGAGGTTTTCCATTGCAATTGATAATCACGGATGTTATTTTACCAGGGACAACCCTGTATGAGTAACTGTACAAAGTGGAGGTTTTCCATTGCAATTGATAATCACGGATGTTATTTTACCAGGGACAACCCTGTATGAGTAACTGTACAAAGTGGAGGTTTTCCATTGCAATTGATAATCATGGATGTTATTTTACCAGGGACAACCCTGTATGAGTAACTGTACAAAGTGGAGGTTTCCATTGCAATTGATAATCATGGATGTTATTTTACCAGGGACAACCCTGTATGAGTAACTGTACAAAGTGGAGGTTTTCCATTGCAATTGATAATCATGGATGTTATTTTACCAGGGACAACCCTGTATGAGTAACTGTACAAAGTGGACGTTTTCCATTGCAATTGATAATCATGGATGTTATTTTACCAGGGACAACCCTGTATGAGTAACTGTACAAAGTGGAGGTTTTCCATTGCAATTGATAATCATGGATGTTATTTTACCAGGGACAACCCTGTATGAGTAA
Organism: Zoroaster sp. YZ-2022; assembly: GCA_029582265.1. NCBI lineage: Eukaryota > Metazoa > Echinodermata > Asteroidea > Forcipulatida > Zoroasteridae > Zoroaster > Zoroaster sp. YZ-2022. Next base: position 50,865,268 of record CM055819.1, read on the forward strand.
CTGTACAAAGTGGACGTTTTCCATTGCAATTGATAATCATGGATGTTATTTTACCAGGGACAACCCTGTATGAGTAACTGTACAAAGTGGAGGTTTTCCATTGCAATTGATAATCATGGATGTTATTTTACCAGGGACAACCCTGTATGAGTAACTGTACAAAGTGGAGGTTTCCATTGCAATTGATAATCATGGATGTTATTTTACCAGGGACAACCCTGTATGAGTAACTGTACAAAGTGGAGGTTTTCCATTGCAATTGATAATCATGGATGTTATTTTACCAGGGACAACCCTGTATGAGTAACTGTACAAAGTGGAGGTTTTCCATTGCAATTGATAATCATGGATGTTATTTTACCAGGGACAACCCTGTATGAGTAACTGTACAAAGTGGACGTTTTCCATTGCAATTGATAATCATGGATGTTATTTTACCAGGGACAACCCTGTATGAGTAACTGTACAAAGTGGAGGTTTTCCATTGCAATTGATAATCATGGATGTTATTTTACCAGGGACAACCCTGTATGAGTAACTGTACAAAGTGGAGACGTTTTCCATTGCAATTGATAATCATGGATGTTATTTACCAGACCCTGTATGAGTAACTGTACAAAGTGGACGTTTTCCATTGCAATTGATAATCATGGATGTTATTTTACCAGGGACAACCCTGTATGAGTAACTGTACAAAGTGGACGTTTTCCATTGCAATTGATAATCATGGATGTTATTTTACCAGGGACAACCCTGTATGAGTAACTGTACAAAGTGGACGTTTTCCATTGCAATTGATAATCATGGATGTTATTTTACCAGGGACAACCCTGTATGAGTAACTGTACAAAGTGGAGGTTTTCCATTGCAATTGATAATCATGGATGTTATTTTACCAGGGACAACCCTGTATGAGTAACTGTACAAAGTGGAGGTTTTCCATTGCAATTGATAATCATGGATGTTATTTTACCAGGGACAACCCTGTATGAGTAACTGTACAAAGTGGACGTTTTCCATTGCAATTGATAATCATGGATGTTATTTTACCAGGGACAACCCTGTATGAGTAACTGTACAAAGTGGAGGTTTTCCATTGCAATTGATAATCATGGATGTTATTTTACCAGGGACAACCCTGTATGAGTAACTGTACAAAGTGGAGGTTTTCCATTGCAATTGATAATCATGGATGTTATTTTACCAGGGACAACCCTGTATGAGTAACTGTACAAAGTGGAGGTTTTCCATTGCAATTGATAATCACGGATGTTATTTTACCAGGGACAACCCTGTATGAGTAACTGTACAAAGTGGAGGTTTTCCATTGCAATTGATAATCATGGATGTTATTTTACCAGGGACAACCCTGTATGAGTAACTGTACAAAGTGGAGGTTTTCCATTGCAATTGATAATCATGGATGTTATTTTACCAGGGACAACCCTGTATGAGTAACTGTACAAAGTGGAGGTTTTCCATTGCAATTGATAATCACGGATGTTATTTTACCAGGGACAACCCTGTATGAGTAACTGTACAAAGTGGAGGTTTTCCATTGCAATTGATAATCATGGATGTTATTTTACCAGGGACAACCCTGTATGAGTAACTGTACAAAGTGGAGGTTTTCCATTGCAATTGATAATCATGGATGTTATTTTACCAGGGACAACCCGCCTGTATGAGTAACTGTACAAAGTGGACGTTTTCCATTGCAATTGATAATCATGGATGTTATTTTACCAGGGACAACCCTGTATGAGTAACTGTACAAAGTGGACGTTTTCCATTGCAATTGATAATCATGGATGTTATTTTACCAGGGACAACCCTGTATGAGTAACTGTACAAAGTGGACGTTTTCCATTGCAATTGATAATCATGGATGTTATTTTACCAGGGACAACCCTGTATGAGTAACTGTACAAAGTGGACGTTTTCCATTGCAATTGATAATCATGGATGTTATTTTACCAGGGACAACCCTGTATGAGTAACTGTACAAAGTGGAGGTTTTCCATTGCAATTGATAATCACGGATGTTATTTTACCAGGGACAACCCTGTATGAGTAACTGTACAAAGTGGAGGTTTTCCATTGCAATTGATAATCACGGATGTTATTTTACCAGGGACAACCCTGTATGAGTAACTGTACAAAGTGGAGGTTTTCCATTGCAATTGATAATCATGGATGTTATTTTACCAGGGACAACCCTGTATGAGTAACTGTACAAAGTGGAGGTTTTCCATTGCAATTGATAATCACGGATGTTATTTTACCAGGGACAACCCTGTATGAGTAACTGTACAAAGTGGAGCGTTTTCCATTGCAATTGATAATCATGGATGTTATTTTACCAGGGACAACCCTGTATGAGTAACTGTACAAAGTGGAGGTTTTCCATTGCAATTGATAATCATGGATGTTATTTTACCAGGGACAACCCTGTATGAGTAACTGTACAAAGTGGAGGTTTTCCATTGCAATTGATAATCATGGATGTTATTTTACCAGGGACAACCCTGTATGAGTAACTGTACAAAGTGGAGGTTTTCCATTGCAATTGATAATCATGGATGTTATTTTACCAGGGACAACCCTGTATGAGTAACTGTACAAAGTGGACGTTTTCCATTGCAATTGATAATCATGGATGTTATTTTACCAGGGACAACCCTGTATGAGTAACTGTACAAAGTGGAGGTTTTCCATTGCAATTGATAATCATGGATGTTATTTTACCAGGGACAACCCTGTATGAGTAACTGTACAAAGTGGAGGTTTTCCATTGCAATTGATAATCATGGATGTTATTTTACCAGGGACAACCCTGTATGAGTAACTGTACAAAGTGGACGTTTTCCATTGCAATTGATAATCATGGATGTTATTTTACCAGGGACAACCCTGTATGAGTAACTGTACAAAGTGGAGGTTTCCATTGCAATTGATAATCATGGATGTTATTTTACCAGGGACAACCCTGTATGAGTAACTGTACAAAGTGGACGTTTTCCATTGCAATTGATAATCATGGATGTTATTTTACCAGGGACAACCCTGTATGAGTAACTGTACAAAGTGGAGGTTTTCCATTGCAATTGATAATCATGGATGTTATTTTACCAGGGACAACCCTGTATGAGTAACTGTACAAAGTGGAGGTTTTCCATTGCAATTGATAATCATGGATGTTATTTTACCAGGGACAACCCTGTATGAGTAACTGTACAAAGTGGAGGTTTTCCATTGCAATTGATAATCATGGATGTTATTTTACCAGGGACAACCCTGTATGAGTAACTGTACAAAGTGGAGGTTTTCCATTGCAATTGATAATCATGGATGTTATTTTACCAGGGACAACCCTGTATGAGTAACTGTACAAAGTGGACGTTTTCCATTGCAATTGATAATCATGGATGTTATTTTACCAGGGACAACCCTGTATGAGTAACTGTACAAAGTGGAGGTTTTCCATTGCAATTGATAATCACGGATGTTATTTTACCAGGGACAACCCTGTATGAGTAACTGTACAAAGTGGAGGTTTTCCATTGCAATTGATAATCATGGATGTTATTTTACCAGGGACAACCCTGTATGAGTAACTGTACAAAGTGGAGGTTTTCCATTGCAATTGATAATCATGGATGTTATTTTACCAGGGACAACCCTGTATGAGTAACTGTACAAAGTGGAGACGTTTTCCATTGCAATTGATAATCATGGATGTTATTTTACCAGGGACAACCCTGTATGAGTAACTGTACAAAGTGGACGTTTTCCATTGCAATTGATAATCATGGATGTTATTTTACCAGGGACAACCCTGTATGAGTAACTGTACAAAGTGGAGGTTTTCCATTGCAATTGATAATCATGGATGTTATTTTACCAGGGCAACCCTGTATGAGTAACTGTACAAAGTGGAGGTTTTCCATTGCAATTGATAATCATGGATGTTATTTTACCAGGGACAACCCTGTATGAGTAACTGTACAAAGTGGACGTTTTCCATTGCAATTGATAATCATGGATGTTATTTTACCAGGGACAACCCTGTATGAGTAACTGTACAAAGTGGACGTTTTCCATTGCAATTGATAATCATGGATGTTATTTTTACAGGGACAACCCTGTATGAGTAACTGTACAAAGTGGACGTTTTCCATTGCAATTGATAATCATGGATGTTATTTTACCAGGGACAACCCTGTATGAGTAACTGTACAAAGTGGAGGTTTTCCATTGCAATTGATAATCACGGATGTTATTTTACCAGGGACAACCCTGTATGAGTAACTGTACAAAGTAGACGTTTTCCATTGCAATTGATAATCATGGATGTTATTTTACCAGGGACAACCCTGTATGAGTAACTGTACAAAGTGGAGGTTTTCCATTGCAATTGATAATCATGGATGTTATTTTACCAGGGACAACCCTGTATGAGTAACTGTACAAAGTGGACGTTTTCCATTGCAATTGATAATCATGGATGTTATTTTACCAGGGACAACCCTGTATGAGTAACTGTACAAAGTGGACGTTTTCCATTGCAATTGATAATCATGGATGTTATTTTACCAGGGACAACCCTGTATGAGTAACTGTACAAAGTGGAGGTTTTCCATTGCAATTGATAATCATGGATGTTATTTTACCAGGGACAACCCTGTATGAGTAACTGTACAAAGTGGAGGTTTTCCATTGCAATTGATAATCATGGATGTTATTTTACCAGGGACAACCCTGTATGAGTAACTGTACAAAGTGGACGTTTTCCATTGCAATTGATAATCATGGATGTTATTTTACCAGGGACAACCCTGTATGAGTAACTGTACAAAGTGGAGGTTTTCCATTGCAATTGATAATCATGGATGTTATTTTACCAGGGACAACCCTGTATGAGTAACTGTACAAAGTGGACGTTTTCCATTGCAATTGATAATCATGGATGTTATTTTACCAGGGCAACCCTGTATGAGTAACTGTACAAAGTGGAGGTTTTCCATTGCAATTGATAATCATGGATGTTATTTTACCAGGGACAACCCTGTATGAGTAACTGTACAAAGTGGAGGTTTTCCATTGCAATTGATAATCATGGATGTTATTTTACCAGGGACAACCCTGTATGAGTAACTGTACAAAGTGGAGGTTTTCCATTGCAATTGATAATCATGGATGTTATTTTACCAGGGACAACCCTGTATGAGTAACTGTACAAAGTGGAGGTTTTCCATTGCAATTGATAATCACGGATGTTATTTTACCAGGGACAACCCTGTATGAGTAACTGTACAAAGTGGACGTTTTCCATTGCAATTGATAATCACGGATGTTATTTTACCAGGGACAACCCTGTATGAGTAACTGTACAAAGTGGAGGTTTTCCATTGCAATTGATAATCACGGATGTTATTTTACCAGGGACAACCCTGTATGAGTAACTGTACAAAGTGGAGGTTTTCCATTGCAATTGATAATCACGGATGTTATTTTACCAGGGACAACCCTGTATGAGTAACTGTACAAAGTGGAGGTTTTCCATTGCAATTGATAATCACGGATGTTATTTTACCAGGGACAACCCTGTATGAGTAACTGTACAAAGTGGAGGTTTTCCATTGCAATTGATAATCACGGATGTTATTTTACCAGGGACAACCCTGTATGAGTAACTGTACAAAGTGGACGTTTTCCATTGCAATTGATAATCATGGATGTTATTTTACCAGGGACAACCCTGTATGAGTAACTGTACAAAGTGGACGTTTTCCATTGCAATTGATAATCATGGATGTTATTTTACCAGGGACAACCCTGTATGAGTAACTGTACAAAGTGGAGGTTTTCCATTGCAATTGATAATCATGGATGTTATTTTACCAGGGACAACCCTGTATGAGTAACTGTACAAAGTGGAGGTTTTCCATTGCAATTGATAATCATGGATGTTATTTTACCAGGGACAACCCTGTATGAGTAACTGTACAAAGTGGACGTTTTCCATTGCAATTGATAATCACGGATGTTATTTTACCAGGGACAACCCTGTATGAGTAACTGTACAAAGTGGAGGTTTTCCATTGCAATTGATAATCATGGATGTTATTTTACCAGGGACAACCCTGTATGAGTAACTGTACAAAGTGGAGGTTTTCCATTGCAATTGATAATCATGGATGTTATTTTACCAGGGACAACCCTGTATGAGTAACTGTACAAAGTGGAGGTTTTCCATTGCAATTGATAATCATGGATGTTATTTTACCAGGGACAACCCTGTATGAGTAACTGTACAAAGTGGACGTTTTCCATTGCAATTGATAATCACGGATGTTATTTTACCAGGGACAACCCTGTATGAGTAACTGTACAAAGTGGAGGTTTTCCATTGCAATTGATAATCATGGATGTTATTTTACCAGGGACAACCCTGTATGAGTAACTGTACAAAGTGGAGGTTTTCCATTGCAATTGATAATCATGGATGTTATTTTACCAGGGACAACCCTGTATGAGTAACTGTACAAAGTGGAGGTTTTCCATTGCAATTGATAATCACGGATGTTATTTTACCAGGGACAACCCTGTATGAGTAACTGTACAAAGTGGAGGAAAATTACATAGAGTTGCTAAGCAGACAAAATTGCTTCTCAGAAACATTTGCTTAGTAGATTTCTTTGCTCACCAGAAACATTTGCTTAGTGGATTTCTTTGCTCACCAGAAACATTTGCTTAGTAGATTTCTTTGCTCACCAGAAACATTTGCTTAGTGGATTTCTTTGCTCACCAGAAACATTTGCTTAGTAGATTTCTTTGCTCACCAGAAACATTTGCTTAGTGGATTTCTTTGCTCACCAGAAACATTTGCTTAGTAGATTTCTTTGCTCACCAGAAACATTTGCTTAGTGGATTTCTTTGCTCACCAGAAACATTTGCTTAGTGGATTTCTTTGCTCACCAGAAACATTTGCTTAGTGGATTTCTTTGCTCACCAGAAACATTTGCTTAGTGGATTTCTTTGCTCACCAGAAACATTTGCTTAGTGGATTTCTTTGCTCACCAGAAACATTTGCTTAGTGGATTTCTTTGCTCACCAGAAACATTTGCTTAGTGGATTTCTTTGCTCACCAGAAACATTTGTTTGTAGTGGATTTCTTTGCTCACCAGAAACATTTGCTTAGTGGATTTCTTTGCTCACCAGAAACATTTGCTTAGTGGATTTCTTTGCTCACCAGAAACATTTGCTTAGTGGATTTCTTTGCTCACCAGAAACATTTGCTTAGTGGATTTCTTTGCTCACCAGAAACATTTGCTTAGTGGATTTCTTTGCTTACCAGAAACATTTGCTTAGTGGATTTCTTTGCTTACCAGAAACATTTGCTTAGTGGATTTCTTTGCAGATTTCTTTGCTTACCAGCCAAACTTTCTTACAAACTGTATTATTTTAGCTGGTCGTCTGTTTTATATTGCTTAGCAATATTTGCTTAGAATCATTTTCTGCTTATCAGCTCTATGAAATTTGTCCCGGGTTTGTTGGCTTTTACATATCAAAATGACACCCTGGTTTGTTGGCTGTTACAGATCAAAATGACACCCTGGTTTGTTGGCTTTTACAGATCAAAATGACACCCTGGTTTGTTGGCTTTTACAGATCAAAATGACACCCTGGTTTGTTGGCTTTTACAGATCAAAATGACACCCTGGTTTGTTGGCTTTTACAGATCAAAATGACACCCTGGTTTGTTGGCTTTTACAGATCAAAATGACACCCTGGTTTGTTGGCTTTTACAGATCAAAATGACACCCTGGTTTGTTGGCTGTTACAGATCAAAATGACACCCTGGTTTGTTGGCTGTTACAGATCAAAATGACACCCTGGTTTGTTGGCTTTTACAGATCAAAATGACACCCTGGTTTGTTGGCTTTTACAGATCAAAATGACACCCTGGTTTGTTGGCTTTTACAGATCAAAATGACACACTGGTTTGTTGGCTTTTACAGATCAAAATGACACACTCAGTTTGTGAGAACTAGGTTTTGACAATGGACATTATAACATGTAGAACATGCTCATTGGCATTGTAGTGTACTGCCATAGACATGAACTGTCCATTACAAATTGTGCTGTAACTGACTAGCAACAACATCGGATGTTTCCGTGGGAGATTGACACTTTTCTGAAGAAAACAAATCGGGTACGAAATAGTTAAGATTTATCAGTGAAGAGTGAAATTAAATGAGTTGTTTCAGAATTGATTATTACATTGCCTTCTTATATCTTCCTAGCTGTTGATGCTTGTATCAACACTCCATGTCTCAACGGAGGCACCTGTAACAACCAGTATACTCATTTCAACTGTTCATGTTCTGTGGGCTGGAGTGGACTGCAGTGTGAAATTGGTTTGTATTATCTATCCATAGTGTTAGCCAGCAACACAAATAGGTGTCTATCCATACAATCATCATAAGTGTTAGCCAGCAACACAAATGGGTGTCTATCCATACCATCATCATAAGTGTTAGCCACCAACACAAATGGGTGTCTATCCATACCATCATCATAAGTGTTAGCCAGCAACACAAAATGGGTGTCTATCCATACCATCATCATAAGTGTTAGCCAGCAACACAAATGGCTGTCTATCCATACCATCATCATAAGTGTTAGCCAGCAACACAAATGGGTGTCTATCCATACCATCATCATAAGTGTTAGCCACCAACACAAATGGGTGTCTATCCATACCATCATCATAAGTGTTAGCCACCAACACAAATGGCTGTCTATCCGTACCATCATCATAAGTGTTAGCCAGCAACACAAATGGCTGTCTATCCATACCATCATCATAAGTGTTAGCCAGCAACACAAATGGGTGTCTATCCATACCATCATCATAAGTGTTAGCCAGCAACACAAAATGGGTGTCTATCCATACCATCATCATAAGTGTTAGCCAGCAACACAAATGGGTGTCTATCCATACCATCATCAGAAGTGTTAGCCAGCAACACAAAATGGGTGTCTATCCATACCATCATCATAAGTGTTAGCCAGCAACACAAATGGGTGTCTATCCATACCATCATCATAAGTGTTAGCCAGCAACACAAATGGGTGTCTATCCATACCATCATCAGAAGTGTTAGCCAGCAACACAAATGGGTGTCTATCCATACCATCATCATAAGTGTTAGCCAGCAACACAAATGGGTGTCTATCCATACCATCATCATAAGTGTTAGCCAGCAACACAAATGGGTGTCTATCCATACCATCATCATAAGTGTTAGCCACCAACACAAATGGGTGTCTATCCATACCGTCATCATAAGTGTTAACCAGCAACACAAATGGGTGTCTATCCATACCATCATCATAAGTGTTAGCCAGCAACACAAATGGCTGTCTATCCATACCATCATCATAAGTGTTAGCCAGCAACACAAATAGGTGTCTATCCATACCATCATCGTAAGTGTTGGCCAGCAACACAAATGGGTGTCTGTCCATACCATCATCATAAGTGTTAGCCAGCAACACAAATAGGTGTCTATCCATACCATCATCATAAGTGTTAGCCAGCAACACAAATGGGTGTCTATCCATACCATCATCATAAGTGTTAGCCAGCAACACAAATGGGTGTCTATCCATACCATCATCGTAAGTGTTAGCCAGCAACACAAATGGGTGTCTATCCATACCATCATCGTAAGTTTTAGCCAGCAACACAAATAGGTGTCTTTTGGACGCCCAGTTTGCTAAATGGACACCCTGATTTATTTGTAATACACATGCAGAAGTCTTGGAAGTTAAATATTTCCAAATGCACGCACTGGCTGAACTGGAACTTCCGTTCTCTGTGCATTTGTCAGTTGCTCTCTGGCTCATTTTTTCAATACAAATGACTGAATATTGAAATTTTGAAAGCGAAGTCAAGATGGGCATTTATGAATGGGAAAACAAAATTCAACACTTGGTCTTTTCTGCAGGATAAAGACCTCGGGGTTGGTCCTTTATTGCCCGTGGGACAAACCTTTACTTCCTTGTTTTTGTATGTGTCACACATTATTATTGGTAATAACAGTTGTTAATGGTTAATTTTTGTTACAGAATCCATGGAGTGTGTTAGTCAGCCTTGTTTGAATGGAGGTTCATGTTATGAAGGCAACAATGCTTTTAGATGTGTCTGTCTGCCAGGCTACTCGGGAACAAGATGCGAAACTGGTAGGTAATTGCTCCAAGCATCAGAGGTAGGGAGTAGGGGTGATGATATTCATTTTTTTGATAGTCAATTATCGACTGACATGATATCGGCAATATATGATATTATCGTCTCAATACGCAGATCTTTTAAATACATGAAAAAAATGTATGTATCGTACATTAACGACATTAGACACCGAAATAACTACTTTTACATGCAAGTTCTACAAGGAAGTTGCGTAGGTAATAAACAGTTACTCCAAACAGTCGCTCCAAAACGAGCTGAGTTCTTAGATTTTTGCCGCTTGGTGCGACAAACATTTCATAAAAAACTTTCCGTGACGTTCATAAACAAACCTGTGGTTTATAAGTGCCTACAGCCCTCCATATCTCAGAGCTGATAATGAATGGGCCATTGATCGATCGCACAGTTCAGCGGTCATCATCCATGCTTTTATCCTGTTATCCGACATTTGCTGAATTTGAACAATCTCTCAATGTACACCATCGCGGTTATACCAGGAGGGTGTACCACGTGATCCTGGGACCAGCCTTTAGTTAAGGCCCACGCGACAACCAGTAGTTAGCACAACACACGAAAAAAGACCACGCAAGTAGTAGGAACATGAGCGGTGCCTCGTCGTGATTTCGAACTAGATTCAGCCCTTGTCTTCAAGTAAGAATTTCTTGTTGGTTTGTGAATGTTAGGTTGGTGTAATAATACTTTCCAAAGATTTAAACCGACTGATTTAAACCGTATTTTGTACTTGCATACTTGAAGTATAATTAAATTTTTTATATAACTTTTTTCACTAGCCCATCGGACTACCCAAACCCAGCAGCTAATATTCCTGCTAAAACCACTAGCTTCGGACTAGTGGACTAGTGTTAATTACAACCCCTACTGTAGATAATTTTTAATAGATGCCATATTTATAGGCAGCTTGGATTTTGCTTTAAGCTGCGTCAAACATTTACATTTTGCTACATTTATAGTTGATTAATTCTCGTCTATTATGTATTGACACAGTGTAGACCTCATGCATGTGATGTCAATAGCTGAAGGACACTGCCTGTGTCAGTCACAATCATATGTACTGCCTGTGTCGGTCACAATCATATGTACTGCCTGTGTCGGTCACAATCATATGTACTGCCTGTGTCGGTCACAATCATATGTACTGCCTGTGTCAGTCACAATCATATGTACTGCCTGTGTCAGTCACAATCATATGTACTGCCTGTGTCAGTCACAATCATATGTACTGCCTGTGTCAGTCACAATCATATGTACTGCCTGTGTCAGTCACAATCATATGTACTGCCTGTGTCAGTCACAATCAGATGTACTGCCTGTGTCAGTCACAATCATATGTACTGCCTGTGTCAGTCACAATCATATGTACTGCCTGTGTCAGTCACAATCATATGTACTGCCTGTGTCAGTCACAATCAGATGTACTGCCTGTGTCAGTCACAATCAGATGTACTGCCTGTGTCAGTCACAATCATATGTACTGCCTGTGTCAGTCACAATCATATGTACTGCCTGTGTCAGTCACAATCAGATGTACTGCCTGTGTCAGTCACAATCAGTTGTACCCTCACTTTAAGCAATGCCATGACATTGGGCCCTGTTTGTTTCTTCAATTCCTCAGATATCAATGAGTGCATTAGCAGTCCGTGTATTAATGGAGGTACATGCATCAACTATTCCAACCAATATGAATGCCTGTGTCCTATTGGATTCACTGGTATCAATTGTGAAACCTGTAAGTATTGACCGCTGGAAAATAATGTCCTCAAATCCCTCCTAAAAAAATTCCGAAAGGAAAACACTTTAAAAGTTTTTATATTTCACAAAAAATAATAATCAAATGCTTGGTTTTAATTATAAAGTTCCTGTACACCATTGGTATTCTCAAAAAAATAAAACAGTTTTCTGAATAACGACACAATGTAATAAATCTGAAACTTTGGTTGGTTTTTTAATGTACATCTTGATTCAAAGAATACTCTTACAATTTAAGTAGCTGTTTTGCCAACATTATAATACAGTGTACAATGACTTTAACATTAACAAAGTAATTAAGTGCCCAAATGCATTTTTGACAGGACCGACCATAAATTCAGTTTTTCCAACCTTCCATTTAACAGCGTATGGGGCTAGACTCGTCCTGCCACCAAACTTGTCTTGAGTCTTAATAAGTCTTGAGTCTTAATAAGAGAATAAAAGTTTGTCGTGCAGTCTTTTCAGGATAAAGACCAAGGGGCCGTGGCCATGGGCAATAAAGGACCGAATGGAAGGCTGGGTCCTTTATCGTCCCTGGCCATAAATGCCCAGTGCACCTTCATTTCGTTTTCAAAATTGTTTAATATCCAGTGCTATTTGTATTCAAAAAGAGCCAGAAAGAATCTGACAAATCCAACATTTGAGTCCGCTTGACATGAATACAAAACTTGCAGACTTTGATTGGTTCATTCCAGCGTAGTGGATACTTGCATACTTGGCTCCTACGTACATACTTGGCTCCTACGTACATACTTGGCTCCTACGTACATACTTGCTATGTACATACCCAGACCCAGAAAATCTCGCAACCAAATCCCAAGACGAACAGTCCATTGACTGGGGATACATGATAAATAATAAAAAATTACACGAAATTTGCCGAAGCTCCCCGCTACGCGATTTCTGTGAAAAACAGTTTTTAAAATATCACGCGCACATCATCAGAGGCAAAAACAGCAGCATACAGAAGAAAATGCTATTTGCAGATCAACGAAAATTTAAAACCAAATTCGAAACAAAAATTACCAAGCTTTTGGGTTTATCTAGTCAACAAGTTTACAAAAATTTATCGGACAGGAAATTGTTCAAGGCGATGCTTGAAAACCGCTACGGCAGGCCAAGCAGACCACCCAAAGGAGCACCAGTTCCGCACGGGAAAACCAAATGAAATGAAATGAAATGATGGATTTTTGAGAAGTGGTACCAAAATAGAACATTCTCAGGAGAATGTCTGACCAAACTACAATAGCTTGCGGAAACCTTTGCCGGCAAATGCCCAAGGCCGAAGTGATGAGCTGTCTCAAAGTGAACAAGTCATGAGACACCAAATCATTCGTCCCTAAATGCAAAATGAACAAAGCGGGGATATAGGGGTATGAAACCCTGATAGCAAACCATGAAGGTCCTTCAAGTGAGCACCTCCTCGGCCATTCCAACGCACCAGATTGGGTCGAGCGCCACGACCAGACCCCTTTATGTTTGCAACGGGCACCCCCAGTGCAAAAGCTGTGGACGCAGCTCCCATCCGGAAAGAATGGGACCGATAGCGATCGCCCGCCACACCACAAACAACAAAGCAGCCCTAAGCACCACTGTGAACTGATACCATGTGAGGGGATCACCGCGTTTATGGCGGAACAAGGGGCCGGACAATTGTTCCCGTGCTTGCAAATACCCTTGCAAAGCAGTAACTGGACAGATTGCCACAACCTGCAGCCTTGCGATATGAACCCACTGTGGAGGGCCAGCCTGATTAGTTTTAGAATGACGTATGGCCAAGACCACAGACATGCTAGATTGATTGCCACAGAAACACACACCGGAATACTGTAACATAGACCCTTGCATATGGTAAGTGGAATTGGCGGTAAACTCCCAAACGTGCAAAAAGCCGAAAAAAGCTGCCCGAAACATGGTGCTTTCAAATTGGGAAGCACATACCTTGGGCAACGCCTCTAAAAGTCGGCACAAAAGCGACAATGAATTTGGCTATCGCACATCTTGCCTAGCCCCGTCCCGCCTGTAAACCTACCAACAATTTTGCCACAATAAAATTATTAGTTGGACCGGCCCATCCTCTAAGTTTACAAAAACACCCCACCCCTGCCACATATGTATAAATTGTGGATGGAGAATAGTAATGTAAAGACAGCCATGAGATGAATCCTGCAATGTCTTGCGGAGAAACAGTTGACACAGCCGAAGCTTGATGTGCTTTAAAACGGCAAAAGGCATGCCACCCCGACATGTAAACCGTGTGTGTATTCTTAGCGAACGCCAAACTTAACAACCGTCCCATTTCCGCTGCTAAAACACGTGGGGCAGCTGAGGTAAAGGGGTCATGCCCGGCTGGGCCCTTGGAGCTAGGGCCCGAAAGCGCCCCATCTGAAAACGAGAAAGTGCATCAGCTATGTTATTATGAACACCTGGTATATGCACTGCCTTAAAAATTATATTGAATTTGAGGCATTGCATGACCATTGCCCGCACTAATTGCATAATGCGCATACAAGGCGACGTTTGTTTATTTATGATCCCCACAACAGTGATATTACCGTACCGGAACAACACCCTGCAGTTAACCAACAAGGGGGCCCAACAGAGGAGCGCCACTAAAGCAATGGACGGAGAACTAGCCAGCCACTCTGACGGCCAATGCCCTTGAACCCACCTCCCTTGGAAAGAAGCCATATAGCCGATGGATGCAGCAGCGTCAGTGAATAATCCAAGAGTAACAATTGAATCCCAATTTTCCTGCAGGAATGTAGTAAGACTGTTATAACGCTGCAAGAATGACAGCCACATGACCAGATCGAGCTTCGCACCTTGCGAAAGGCGCACCCTGTGATGCGGCTGCTTGAGGCCCACTGTCAGTGCAATAAGATGCCGTAAAAACCGCACGCCCTGGCGCAACTGCTTTACACACAAAATTCAATGACCCCACTAAGGATTGAATTTGAACTAAACTGGCTTTTGGCCTGCCAAGCAAGAGTTGAATCTGCCGTGTGAGTGGTTGAACTTTGACCTGTGGGACCCGGACCTGCCCCCGAACAGTGTCGATTTCGAGCCCCAATTATTAGATAGTTTGTACCAACAAAGAGAAAATCATCCAGATAATGCGTGACAAAACCTGAATGTGCGATTGCTTTCACCTAGCTGGAACCCAGAAAAGTGCTAAACTTCCCAGAGAGCGAGCAGGAAATGGAACATCCCATCGGCAGGCACTTGTCAAAATAAAATTGGCCCCCAAACTTGAAACCCAAAAGCTCGTAATCACGAGGGGAAACTGGCAAGAGCCGAAAAGCTGATTTAATGTCTGCCTCAGCAAGCCATGCATTACAGCCTGCCTGCAAAACCCCTACATCAAATGACGCATAATTCACTTTGCATTAACCTAACCAATGAAAGCATTGACCCCCTTTCCTTGTGGGAAAGACAGATGATGAATGAGACAAAAAGTCCCAGGTTTTTTTTTTTTTAATAGGCACTAAACCGAAGTGGGCAATTTCAAATGGACCAGCAATGCGACCTGCACCCTTGCATGGCCTTTGGATTACCAACGCCTTTGGTAAATGCTGTACGAGAGCGCTGCCCAGCACTACCCATAGAGCGGCATGCGTGCACACATGGCCAGAACGTGAGAAACATCTTACACCCGCTACCACAAGAGCAACCTCAGAATCCGAAGACCTATGAGCTTTGGCAAGCACTGAAGGACTTTCAATAAACAAAATTGACATGCCAATGTAAGCACTACTCCAAATCTTTTCTTTCAATGACTGCGAAATGTGTCCCCCCAGCAGTAACCTGAGCCGGCGCGTGGAATAGGAGCCGGCTGAGTTAAAGAAGCCAAACCAGCACTAGACGCCTGCGTTGAAAGAAGCATGCTGGGAAAAACTTGAGGCCCAGTGACCATCCCCCCCCCCCCTGTAACCGCAGGGAGCTGGTGACTAATGCTTGGCAGAACAGAAGTTGCGAGCACTGATGGCACAATGCCACCACTACTAGTACTAACGCCGCTTGGCTGACTTTAGCAAGCGGCTTGGTTAAAGCTAGAAAGCGCAGGATTAAGGCTCCAAACACTGGACCCATTAAATGACTGGGGGCACTAAAATTATAGTAGGGACCGCAACCCATTTTTGAAATACCCTTTTATGCTAAATATTTTGATATATTATGATAGAAAATATAGTTCTAATTGAAATTCTTTTTGAATCATACAAACCGGACTTATTCCCTTTTTACTGTTTACGTTTTCAGGAAATTTTGGTATTGTTTACCATTGTAAACAAGTTGGTAAAAAAAAGAAAAAAAAAGAAAAGGAAACTGCCATATTGTAAATACTAGCTTCCACGGCCCTGAAACTTTATGAAGGTGTACCTGAATGTTGTCCGAAACAGTTTATAAAAATTTTTAATTTTAGTTGTTAACCATGTAAACAATCGTTGCCATGGAAACAATAGTAAACAACAATAATACCTCCATTGGTCAAAATTAGATATTGAGTAGGCCTAGTATAACAAGGAATGCCTTGACAAAAAGAGCTAATAATGAGTAATATTAGGCTACTAGAAACAAAACCAGTCCAAGTGGGATTACCACAATCATTACAGTCCACAAGTCCAGCGGCAATGGCTGCTTCCCGTATGCAAGGGTACACTAGACTGACCTGACTGGATGGCTGGTATGGTGGGTGGTCATGCCAGCATCAGATCCAGATAACAAGGGTACAGACACTGTCACCGAGCTTAGGGTTGAAACCTCCACCATCTTATGATGAGCCTGGCGTCTGGGAAGGGGGCCGTGCGACTACGCTTAGCCTTCGATAGGGGGAGCTCTCGTGCCTCACCCGTCACCGGAGTCGCTCGCAACCAGGCTGGAGGGCGAACCTGACGCTTCGGTCGTGGCATCATTGAAATGACTGACGCAATACAATAGACAATGAACTAGCTGCCATTGCAATCAAGGGCTTGTAGTCGGTAGACCGGACTCGAAGGTCGCCTCGTAAATTTTAAAGTTAACGTTAACGTTAGGCCCCTATTCCCTCGTGACAACAAATTCAGCCCATTTAAAGGTTGTGCAACCGCAAACAAAACGAAGAGGTGTGAAGGCCGATGTACTGCAGTGATTAATCAATCCATAAAAAGACAACAGAAGATCTAACTGTTACATTGAAGATGAACTACTGTCACAAAACTCTTCTATTATTCTAATGATGAAGAGAATCCAAAAATTTGTGTCGCCAGACGAGCCGTCTCACGAGTCATGCGCACCAGTCGATCTGCCCACGAAGAAATTTATACAATAACGTTAGTTCTTGAAAATAACTATTTGTTACAACCAACCGAAACTGGTCCGTTGTAAAAGTTCCTGTCGCCAGACTAGTTGAATCGTACACAGATAGAACTGTATCCACCGAAGAAAAGTTAAATTTGTTGAAAAAACATAAACCGCTAACCCAAAAACTCCATGGACTTGTTAATAAACAAGGAGCTGTGACAAGAATGCCCCAAACCGCACTGGTTGCTTGACACCAAGCGCCAACCTTTACAGCGCGCAACCTGATTGGCTAAAAACCTCCACCAAAGTTTGCCACCAGACAAACTATTGGTGGAGGCCTAAAAGCGGGAAACTTCCCGCCTACGCCCCTGATTGGCTGTGCCATGATCCACCCTGGGCATATAAAAGGCTTGATGTGGAAAATAGCCCATAAGCCTGCCGCTGGCTAACGAGTGCACAACAATATGCATGCCCATTGAGAAAACCCGATCCGTATTGTAAGTTGCGCATAACGCATTTGATCACTTTCGTGATAAAATGATTTATTATATTATTATTATTAAGAACTATCCTGCAATGATTTAAAAGTCATATTTCTTGGTATTTTAATTTTTATCGTTTTATGTTATATTATTTTTTCTTTACCGTTTCATTGTAAATTTGAGTGTTTTGATACATGTATCTATTTGACAAGTAATTAAAGTGTGCCTATTCATGAGCAAATCAGTAATGTCACAGTGGGATCTGATGCAACATCATGGTTGATTTGTGAATAAAAGTTGACTGAATTCCTTGTCTTTGCAAAAGCCAGTTCTCTAAAATGTTTTTGTTGTCATGTTATTTAACTGAATGTTTTGTTACCTATGTTTGAGGATTATCACTTTTTTTCCTGGGCAAAGATTCGGTTTTTTGATTTCATGGCTGCTGTGACACAGAGTTCCTGTTGTGTTCTAACAAAATAGCGCCCTCATGTGTCAAGAATAAACATGAACATTTTTACAAATTTAAACTGTATATAGACCATGTGACTTATATACACTTTGCATGACCTTTAGAGTACCAGGGTGATTTCCTGCCGGGCAAAAGTGTGTATTTGTATGCAGAGTTTATACGTTTTGTACTTGGCCACATATCATCAAGAATGTTTTTAATTTTCAGATGAGTAAGATTTTGAGATGTTATGGCCTTATTAAAAATTAATCAAATTAAGAATTTTTCTGCTGACATCTCAAAATGTCAGATTTAATGGTTTTTGTCGTAGACCAATGTACATTTTGTGCCCGGGGCAGTTTGACCTTTGGGGCTCTTTTGTAAACATGTGATGTCATAGATGACATCATCTAATCAATCTTCACAAATAGACATCCCATTTTGTTTATTAAAACTTTCATCATCAGAAAAAGTGTATTTCATGGCTCTTAAACTATCAGTTAAAACATGCTGATAGCAAATATTTGCTTAAATATTACATTTCAGACTTTTTCTTCTAAAAAAAAAACAATATCTAGATTAAAACTGGCAGTAAAATAGTGAAAAACATATTTCTTTTATAATAATCAAAGTGATTATTTATTATTGATTGTAGTTGTTGATGAGTGCCACCCTAACCCCTGTGCCAACACTGCTACTTGTATCATATCATCACCTGGATCATTCATCTGTGATTGTCAAGACGGCTGGATGGGAGACTCTTGTGATATTGGTATGACAAAGGATCATCTTCAGACATGTGATGTCTCAGGATTTTTTTTTACAAATCTCCCTTTGCCTCAAAATTCAGAAAATAAGAGAAGTACCCACAAACTGACAAATGAAAGAAGTAGCCTGTATTGTGTCCAAACCTCTAGTGTCGTGTTTGTGAGGATGTGGAGAGTCTGTAAATCCTCCAAAATTAAACATCCAGGAGGTTCAGGGGGCTTTGTCCTCTAGACCAAAGGGAGACCCAGGCCTGCTACCCACAGGAGGTTCAGGGGGCTTTGTCCTCTAGACCAAAGGGAGACCCAGGCCTGCTACCCACAGGAGGTTCAGGGGGCTTTGTCCTCTAGACCAAAGGGAGACCCAGGCCTGCTACCCACAGGAGGTTCAGGGGGCTTTGTCCTCTAGACCAAAGGGAGACCCAGGCCTGCTACCCACAGGAGGTTCAGGGGGCTTTGTCCTCTAGACCAAAGGGAGACCCAGGCCCGCTACCCATTTTTCAGGATTTGTTACTTTTGTCAAATCACAGCCCTGGATCATAACACGATTATAGACCTTGTGCAGCTACATCACAGATCACTGGTATGCTTTTGACATTTTGGTGATCACCTCATAAGAAAAGTACACTGCTTGGCGGTATCATGTTACTTCATACACATTCAAAGCAACAACTTTAATTTGTCACCACTTTCGAAATTTTATTCCCATTAATAAATGCCTGTACCCTGTACCCTGTTCCCTTTCAAAATTTAATTGTTGAGTAATTTTTGATGAAATAGAAGATTTGTTTAAGTTACAAATATTTGGTTTTGAAACATTGCCTATTAAGCATGACTATTAAGCCAGCATGTCGCAAAACACCAACTCAGACAGAAATGTCTATAAAACATTGTTATTGGAGTGCAATGCCATGGACTACGTAATTACATGACTGGCACAGTTCATGTAGGTAATAGACTTCTGATGTACAGTGTAATTAAATATTCATTATTTTTTCATATTTATTCAGCCGTTGATCTCTGCGTCTCATCTCCATGTATAAATGGAGCAACGTGTGTTAATCAGCAGACCAGTTATGTGTGTTTGTGTCTACCAGAGTGGACAGGCGATCACTGTGAGACAGGTAAGCTGTCTGTCCCTCTATGTGTCACTACGTTTATCTCTGTGTGTTTGTGTCTACCAGAGTGGACAGGCGATCACTGTGAGACAGGTAAGCTGTCTGTCCCTCTATGTGTCACTATGTTTATCTCTGTGTGTTTGTGTGTACCAGAGTGGACAGGCGATCACTGTGAGACAGGTAAGCTGTCTGTCCCTCTATTTGTCACTATGTTTATCTCTGTGATTGTGTCTACCAGAGTGGACAGGCGATCACTGTGAGACAGGTAAGCTGTCTGTCCCTCTGTCTCACTATGTTTATCTCTGTGTGTTTGTGTCTACCAGAGTGGACAGGCGATCACTGTGAGACAGGTAAGCTGTCTGTCCCTCTGTGTCACTATGTTTATCTCTGTGTGTTTGTGTCTACCAGAGTGGACAGGCGATCACTGTGAGACAGGTAAGCTGTCTGTCCCTCTGTCTCACTATGTTTATCTCTGTGTGTTTGTGTCTACCAGAGTGGACAGGCGATCACTGTGAGACAGGTAAGCTGTCTGTCCCTCTATGTGTCACTATGTTTATCTCTGTGTGTTTGTGTCTACCAGAGTGGACAGGCGATCACTGTGAGACAGGTAAGCTGTCTGTCCCTCTATGTGTCACTATGTTTATCTCTGTGTGTTTGTGTCTACCAGAGTGGACAGGCGATCACTGTGAGACAGCTAGGTAAGTTGTCTGTCCCTCTATGTGTCACTATGTTTATCTCTGTGTGATTGTGTTTATCAATCATCACAAGCTGTGTGTGTGTTCACGTATACACATTCAAACTGAGGACTTATAACAAAACAGTCAGTAGGTCCTCTGTTGCAATCACAATGGAAAACAGTAGGTCCTAGGTTGACGGAACGATAGAGGAGAACAATAGAAGGTCCACATTTGCAGGTCCACGTTTGCAGGTGTTTATACATATGTGTATTATAGTGGACAGGAGGTCACTGTGAGACAGATAATAAGCTCGCTGAGTCTGTCAATCTATCTCTGTGAGAATGTTGGTTATAAATCAGAAGACAAGCTATCACTGTGGGCAGGAGATCACTGTATTGAGCTCGCAGTGCATCACTTTGTCTCTGTCTCTGTCTCTATGAGAGTGTTGGTTATAAATCAGAAGACAAGCTATCACTGTGGGCAGGAGATCACTGTATTGAGCTCGCAGTGCATCACTTTGCCACCGTGTCTGCCACCGTGTCTGTATCTGTGAGAGTGTCGGTTATATATAAGAAGACAAGATATATACATGTCTCCCTGTGGGCAGGAGATCACTGCAGTGAGAGGGCGTTAAAGGCGCTTGTCTGAATTAGTGTTGCGAAAGCTGTGTGTGAAAACAATATACAGTTCTTGAGACATTGTGGACACATGTCCACACAAGGTTTCACAAATTAGAAAATCTCAGTTTTCTAAAAAAGGAAACATTTTTATGTTATCGGTTGCAAAATGGAGTAGATTATTCAGGGGGAAAGACTAAGAAAAATCTGCTCCAAAAAGAATCTTCAGTGGAAATGGCAATAATTTGAAGAATTTATTTTTCTTAACTACACAACAGAACAAAAGAATGTTCACATAAGGTATGTAACACAATCATGTGTGTATCCCTCTGTTTCTCTGTGAGGTCTGTCTCTTGGTAACCTAAAATAAAATTAACATTGAAACTAAAAAGTTCCCACTCCCAAAACTGCCAGTGTAAACATGTGTAGGCCTTTGATTTCTCTTTCTCTAAATAATTTCTTGAAAGAAGAGAAGTAGATAACCACGAAGGAAAGAAAGAAGTAGCCTGTATCGTGTCCAAACTTCTTGTTTCTCGAGTCTGTAAAATCCTCCCACATACCATTTTCTTTTTTTCAGGATTTTTGACTTATCGTCCCTAATTTGCCATAGTAACCAATCCGACTTTTTAAATTTTAAGTTTTTCCCGCCCATTAGTACATTCAGGAAGAGACCTACCATTGTATCTAATCCACATGCATGTATTTCTTATAGTTTTGGAGATAGAGCATGCATTCAAATGACGAATGCTCTAACTGGCTACTTTTGTAATTTGGCAAAGTGACCAATACCGCATTGGTCACTATGCCAACTTAATTCAGGATTGGTCACTATGGCAAATTAGGGACATTATGTCAAATCACACCCATGCGTGTGACATTGTCTATTAGCTGTGTTTCTGTATGTCTACAGTTTGTCTACATTGTCTTAGATTATCTTACACTATCCATATTTAAAGCATTTGAAATGGCTCTTGTAATCTTGCAGAGCTGAATGCATGTGATCCGGATCCATGTCTGAATGATGCCAACTGCACTAACTATCATTCCTCTTACACCTGTGACTGCACCCCAGGCTGGACAGGAACGGACTGTAACATGGGTGAGTCAATCAGTAATCTGCTTTGTAAATGCCTGTGGAGTTGTCTTATCTCCTTGGGTATAAATATGGAAAATGATAATGACCTATTGTCATCATTAGACTTAGCCACGCCTTCAAGACAACTTGTACAGATGCAACAAGTGGGTATACTTTTTATATGCATTAGTATGTTCATTGCCTAAATCTGTTCCCACGTCTGTCAAGCTATACCCCCATACGCTATCAACAACTTCACCTTGAAACGTCGAGTTGTACCTCCAGTTCTTTTCAGAACTAATTACTACTCAATTGAGCATTTCTCATGGTGTCACCGCAATTACTCTTACTTATCCTCCTCACCATGCAAAGCTACAAGTTCTACATTCACCTTGAAAATACCCTGAAAATCCGTTTTGCCTTGAAATAACAGTTCACCGAGTAATTTCACTGCAGTTGTCTCTTCCTCTCAGATATTGGCAATAATGTTCACGGTGATTTCATGGCAAATTCATGGTGCTCTTGAGAATTAATGAGCTGCCCCAAAACTGCCACGAGAAATTCATGGCATTTTCACGGCGAAGGAATTTCAAGAGTTTTTCATGGCAATTTCACGGTGTTGTGTCGTCATGAAATTGTTGTGAACTATTTATTTCATGGTAATACAGATTTTCAGGGCATTTTCAGGGTAAAGTTATTCATAGTGAGAGACTCATTCAAATCTCCCATTAAAAACTCATCTTAAATGTAAATTGTGTGAAGAACTTTGAAACATCTGCATTAAGCGATATAGAAATGTAACATATCGAGTGCTTGGAGCACAAACATGTCAAGTGTTTTGAGAAAAACATGATTCAAGGTTTGGACCATGTGTAAATGGAAAGCTGTACTTATTTCTCATGCAATTTTCACCAGCAGTGCATGTCTTTGGTTTTTATCTGATTATGTGCATCATCTAGAGAGTGTAATATTACATAATGTTATACTAACACCCCAAAATTGCCAAAAAATGCACATAACATTTGTGCTCCAAGCATTCGATATTTATTTCTTATTTACACAACCTGGGGAGAACTTTCATTGAAAGACTGTTTTTCAAAGGTGCCCATGGGAAAATTATTATTAAATCCTAAGCCCATGATCTAGTCTGTGAAAAACAAAATTATTATTTTGAAATTAAACAAATTGCTTATTCTTAATTTTTCTGCTGGAATAGTTGTGAATGTACATGTATTTAGATTGATGCATCTTCATATTGTAAACTTAAAATCTTTCTTGAAAGAAATCTACAAGTAGCCTGTATTGTGTCCAAACCTTTAGTTTCTTGTTTGTGGGGATGTGGAAAGTCTGTAAATCCTCCAAAATCAAACATCCAGGAGGTTCAGGAAGCATTGTCCTCTAGGATTTTGTTTACTTTTGCTAAATGATATGCTACACAGATATATGTACAGTTGTTGTTTTCTGTTTATTTCTTTAGCTATTGACCTGTGCAATCCTACACCATGCCAGCATGATGCACCATGTTTCAATCTACAGACAAATTACTTCTGTCTCTGTGATGATAACTGGACCGGCAGGAACTGCGAAACGGGTAAGGCTTCATCGTGACTCCAAGGGTGTTGAACCATGCCTGTATCCCATTCACCAAGGCAATGTCCATACATTTAACCTGTGTTGAAAAAACTGCAGCACTGTGATTTCTCAGGATTTTTCCTGATTTCAGTATCTTTTAGAAAATCTCCCTTTGCCTCAAGAGAAAAGAAAGAAGTAGCCTGTATTGTGTCCAAACCTCTAGTTTCTTGTTTGTGGGGATGTGGAGTCTGTAAATCATGTAGCCTGTATTGTGTCCAAACCTCTCGTTTCTTGTTTGTGGGGATGTACCGTGGAGTCTGTAAATCCTCAAAAAGTAAACATTCAGGAGGTTCAGGGAGCTTTGTCCTCTAGACCAAAGGGAGACCAAGGCCTGCTACCCACAGGAGGTTCAGGGGGCTTTGTCCTCTAGACCAAAGGGAGACCAAGGCCTGCTACCCATTTTTAAGGACTGTTTACTTTTGTCAAATCACACCACTGAAACTCAGATGTACAACTGAATGAGCTGAACGTATATTAAGCTTGATGGTAAAGCACTTATGATACTCCTATCAACAGCCTGTGCACACAATTAACCATTTCAAACAATACTCGGTAACCTTGGTAAGCCTAATTAGCATATTGATCACATGGCCCACTTCTGAAAAGTTTGCTGGTAGTTGTTCTAAAGACGGCATGACTCTGTGAGTAGCATTCACTGAAAGTGGTTTATTTATAGCCCTGAACAACAACATAGAGTAGGGATACGGTGGCCTCTTAATGCCACTCCATAACAGTAGTCAAACAAAATGGCGGATTCAATGTTAGTGCATTCTCCGCTGTTTTCAACATTGTAAATGCCAGATTTTGGGGGTAATTTGATCTATTCCAACTTGTATGAGGAAGTCTACAAACTACCCTTTCCATTGTATTGTTACATTTACAGCCTAAAATATGATACAATTTGTTTGTGATTTCAGATTTGTATTTTATTCACGTTTTCTCAAAAATTACAACATTTACATGTAAGACGGAAAACATTTTCTGAATGTTTGGTGCCATTAACATCCTACAAGCAAATGAGCCTATGAAGATAATTTATACAGTTTGTTTTGGTTTTATTACCAATTGTGTTCACTCCCTTATAAACCTGCAATAGCCACTTGTTCATTATGTAAATTAGGCTGGCAAAGTTTTGAGTCGGTTAAATTATCTATTGAGGACATTGCAAATTTATCTTTTGTAATGTATGCACAGGGTTGGATGTGTGTGCTAGTTCTCCTTGCCTGAATAGCGCTACGTGTCAGAGTGTAGGAGGCGTCTATCGTTGTTTGTGTTCATCAGCATGGACAGGTACCAACTGTGAAACAGGTAAGAGTGTCTATTCACCTTGTATATATTGTAGCCTTGGGCCATACACAAAACTTGCAGTAAGGACCATCCTTATCATTATCTTGTCATTATCTTGCAGTAAGGACCATCCTTATCATTATCTTGTCATTATCTTGCAGTAAGGACCATCCTTATCATTATCTTGTCATTATCTTGCAGTAAGGATCATCCTTATCATTATCTTGCAGTAAGGACCATCCTTATCATTATCTTGTCATTATCTTGCAGTAAGGACCATCCTTATCATTATCTTGTCATTATCTTGCAGTAAGGACCATCCTTATCATTATCTTGTCATTATCTTGCAGTAAGGACCATCCTTATCATTATCTTGTCATTATCTTGCAGTAAGGACCATCCGTCAAACTTTTATTCCCATTCATAAATGCCTGTATAGATTTCGTTTTCAAAATTTCAAAATGGAGTAATTTTTGTTGAAAACAACCAAGTAGAAATGGGCAAGTTCATGTTTTGGGGAAAAACATTTATGAAGCACAGGAGTCAGTGTGACGAGAAACAAACTTTGTCACTGTGATTAGGTTGAAATCCACATCACGCTTCATGTGCCTGCTAAATGTAACAGCTGGCGTGTGACGCACATACGCACTGCTCTGATTTTGATAAGCCATACATGTATCTTCACCAGATGTTACTGCACCCCCATGTGATTATGTATCATCCAATCAGATTGTCTAAAACTGTCTTGGGAATTTATGAATGATCAGTAAAATAATACAACTTTGTAGATTGTTCATTTCGAATCTACACTTGTGACACTGTGTTGATCTCTGTGTTGTAGCCATCAGTGTGTGTGCCTCTAACCCATGTCAACGAAGCGGTACCTGTAATGACTTTGGTACCTACTTTGAATGTGACTGCGTGCCTGGATGGAGGGGATTACTGTGTCAGACAGGTAAAGCCTCTATCATTGTTTCAATCTGTATTCAGCTATACAAGAGGATGAAGCATGCCTCACATCATCACAAACTTACAATGACTCCCTATAAAGCTAGCACTTACATATGATAATGAATAGTCATGTTTACTGTCTTTATTTCATAAACCTACAGAATTATAACATGTAATGTTTGTCATAGTCAAGGGTGTTTTACATGTTATTTATTTAAATGGTAAGGTATGCTTTCTCTCTTTGATTCAAGAGATTCATTAAATAACCAACATGTGAACGCTTCAGATTATTACATTGTATTGTTAACAAGAAAATAGTGAAAATGCTTCAAGATTTTTTTGTATTCATTGAAAGAGTACTCTTTCCTAAAATTGTGTGGAAGTTATTTCACTTTTCTCAAAAGCGACATCACCTCAGATTAAATTATTTCTAGGGAAGACTGATGCCATCACGAACAAGATCTGTCATCTAGAACAATAGATCTTTTGTTCTCTATTCCATTGTCTAAAACAATAGATCTTTTGTTCCATATTCCATCATCTAGAACAATAGGTCTTTTGTTCTCTATCCCATCATCGAAAACAATAGGTCTTTTGTTCTCTATCCCATCATCGAAAACAATAGATCTTTTGTTCTCCATTCCATCATCTAGAACAATAGATCTTTTGTTCTCTATTCATCATCTAGAACAATAGATCTTTTGTTCTCTACTCATCACTTCAACAAGATCCAACAGATATTTATACATATGTGTTGTATTCTGTTGCGTTCAGCATGGCTTGGGTTAATATCTGTTTTAGTTGACTGATAACATTTTGAGACCATTATTTCCTTCTGTTGCAGCTGAGGTACCATGCCTGAGTGCTCCATGTTACAATGGCGCAGAGTGTTTCAATAATGCTGATGACTTCCTCTGCATATGTCCATCTGGCTTCCGTGGACCAACATGTGCAATTGGTATGTATCTGTTTCAGACAGTAACATCCTACCCTGCATTTATTTGTTTGTCATCTTGCAAAATGAGTCTGGAAGTAGCAACAGCTATTTTGGTGTTAACACTCCTACTGTAGCTGCACTTTAGTGGCAAGTAGCTATAGAAGTCAAAATCAGTCATAAGATTTGAGGCTTTGCATGGTGGAATATTTTATTTTCCCTATGCTATCATTGTATATTGTTTGTATTCATGTTTTTTCTTTGTTTCTGCGCCTTGAGCGCCCAGCAGGGTGGATATGTGCGTGCTAAAAATCTTTATTATTATTATTATTATCATTATCGTTTCGGTTTGCGGTAACACCATGTGTTTATCTCAACTATCGCGAAGCTGAGGTACAGGTTCTGAAAAGAACCTTATCGCACAACTCGTATCTCAACCTTCCTTAAGTGAGAACGGTTCAAGGGAGAACCAATGTCGGGCAACTCGTCTGTTGCTAAGTGAGAAATATGGTTCATGGAGAACCATGGGGACTTCATGGGTTAATAAGTTTCAGGGAGAACCGTGGGGACTTCACAGGTTATTCTTAACGTTTCGATTAGCCTTCTCTAATCTTCGTCAGGAGAATGACGAAGAATGACGACATTATCCCTCCTATTCTTGGAACCAAAATTTAGCAGCGACTTGACTGACCATTCAAAACTAGACAACTGTCTGTTTATGAATGGTGGATTAGCTGTGTAGATAACAGTACCATGTACAGTTTAGATGCATTCATCATAGTAGCATATGGCAAGCATTACACATGTTGGTATAATCAACGGGAGAGATAAAAGTCTTAAATCACAAGATATTGATGTAACATAATGTTTTTCAGAACTAATTACTACTCAATTGAGATTCCACATGGTGTCACCGCAATTAGTCTTACTTATAATGTTTTGTAGCAAAATGAAGATGATTATGGGCTTGTTTTTCTGAGCGAAAAAAAAAATCCAAAAGTGAAAACAAATCCTTTAGATTCATTTTGTATTAAGTAAATTTATAACACTGCTTACGAAGACTGAAATTCCAAATTGGAATGAACACGCGTCTAGTGTAAATACAATTAAATAAACTGACACTTTCACAGATTTGGTTTACGTATATACATTGTATCTTGACTCTTATGAAGTATGGACGCATTTACAGACATATTACTGAAGGTAGTGTACACAGCCTTTGAGTATTTTTTTTTATTGGTTCAATTTGTTAGATGAGGATGAGTGTGCCAGTTCACCGTGTCAAAACAACGGCACGTGCACGGACGGTCGTAACAGCTTCACCTGCGGCTGCCAATCACGCTGGATCGGTTCTCTCTGTGAGATTGAACGGGATGCATGTAGCGTTAATCCATGCCTTAATAATGCTGTATGCGTCAATATGTATACTTATTACGTCTGTCAATGCGCACCAGGATTCGTCGGAAACCTCTGTGAATATAGTAAGTAAACTATTGAAATAAACTTTTCAAATTCAACAATTTTTTACAATTATCTAAAGAGATATGGGAAAGGAGCTGAAAGGGACATTGCAACATATTTAGGCAAAGTACTACATTGGTAATTTCAAAATAAATTATGGTCCACCTAAAACTTACTTTGCATATAAATGATGGTATCAAACAGTGAAATTTCCACAGGTTGGTTGTTTACAGGCCTGTCTTGATTCAAGGAAAGGTAGTATACTTTAACTCAAGAAGCAGTTTTGCCAATGTTGTACCTGCCATTTAACCATTTAATTCCTAAAGGTCTCCCAAACCCTCTCCCCCACCCTCATCTCCACCTTCTCTATCATTTCCCCTTTGTCTTCCCATCACCACCCTCTCCCCACCCTCCCCAACCCTCCCCAACCCTCTCCCAGCCACCACCCACCACCCTTTCCCTACCTTTCCCCACCATCTCCCCACCACCACCCTTTCCACACCCTTCCTGAACCCTCCCCACCACCACTCTTCTCCCACCCTTTTTCCCAACCCTTCCCCACCCTCTCCCCACAACGACCCTTTCTCCACCCTTCCTGAACCCTCCCCACCACTACCCTTCCCCACCCTTCCTGCACCCTTTCCCACCCTCTTCCCACCACCACTCTTCCCCGACCCTTCCCCAACCCTTGTATGTCGCCCCTGTGACGTGTACATTCATGTCATTATTATTGGTGATGCTCATGGCAGTGAACAGGTATACAATTGGTAATTTGGTATGAGTTGAAATAACTTGCAAACTTGCAAAGTCTCTCCTTAATTGGCTTAACCTATTAATAATGATTGAATAAATTGACCTTTGACAGATGTGAACGAGTGTACTAGTGGACCGTGTCGGAATGGCGGTTCATGTATTGATGGCATCAACATATTCAGCTGTGTATGTGATGTACACTGGACAGGATCAACATGTGAAACGGGTAAGCTGTCATCTACATACATGACATTTCAACTTGATGGTCAGGTTGGCCAAGTTGACATACTTTCACTGCCTTCACATCTACCACTTCAGTGACCATGGGTCCTTCCACAAACCACACAACCACTATGTTGTCTTAATTAACACCTAGAGATTTCTAGTAGGCCTTTATCCAGATATATTTATGAAGTACGGGTAAACGTTAGTGCTGGAATTTACCTGTTAGTTCGTCAAGCGTTTAACCACAACTTTCACAGTCGGTTAACCGAAAGTCAGCACCCAATGGCCAAACAAACTGGATAGTCGGCAAATAGAATAATGTTTATAAATTTTCAGTTGAAAAGCATTAATTAATAAACTTCCATCAATGATTGTTTAATAACTATTGCGGCAAAACAGGAAGTCCAGAACAACAAAATGGGCGTCAAATTCATAAACGGTTAGTGCATTTTGTGTCAGTTAACCAGTTTACTGCTTAAACTGGCAGGTTTACTGCTTAAACGGCCAGGTTTACTGCTTAAACTGGCAGGTTTACTGCTTACACTGGCAGGTTTACTTCTTACACTGGCAGGTTTACTGCTTAAACTGGCAGGTTTACTGCTTAAACTGGCAGGTTTACTGCTTAAACTGGCAGGTTTACTGCTTACACTGGCAGGTTTACTGCTTACACTGGCAGGTTTACTGCTTACACTGCCAGGATTACTGCTTACACTGCCAGGTTTACTGCTTAAAAATGAGAACGGCACATCTGAAGAAACATACCCATAAGGAAGGAGGAAGGGGAGGGTGGGCGTGGGGAGGTTGCAAGGAAACTAGAGAAGGGAGACAACAGGGAAGGAAGGCCGGGAGGATTAGGTTACATGTACATTTGAAACAACAGCTGCGAACAAACAAAGTTTGACAATGACCAAATGCCGCAAGCTAAACTCCAGAGACCTAGTATTGTTTTTAATGACAGGATGGCAAGGATTACACTGGATTATGTTGGAAGTGTTCCGCCGAAGCAGCCAGAAGAATGAGCAGTACTTCTAAAACCAAGAGAGGGCGCTGTAGCATGTTAGTGACTGAACATTATAGTACATAACGTGCAATTAATATCAACAATTACAGACCTATCATTATTTTAGAATTCTGGCAAGTGAAGGTATTGATTTCTTTATCGCTCAGTGTTACACCTAGGTATTAAAATGCTTGAAACAGTGCGTGATCTAAGTTCTCTACTAAATTATTTTTCTGGTGGAAGCATATGTCGAAATTTCTATGAGCACAGTAGACTAGCCAGGATGATCCTATCGTTATGTTTTCACATAAGCTTATGTGAAAACATAACGATAGGATCATCCTAGCTGTGATAGTTGTATGCATTGCCATGTATGTTGAAGTGCGCCCTCTATAGTTTGAATAAATGACTTGAGCAGTCGCATAACAGGTAGCCATTTTGTAGACCACGTTATTCTAAACCCCAATCCCAAAATATCACACTAGCTAAGTAGACTGTTACCAAACTTAAGCAGAAGATTAAGCCGTCTAGTGACTCTAGATTCTAAAGTAGAAATATTGATCGAGCCTATCGAGAGCATGGGAAAGCACACAAGTTTCTGAACACGTTCTATTGAGTTGGTTTGATCAATACTAATTGATGCCACACCTGGCAAGCATACTCCAGAACTGGTCTAATGTAGCAATCCGTTTAAGATCATTCTGTATGGTGACGCCCAGAAAAAATCATGTGAGATACATAATTTAAATTAAAGGGGAGGTCGGGTGTGGGGAGGTTGCAAGGAAACTAGAGAAGGGAGACAACAGGGAAGGAAGGCCGGGAGGATTAGGGTACGTGTACATTTGAAGAAAACAACAGCTGCGAACAAACAAAGTTTGACAATGACCAAATGCAAGCTAAACTCCAGAGACCTTGTATTGTTTTTAATTATGACAGGATGGCAAGGATTACTCTGGATTATGTTGGAAGTGTTCCGCCGAAGCAGCCATTATTTTAATATGAGCAGTACTTCTAAAACCAAGAGAGGGCGCTGTACCGTACATGTTAGTGACTGAACATTAAGTACATAACGTGCAATTATGCAATTATGCATATGTCGAAATTTCTATGAGCACAGTAGTTACCAAACTTAAGCAGAAGATTAAGCCGTCTAGATTCTGAAGTAGAAATATTGATCGAGCCTATCGAGAGCATAGGAAAGCACGCACGTTTCTAAACACGTTCTATTGAGTTGGTTTGATCAATTGATGCCACACCTGGCAAGCATAGTCTAATGTAGCAAATAAATGTGTAAGTATATCAGTTATAGGAACTTTAGCTTGTGTATACACAAAGTATATAATTAACCTACGACAAAGTATATAATTAACCTACGAGTAGATTTTGAGACAATCTCAGTAATGCGCATGTTCCATGATCATTCTGTATAGTGACGCCCAGAAAGAATCACGTGAGATACATAAATTTAAATTAACAGAGTATGGAGAGTGTTGAGCTAGGCACCTCACACTTTAAAAAACTGACTATCATATTTTGACATGTAGAGGGTTTAGGTAAGACATCATTATCTTTACACCAAATAGAAAGATTATCATTAGAAAATCTCAAGATGTATTTGAAGTTTTTGCTGTTCCCCAAATTTGACAATTTCCTCCAAAGTCAGGTCATCCACATAATTATTTCCAATCAGTAGTATTGATGCGTCATTAACAATAGCAAGAAATAGTATTTTGTTCCCTGGGGAACACCACAGGATATTGCCTGGCTTGAAGAAAATGAGCATAATACTTTGGGTGCGACCAGTGAGAAAGCTGCAGACGATGGGAACTATGGACCCTCTGACTCCAAGGTTTAACAGTTTTTGTATCACAATAGTGTGATTAACATGGTCGAAAGCCTTGGTAACTTGGATACTTTATTACAAACCAGAGTTGTAGTTGAGTAATTTTTCATGAGAACGAGTACGATTACTTTGGCATGAGTACTCGATTAAAAAAAATACATTGAGTACGAGTACGAGTAGCAGTACTTTGTCATGAGTACAAGTACGAGTGTATTTTATCATGAGTACCAGTACGTGAGTACTTTGTCATGAGTACCAGTACGTGAGTACTTTGTCATGAGTACCAGTACGTGAGTACTTTACGAATTTTTGTACAGTACATTTAAGATAGGCCTGATTCAAAATGCATGTATGCACAAAATTTACTTTAATCAAGGATTGGTATTCATTTATAAAAAAAAAAGCTTTCATGGGGCTACATTCAAGTTTGTGTAATGACAAACCAGCATATTTTCCTTCCAGCCTCGGTTTGGAAACATGGATTTGTAGTAGAACTTGAAGATGGGAATTATGAATTATTATTAATTACTAGAGCTAGTCAGTGGTGTAAATTTGATTTTAAATTTCCAATGACCACCCCTGAACATCATCCTCACACCCCAAGTCAAATTTGAGGAATAGTCCCATCCCATCCAAAAAGAAATAAAGAAAACAAAACACATAAACAAGCATTCAAAACTCAGCAAAAGGAAAATAGCGGAGTCATCCTTGTAAGCAATGAAAAAATATATATTTGGTAGGTTGTCTGTGGAAATAGGATTTTCTAAGCACAAGGTGCAATGGCTGGAAAGATCTACCAAAACTCGTATGGTTAAGCTTGGTCGGTGTAATGACATAGGCCTGTCTTTTGTTTTTCAAAATCCATGCACCAAATCCATGCATCAAATTATAGTCACAGAATTTAGCATTATATTTATTGTGGCTTACAACCAACAATAAATTATGTACATTTTTGGGGAACACCTTTTTAAGAAATGATGATGCACTGTAAATAGGCAATACTACAATGTTATGCACTTTTTTTTTACACATATGGGTGGTACAGAGCTAGTACAACAATCGTCTCTCTTTTGATAAAACATCTCACAAGAAGGTCCATGTTTGTACCATTCATTTGATTTTCGTTTGAAATGCTGTACTTAGAAAAAACGAAAAATACAAGTGGGAGTATTGGGACCTGTCTAAAGGCGAATGCCCCCAGGGTCGAAACCCTGGAAGCTTAATTGACAAGAAAAGAAAATCTTTACTTTACTTTCAAGCCATGCTTGTTGACAATTATTTTGTCAAACATTTGTTAGGAAAATTAGATAAAAACTAATTTGCGGGGAATCACCGGTGCACCAATAACAAACAAAGGCAATCTTCATAATGTAACAGGGACATATGCCCGAAACAAACTGTGGATATATGCCACAGTGGTGTACAATTTATTTCCAAAGGTGGGGAGGGGAAGGATTAAAAACTTTCACTATCAATGACTGCCTCTGAACATCATCCTGTCCTAACCCCCTTCCCCCCCCCCCCGAGTAAAATGATTTTAGATTTTTAGGAAATATTCAACTCATGGAATGTCACACCGATCTAATTATTAGCTTCAAGCTTCTTCAATAATTATCTCAATGTCTCTCAAGCTCTCATACTTCGCCTCCTTGCTATTCAAGATTGCCCTAAGATCGCAGTAGCCTCAATGCTATTTGAGGTTGTCCCGCCTTTCTTAATTCATCTACTCCCGTGCTTGTCAAACATGTAACCGACTTATCCCATGGTTCTTCCATGGTTCTCCTAATTCACCTACTGTGTAATCTTATCCAGTGTAGCATCAGGATCTCATACATGTATCATTGTATATTGTTTGTATTCATGTTTTTTCTTTGTTTCCGCGCCTTGAGCGCCCAGCAGGGTGGATATGTGCGCGCTATAAATCTTTATTATTATTATTATTATTATGTAGTTAGCCTCAGTGTCATCCAAGGTCACCATTATGTTTGCAATTCATCTCATTGGTGTCCAGTGTTACCTAAGCTTCATGTTGAATCGCCTTTGTGTAACCCAAGGCCGTCCCATTCTTTCCTAGTATTGCCTTGATGAGTAGGTTCCCAATAGTTGCCACATGCACAAACAGCATTGTGAAAACTCCGGGGTTCGAATTGACCCTGAAAAAGGGTCCGCTTTTACTGGACCCATTTTGGAGGTCATATTAACCCGGAAACTGATTTAATTTTGCTCTTCACGTTTGATATCCCGACACGAGAATTTCATCAACTACCATAGCCTATGTAAATTGCGGTATTCTCTGCTAGGGATCTATAGCAAGCTCGGTGTTCGTGAGATTGAGACGTCTTCAAATGCATATAATAGCAGGAGGTTGTTGGTGTTTCTGCCCTAGTCTATGTGGATTTTGTTCCCACAGACACTCAAAAACATTTACTGTAGGCCTATAGCTATGTCATTGATGGGCTACATCAAATCAGACCTAACCCAGAAAAAATAATGGTCCGCATGTGCAACACCCATATTTAAGTCAGACACAGTCGACTGACCCTTTAATCCAGGTCAGGACTCTTTCTAAACCAGTTCACACATCAGCTGAGTTTTCTCTGACCCAGTTTCCTTGTCAGTCTTACTCAAACATGAGGCTGGCACTTTAAGAGCCCCTTTCTGTGTCAATTCTGACTTGGTAGAAGTTAGATGACGGGCGAGACTTCATTTTGAATCTACATGTAAAACATTTTCCTTTTTTCTGTGACAGAACCCCCAAGAGCAGTCTTTTCAGGTTGCCCCGATGCCGATATCATAGCTACCGACCCGATGGTGAACTTTACAATCCCCAATGCCACCGATGGTAATAGCGGTAAACGACTCGCGGTGTCATGCAGCCCAATCCCCGGGTCGAATTTCACCAAGAACAGCACGGTGGTTAATTGTATGGCAAGCGATGCTGAGGGGCACGTGGCATCACAAGTGTGCTCCTTCAATGTTCAGATATGTAAGAAAATCTCTTAAAGGGAGTGATGTACACCTTTGGTAATCACCCGAAAAAAAAAATAATAACCTAAAACTTACTTGAATTGAAGTTGGTTTTTGGTCCCAAACATCCTAAGAAATTAGTCCGTCTGACATGCTGTAAATGGAATGTATTACAAATTCAAAGTGTGGGATCATGTCTGTGATCCATCTTCACATATTAGAATGCATACAAACCAATCTGAATGCATTTACACTTTTTATCTCGTAAAACGAAATAAGCTGAAGCTGTTGGTTTCCTATACATATTTTTTTAATTCTTATAAAGCATGGATACATTTACAGACATGTTACCCAGGGTCGGATCTAGAAGGGTGTCAAGGGGCATTGGCGGATCTGGGGGGCGGGGGCTAAGGATGCATTTACACACATTTTACCATTGGTGCACACCCCGTCAAACGTCATAAATCACAATAATGCATTTCTTCCTTTCTTACTTCCGCCAGCTCAAATAGTCGCCTTTAATTTATCAGCAACTCGTATCAAGAATCAAGAACATTTTGGTAATCAGTTTGGTATGTAATTGTTCATTCACAGTGAGAGCAGTCTTTTCAGATTGTCCCGAGGCCGATGTCATAGCCACCGACCCGATAGTCATCTACACGATGCCCATTGCCACTGATTACACCGGTAAGCCACTAACCGTGTCGTGCAGTCCGATGCAGGGGACAAAATTCACCAAGAACATCACGATGGTTAATTGTACTGCGAGCGATGCTGAGGGTCACGTGGCATCACAAGTGTGCTCCTTCAACATTCAGATATGTAAGAAAATCTTTTAAAGGGAATTTATGGATGCATTTACACACATTTTACGAACGGTGCACACTCCCTTCAAACATTGTCAATTCCTTCCTTTCTTCCGCTCAATGTCGCCTTCAATTAACAACTTGTACGAATCAAAAATCTAAAACGTTAACATAATTATGGCAATCAATTTGGTATGTAATTGTTCATTCACAGTGAGAGCAGTCTTTTCAGATTGTCCCGAGGCCGATGTCATAGCCACCGACCCGATAATCATCTACACGATGCCCATTGCCACTGATTACACTGGTAAGCCACTAACCGTGTCGTGCAGTCCGATGCCGGGGACAGAATTCACCAAGAACATCACGATGGTTAATTGTACTGCGAGCGATGCTGAGGGTAACGTGGCATCACAAGTTTGTTCTTTTAACGTTCAACTGAAAGGTAAAGAAACTCCTTATGCTTTCTTTATGACATACAGGGTGTCCCGAAATGTCCCTTTATTGTTCGTATCATAATTTTACAACAGCAAAATTACCAACAAGTATTTTACCATTATTACACTCACTGGCCAAAAGTATTGCAACATGCTCAAATCTGAGCACTTTACAGTTACACTAACAGGTGAGATGATCATTTAATCTGATTTCATCGATCGTGTATTACATAATTTCCGAGCAAGAACACTAAAAACATTGACTTCAAAACACAGGCACTTTCAAGAAGTCTTAAGTAGTGTAAATAAAATAAAATAAATTATTGTAACACAGTTCTCCAAACTAAACTTTGGTGTGTGTTGCAATACTTATGGCCAGTGAGTGTATTATGCAATTATGTCCCAATGTTGTATTTGTTCAAATTTTTTAAATTGTTAGTCAAATTTAGATGAATGGTTTCAAACAGGAAGAGGATTGTGTAACACTAGTGTCATTCACGCTGTTCCAAGTTTGAGAATAAGAACGCTCATTATAAATATCCTCATACTTGGAATGGAGTCAAATTGCATCAGCGTTACATTATTGATTTGTTTTGTTCAAAACTGTTGCAGTAAATCTGATGAAAGTTTCCCAGAACATAGTAACAAATAATTGTTGGTAGCTAGATTTATTAGATTATAAAATACTGACATTTACGGGACATCTTGTATAGATTACCTCTGACTCTGCTCAACAATACATGTACATTCAAACCCCAACATAATGAAAATGTGACAACATTTCATTTAGTCCATTATTCACATGGTCAAGAAACATGAAAACGTGTAAAAACCAATCTATGAAAGTTTAGGCTCAAAACTTTTGGGACCTCCCCTTTCCGGGAAAAAAGTTACACTTATATAAATATATACTCACAGTGTTCAATGCGTCAACTGCAAAAGTACATATGGGGAAATCGTCATGATCCGCGATTTGCCTATTGTTGTGATAGAACAGTACGTTAACACTGACAGCACCCAGATATCTAATTTTGAATCTTGGAAATTTTCCGTATTTTGCCACTGGCATTTTTTTCTTCAGATTATACCATTAATGTGCTCCGTCAACGTTCGCCTGAAAATCTCAAAAGATTCCTAATTGACACATTAAACCAAAATTTAACTGAAAAGTATTTGGTAGAATTATATTAAAATTGATGATGGTATCAAGTATTTTTGGAAATATTTCTGTTTTTGAGGTGCTATTATTTCATTAAGCAAAATAAGTCAATACATATTTGGACTTAAATAAAATCTGAATGAAGATCCAAATTCCACGAATAATTGTACATTGTTTCCTACTATGTATTACTTATTTGATACTTCTTTGAATGAACAAAGTGTATTTCAACTTCACGAGGATTAAATATAGATACATGCAGAAACCAGTGGAACTAATAATGTTTAGCTCAAAAGACATTATAGTCACATAATGTTTAACGTGTGAAAATAATGATAATTGTAAATACTTCTCATAAGCATATTATAAGACATATGACACAGGGGCGGGTCCAGACATTCACAGATGGAGGCGACTCTAATAAAGTCAAACATCTCATATAATTTCACAGTATAGACCTTCTACATTTTGCCCATGAGCGATAAATAACAGGCATTGGCGGATCCAGGGGGGGGGGGGGCTAAGGGGGCTGTAGCCCCCCTAAAATCGTATAAAAAAAAAATTAAAAAAATAAAATAAAATAAAAAAAGGAGAGAGAGGGAGGAGGGGAGGGGAGGGGAGAACGCACTCCCATTCCCTCACTGTGCTTTGTTTTTGATTCTCAGCCCCCATAAAAAATGTTCTGGATCCGCCCATGACAAAGATAGTATGCTTAAAGTTGTATGCATTTTCTCCCCCGCCCCCACCCCCCGCCAACCCGCCCCGCCCGCCATGAGAGTGGTGCCAGTTGTGGTTGGGGTGTGGTCCCTGGATCCGACATGCTCCAGACATTGATGTTTGGAAATTCAATGAATAAAATCCTCTAAAATGAGAGCATTCCTGATAACTTATAGAGATGTTTCATATCATCACTAACTTGTACACAAACTATATATTATATTTAAAGATAATAATTTTATTGTCTGTTTCGGTTCTTTATAATTATCAGTAAAGTATATAGGATGCTCCTTAACAAATACAGGCGAATAATATCAAACATCGACTAGCTTGGAATTAAGTAATTCAATGACATCATTATGCTCGTATCATTTTCAGGTTCCTATGATTGTGTGGGCAAGAGTCTCGTTATTTTCAGATGAGAGTTATTGTATTTTTTTTTTATCATTCAGCTTGCCGTGATCCTAGACCTCTAGGGATGGAGAGTGGAGCTATACCTGACAGCAGTTTGTCAGTCTCATCTGCCTACACAGGTAACCCAAAGGAACAGTCTCGGCTCAATTATCCAGGTAATCCTTATCTTTTAGATATATTCTCACTTCATTTTAAACTAATGATGGTTAAGACATTATGATTGGTTGAGACGTGATCACATGGGCATATTCAAACTGATGAGGTTATTATTCACATAGTACAACGTCACATTTACTAAGCATGATAGACATGTATAGTTCTTCCGCAATACAACATGTCAAGTCTTCAGTATATAATGTGACCAGCCAGACTTCAGGGTACACTGCTAGGCAACTTGTAGATATAAATTACATCACTTTTAATATGTCGACTTTTGTGTTGAAGACAATCTCTTGTTATCCCTCACCCACTTGCCTTTATGGAAATTATTGTTATTAATATTGATATCTATTCTTGAATACATAAATATATTATAATTCTTTCATGTTCCCATTTCAAGCTTGGATTGACAGACTTTGGAGCCACAGTGTTTGAGTACACTTTTGTCTATCCTGGCCAGCTTATAATGCGCCGTCTGTTTGTCCTTGTCCTCATTCCTGTCTCCCATACCCAATACCCCCTATCTCATAGTCATTCCAACTTGTTTTCATTTCATGTACTATTATGTATGGATATAATTATTACCCTATGTTTTATTTTTTTATGAAAAGTATTGCATGTATGTTTTTGTACTTTGATATACTGAACAGCAAAAGAAACGCAAGTCCGAGGTCTTGTCAAGTTTTCAAACAGAGGACAAACCATTTTGATTCTAATCACTCATAATGAAAAATGCTTTCAATTTGTGAGCTGAAAGTGACTGTTGAATGTGAAAATCTTGCAATGCTTGACAAAAACTTGACAAGACCTCGGACTTGCGTTTCTTTTGCTGTCCTCGGACTTGCGTTTCTTTTGCTGTTCAGTATATTATAATGGCTGAGTACAAGACTTGGTTTTTTCACGTTTTCATTAAAAAAAATTATACATTTTTTTATACATTTTGTTTTAACTATTTTAACTATTTAATAGCAATTCATGGTTGTGGAGGATTTTGTAAAAGAAAATAAAGTCAAAAATTATTTTTTAAGTATACAAATGCATAATCGTTGACAAAGTGTCCTGCAGAAAAAAATCGCTGCCCGCACACTTAAGATTTTGGCTTAAAAGTGCATGTAGCACCCTCTTCAGTTTATGTAAGTTATGTAAGCTGCGATATATTTCCTGCACTCAAGTAGTTTTTAGCAAGCATTGGTGGTCATTTCCAACTTAAAACATCAATTTTGCGAGTATTTGGTATCGCCAATTGTTAGTTGTTCTTGTCCCTCGTCATCCTGAGTTTGGGCATCTCTTCATGAGGAATGCAACCATTGCTTTTGGTAAGTGTTCTCAAATGTTGTAATTTAATGGGTATTTAACGTTTATTGCGTTACTGTTTATTTTTCATATGACAATAATAAGCCTTATCGGAATTGTGCGCACAATGAATTATGGGAGTATTGGTTCTTGCTCGAACACCAATTGCCTTTTCACAGCTTATATATGTAGAGCCAGAGAAGGGAGTACCTATAGAATGCAGGGCCAAATTGTTCCCTTTTTCTGAATTTGACCTATATAGCAACCACAGTTGTTTTTTAAGTCAGATTACGTAAATTTATAAGAAGTAACCTTCGGTGTGGCCCTGCATCCTATAACGTTAGTTGTAGTTGTACCCAGACAAGTGTGCTTTTATCAATTTTGATGTATTGCATGGGTAGAATGTCGTATTCGACCGCCACTTTTTCTCATTGAAAATATAACCAATAATGTAATCTTAAACTATTACCCAGTACGGGGGAGAACATATGCTATGAATAACTTTACCCTGAAAATGCCCTGAAAATCAGTTTTACCGTGAAATAAATAGTTCACAGCAATTTCACGATGACACAACACCGTAAAAATGCCATGAAATACTCTTGTGATTCCTTCGCCGTGAAAACGCTGTGAAAATGCCATGAACTTCTGGTGGCAGTTTTGGGGCAGCTCATTAATTCTTGAGAGCACTGTGAATTTGCTGTGAAATCACAGTGAACATTATTGCCAATATCTGAGAGGAAGAGACATCCTGAAATTGGGGTTAAATTACAGTCAACTGTTATTTCAAGGCAAAACTGATTTTCATGGTATTTTCAGGGTGAAGTTGTTCATAGTGATATGGATGATGATGGACATATAATTCAAATTATCCAGGATTTTTATTTCATAAAAAATCAGGCATTTTTTGTATGTCATGTCAGTCTGATCTTGTCAACTCCCCCATTAGTGACCAACACAGTCATTGTACATGCGCAGTGCGACTATAATAGGGTCCTTCTATTTTCTGAAGGGGAGATTTTTTTAAATGGGAAATAAAGTCTAAAAACCATCATAAAAGTGGATTTTAAAGATAGTTTTTGCTTTCTGTACACGCTAAAAATCGGTAGAATCATTATTTAACTGGTTCGTCGTTACAAATTAAAAAAAAAAAAAAATTAAATAGTGGCGGTTGGATACAACATTCTTTCCGAAATTGAATACTCATCAATGAACACCCACTTTAGAGACACATAAAATAATCATGTAACAGAATGTATCCTGAACCATTTATCTATGAGAGAAATTATAGATATTGAGCAATATTGGGAAAAGTGCCTATTCATCTTGTACTTTCTGTCAAATGTGCAATGTTTGTATTCATACAGTAATTTCATTACAGATCGATTGGTTCTTGTGAGCAGTTAAGCTCAACCCTACCTTACTTTGGAGGTGTAGTGAAGGGTATGTAGAAAGAGATATCTTAATGAATTCTGTACCAAATATATGCCAATATATTGTGGATGAAAAAATTGATATTGCCCAAGCTTAGTTTCAAGACCTTTGTCATCACTAGTGTCACCCTCAACCTTTCATCTCGGTTACATATAAACACCTCAAAAAAAGAAAGTCCCCACCTGTATGTTTTAAAAATATGTTTAAATTTTAGAGACTTATGAGCATAAACATGATATGACGATTTAGCCTGATCATCGACACACATGTTGCAAGCAAGATTTGTGCGGATAACGTTGCGCATCAGTGCACACAACTCGGTTGATTGTGTGGGGGTACCTGTTCATTTCTCACAACTTTGCATTGTGGCTCAAAATAACGGCCCTGAACTCAAGCAAAATGGGTTATCCCTTTTGTCATAAGCTTTATTTGTCTGTTACATAATGTCTTGGAGCACTTTTAAACTAAAGACCTCATTATTGGAATGTTCATTTGCATGGGAAGGTATTGCCCAGGTCCGCATCCGTCGCCTCATAAACAGTATGCACCGAAGGTGTCGGGCAGCAATCGACAATCGTGGCGGTTATACCCCTTACTGAACAAACCCAACATGCTGCTTTATATGTCTTAAGTATTGGTCAATAAAGCTGATGACAAAAGGGATAACCCATTTTGCTTGAGTTCAGGGGCGTTATTTTGAGCCACAATGCAAAGTTGTGAGAAATGAACAGGTACCCCCACACAATCAACCGAGTTGTGTGCACTGATGCGCAACGTTATCCGCACAAATCTTGCTTGCAACATGTGTGTCGATGATCAGGCTAAATCGTCATATCATGTTTATGCTCATAAGTCTCTAAAATTTAAAAATATTTTTAAAACATACAGGTGGGGACTTTCTTTTTGTGAGGTGTTTAGTTGAAGCTCTGGAATAATGAAGATTTTCATGCACAAACAGTATAACATATCGTTTCCCAAGACATCGATTTCTTCAATATTTTAATCTTTTGTTATATTTCAGGTCATTTGTCCAATGGTGTAGGCCTAATGACTGTCGTTTTTGACGGTAGTATAGTATTAAACCAAACCAGGTGATTAAGCCAAACCAGTTTATTTTATACTGAATAAACCAGAACTATAAAGATAGCTTACATTTTGTTTCCAAGAAGATATTTGTTAGTTGCGTACCTTTATCCTTACACCTTGTGACCTTGGTTACAAAAATAGCGTAGTTGGCAATAACATTTGAAACAAAACAAAACAAAATTTTAGTTAGCAAACGACAGTCATTACAATCACGTCAGTGGATAGAGGTCATGCTTCTGGAACCACAGTTGTTGAGAAGAAAACGGTTCTTAAGTTCTACGCTACTCCTCAGTCTTCTGTCTGGAGTGCGACACCTGGCTTTCTAGAACTTGGTGATGACAACACCTGTGTTGGAGAATTGTTAGCCTGTGACATCTATGGTATTTGATTTACCAAAGCTGATTCATCATGTGAACAATGTACTTTGAACATTTTGAAAATTGCGTTTGGGACACTGGCTGTTTTTAAATTGTTGTTGCCCACTTTTCAAATTTTATACCGTCCAATTTTGAAATCTTACAGCTGAGATTTGTGACAACATTTTTTTGAAGCTGTGATTGTGTACAATATATCAGTAGCTGTTAAGTACTGAGCATTTAGACAGAACATTAATAATTACCTTGGTAATACCACATATGAAATATTAAGCAAACCTAATCAAGAACATTATTTACAATTTTAAGAGATTGTGGTTGTTACTTGTTAACTCTTGCTTAATCAAAGCAGTGCTGACAGATGTTTGATCACTGAGATAATTTCCTTAGAGTATAAAAATATACTCTACTTTCAGTGAATGGGAAGTCAATTTGTGAAATAGTGTATTCCTACTGTTTTATTTTGGCATAAATAGTGTGGTGCACTGTATGGTTCTTTTGAGAGTAGCATTTTGTGTAACATGAAACGTGCATGGTTGCTAATCGTTGTAGTAATCCGGTTGTAGTTTGATATTCTTCCCACACTGCAGGTTGAGGTACATGCTCGTGTCAGACCGTTGTAGTTTCTGCATCTCATGCCTCATCCACCCCTCTTCTTCATCCTGCACTTCCCGTCACAGCAACTGGACCATCATTTTGCAACTTGGAACACTGCAAACCACTTCACCACTAATGCTAGATTTAGTGCTACTCGCCAGCAAAGAATAAGTTAAGGTAATGGATGCCAATTGCTTGCTTGCTTGCACGGTGCTGTACGGTGCTATATTTTCACATGTATTAACTTTCACTCCACGTAACCAGCAGGAAAGATTGTATCTAACTATGGCTACTGGGGGAAAGACAGTTTGGTCCCTGGGTGCACAGAGATGTCTGAAGAAGATTTATTAAGCCAGATAAAGAAATTGAAAGACCAACTTCATGACACGACCACAGAGTCAAAATAAAAAACTACCATGACATTTCTGATGATATATTGTCAGAAAAAGTTAGCATCGTATTCCAGTTCAACTTGAGGATAGGATTTGTAATGTCAAAGTAACTATAGGTCCCGCTCTTTGTCAGGAAGTGATAAGGTTGATTTTTGTTTTTTAACACCTCACTGGGCCTGCTAGAGAAGAAGTCAAATTTAGACTCTGTTATTCTATGAAGGTTGTTTTTAAGATACGAAGAGAGGTTTTTGGAGACAAGGGTTCATCTGTTGGGTTTCAACAGGCTTTCATTGAGAGAAAACGGACAGGAGAGACCATTCAAGATTTTTCATCTGCTTATTAGACCTTATCTCTTCAGGTCAATCGGTTGAGAGGCATGGAGTAGACTCAATAGGTTCTGATTTTAAAAAGCATAATTTTGTTGGTATGTGTCCAACAATGGCATCCGAATTGGTGGTAAAGAGGTGACATGTCTTGTTGATAATGGTTCAATGGTGTCCACCCTCACGGAAGAGTGTTTCCTTTCCTT
This sequence comes from Zoroaster sp. YZ-2022, assembly GCA_029582265.1. Classification (NCBI taxonomy): domain Eukaryota; kingdom Metazoa; phylum Echinodermata; class Asteroidea; order Forcipulatida; family Zoroasteridae; genus Zoroaster; species Zoroaster sp. YZ-2022. The sequence continues at coordinate 50,910,204 of CM055819.1, forward strand.
GTTTAAGCCTTTGGGTACTCAACTTTAAAATGATACTGTCTGGTTGAGGATTTCTTCTGCCAATGGTATATAAATTCCTTATATTGGCTACATTGAAACTGACATTGAGTGTGAATGGATGAATATTCCGCAGATGGGGAAGTTGATTGTCAAAGATTCAGTTGTCAAAGAACATAGAGAACATACGAGGCAAGTTCCAGGCTTGCTTGGCATGAATATTTTATGACCTTTTGTCAAATGGATGAATGAAACTAATAGAGATAATTTGTCATCAATATTTTTGAAGTCTGTTTTGTCATTTCAAAACATGGTTGGGAGTATGCAGCAGGAGACCATTGGCTTTGCTAGAGTGTCCTCCCACAAAAAACATATTTATTCCTCCTGAGTCTACTGTCACTGTTATGGCTGAAACATCTACACTGGTGGCAGCTGGTGACAGCTTCCTGGTCACAGTTGACAATATTTCTACATCTGGGTTCATTTTGTGTCCAAAAACTCGCACTGGAGTTCTTCAAACCATAGAAAATTTCACTAACACTAAGAAGTTAAGATTCATGTTACTGTTGTACTGCTGTACAACTAAAACTTTTGAGCATGCGTATTTCACTGCTACTCATCGGAAGATAAACGTTGTAGTTATCTACAGACCACCCCCCTCGCCGACAAATGGGTTCACTTCACTTCAATTCCTAAGAGAATTTGATGCATTTATCGGCATTCTAGCCTTGAACTCACAAAAAATCCTTATCGTTGGTGACTTCAATCTACATATTGATGAACCTTCGCGGTCTGATGTGTCTCAATTCATGTCGTCCGTGTCGGCCTTCGGCTTCAAGCAATTTGTGGCAAGTCCAACCCACAATAGTGGCCATATTTTAGACTTAGTCCTTAGTCGTGAGGACGACAACCTCATTCAATCATGTGTCGTTCATGATAACTTGTTATCAGATCATCATGTTGTCTGTTGCAATCTCCGTATTGCTAAGCCTACGTACCCTGACATTGTGCGCACTTTGCGAAATTTTCGATCCATTGACCTGCCCTTGTTCATTACGGATATTGCCAGTACTACTGCACCATGCTTTGTCGTAACCACCCCGAGTGAATTGGTGTCCCAATTCAACAAGGTTCTCACAGAAGTGCTTGATAGACACGCCCCCCTTCAGACGACTCGCCGTAAAGTCCGATTACGTCAGCCATGGTATAACGCTGAAATCCACGCAGCCCGGAAAATGCGACGTCAGAGCGAACGGAGATGGAGAAAAGGTCGTCTTGAGTCGCAACTCGCACTCTTTATGGATCAGCGAAGACACGTCAATCGCCTCATTGAAACAGCAAAACGAACCTATTTCGCTAATGAGTTGAAAAAGGCTGACACAAAGAGCATTTTTCGAACAGTTGGCTCCCTATTCAACAGGAATACTAAACCCCGGCCTCCGTGCGCTTCAAGCCAATTATTAGCAAATGACTTCGTCAACTTCTTCACTGACAAAATATCCAAAATTCGCAGCAACCTGGAGAGTGGGATTGACTCAATCCTACATAATCCTAATCCTACGACTCAACCTGTGATACCAGTTTTGGACTTTGATATTGCATCCGACAATGAGATTCGTCAAATCATTTGCTCTTCAGCCAACAAATCATGCAGTCTAGACCTTATTCCAACATGGTTTTTAAAGTCCACAATTGATTCATTTCTTCCGATCATCACCCATATAGTCAATACATCGATTTCTACAGGCATTTTTCCAGATTCACTGAAACATGCAATCGTTACTCCAATTCTGAAAAAGCCGTCTGCCGACATTAATGAACTTGCCAACTATCGTCCAGTGTCAAACTTACCTTTTCTTTCAAAAGTTATTGAAAAGGTAATAGTTTCTCGCATAACAGCACACATGGATGATCATAATCTTTGGGAATCTCATCAATCAGCATACAGATCCGGACACAGCACCGAAACCGCTCTACTCTCAATAAAAAACGACATAATGCTGGCGATTGGTGATAAAAAAGGTGTGTTCCTTGTCCTTCTGGATTTAAGTGCCGCCTTCGACACTGTGGATCACCAAATCCTTCTACGGACGCTCAGCGAATCCATTGGCCTGACGGGAAAAGCACTGTCTTGGTTTCGTAGCTATCTCAACAACAGATCATGCAGTGTGTGTATTGATGGCGAGTTTTCACACACACAATCACTTGAATACGGCGTACCGCAAGGCTCCGTCTTGGGTCCACTGACATTTACTATTTATATAAAGTCGATTGGTGAGATAATTCGTAGACATGGTATTCGTTTCCATATATATGCTGACGATACTCAAATCTACTCCACCTTCAACCCCAAGGATCCGGAATCGATACAATCAGCACTCAGCAAACTGTCCTCCTGCATCCAAGCTTTGAAGCTATGGATGACCCAAAACATGCTAAAACTGAATGACACAAAGACTGAATTTCTTATAGCGGCTTCTGCACACACACTTCGTAACTTACCCCCTGTCACTCTGGAAATAGGGGGTACTATTATAACACCATCGCAGTCCGTCCGCAATCTTGGAGCCTATTTTGATGCGAACATGTCAATGTCAACACATGTTGTCAACCTCAACCGTAGCATTCACTTTCAACTTCGCAACATTTCACGAATTCGGAGATATCTTGATTTTGAATCATGTCACCAAGTAATTCGTGCGCTGGTTCTGTCCCGTATGGATTATTGCAACTCTCTACTCTTTGGTATTACTGAATTTAATCTTGATAAACTGCAACGACTACAAAATCGTGCCGCACGCCTTTTGCTTGGGGTTGACAGGCGTGAATCAACTTCCCACTACTTACTCAACTTCACTGGCTTCCCGTCCGACAGAGAATCAACTTTAAGATCGCCCTCATCATCTTCAAATGTCTTCACCACACAGCTCCTCAATACCTTGATTACTGTATCCAGCTCCGTGTATCTGGCCGACCTGGCCTTCGTTCCGGTTCTGATGGTACACTGCTGTCAGAACCTAGATCACAAAACACTTCCACTGACAAAGCTTTCACAATTGCCGGTCCTAAACTCTGGAACACAATACCAATCCACATCAGATCACTAGACACCGTTTCATTGTTCAAAACAAACATGAAAACTTACTTATTTCCAATTGCCCTTTGATAATGTTCTGTTTTCGCTATCTTGTGTTGCCGAGCGCCATGATCTAGATGGAATGGCGCTATAGAAATCTTATTATTATTATTATTATTATTATTATTGACCACATTCAGATTTCTCAGGTAGAATAATACTTTGACATCTACACCCTAGTGTACTGTACCAGTAGACTTGGAGGGTTTTCAGGGTTGAATGAGGAGCTGAAACAAGGGAATTAATTGTTGAATAAACACAGATATCTTTTAATACAGTTTGTGATTTTGATTTAGGGGATACAAGTGTAATGGGGGTGGGTGGATAAATTACCCTTTGATTACTGGCTGAAAAGGAGAGGGATATGAATTGGTGGACAGTGGTTGGGATCGATGTTGGTTGAGCACTTTACTTAGTAAAACAAATAATCAAATAAAACAGATTACATAATTTCCTTTGAAATTAACGTTAACAAATTTTAACTCTTGTGAAATAATTCAAAAATAATTCATAACTCAAGAGAGTAGAAATAAACAAAAGTTACTCCTTCAGATTTAAGAAAGAAACACAAACTAATTACTGTAACAGGATGAAGAATTGCCCAAATGTTCTCAATAGGGTTAAGGGCTGGTGAAATGGCAGGCCATTCCAGACGCTGAATATGGTTATCTGTAAGGAACGCTGTTATGATTCTTGCTCTATGAGGACGGACGTTGTCATCCATTAGAATGAAAACTTCTCCCGTCAACCTGTTATCTGCATTTTCATGCCTTATCACATGATCTGCCAGTTTAAACCGTCTTTAGACATGCACAACATGTGAAAAGTGTTTAAAATGTTGCAGAGTAACCTTTAGTACTTTACTTCCACCAAAAACGGCTTTTGTGTCCTCACATGGACAAAATGGACCAAGAAATACTTTTGAGTCCTATTTTATTTTGAGCAGTGTATTTCTGAAATAAAACTGATCGCTGCAAAGTCTTCGATAACCCGAGCAGCAGCCTACCTGAACATAACACGTGACTAAGTCAGGAGACAAGAAGATCATGTCACTGTGCACTATCATCACTGGTGTGTGCATGATCTGAGCGCTCTGGTTGGTTGTTCACATTCACAAAACACGTGTTGAATTATGTCATTGGTCAAAGGCGATGTGGGCGGAACCAGGTGGGGGGAAAACAATTCATGTACTTGCGCTTTGCCACGCCCCTGCCTTCTAAATGAGGATATCCCGTACGTCATCATGTTGGCTTTGGATTATGATTTTTAGGACGTGATCTTGGACACTAATTTTGACCCGTACTAAGATAATCTTACATTATAAGAGTATAACTCTCAGGCCACCTCTCTTGTGTTTGTCGTAAGTGTTCGCCGGTGCCTTAGGGTTCACCGGCTCCAGACATTACCCCAGGCGGCATGGAAAAATCCTGAGTGTGTCTTGGCTACCCTTAGAAATCCCTGGACGTCGTCGTTTCTGCGCGAGAGGGGGAAAAGGCTGTTTCAGCATTTTTCCCGATCTTTTCTGCCATGCCATGGCTGTAGTCCGCGCCGTTACATTACCCAAACCTGCGCCTGCTGCCTGTGCGTGTTTCCTTATGTGGCACTGTCTGCCGCATGTTTCATTCGCGTAATGCAACACATTGAACAGCTGTTTACGTCAGGTATTCTCATAACAAGCTATAAATTACTCAATCATGATCGGCATGCACTTGTCCCACTAATCCATTAGCTGCAAACAATAGGCAAACATTCCCTCCTGTGCTGTTGTTCTTTGAAGCAGCAGCTGCCATGCCCTTTGCGGTCTTAACAATTCGATACAATGTATCACAAACAGTTGGAGAAAAATGTATGGCAAATGTCAGTAAAATACTACAAAGGCTTTATTGGAGCGTAATCTCTTGAATTTAAAGATAATTGTCTGTAAAAGTGTAAACAATACATTGTTCAAGAGTCACAGATTTCTGTTCGCTCTGCTCAAATGTTAAATCCGAATTTTAAAAAGTCGTTTACGGGTAATTGGAACCGAAAAATGGAACCAGGTAATGGCAGTTTCGGTCGGGTACCCGGATACCCGACACAGCCCTAACTGTGGGCAATTTCAGCCCTCCATTACCTAATCTATATTTAAACATAACATCAAAACAAATCAATTTAAGTCCAGCCCAGCTCTGCCCATTAAAATATTCTAAACAAATTCTAGAAGATAAAATCTTGTCCTGAAAACCAAAGAAGACTTCCTAGCCTGGCACTTGCCTCTAATACTAAAAATCAAGGGGATAGTTTCTAGTAGTTAAAAGTGACATAAACAAAGGCTAACCTAGTCACCAACATGCACTGATAAGGCCCCAGGGCCTAGAGTTAACTACTCTACCATAAGATCAAAGGAATGTCCACACAGGAGGCTTTGTCTCTAAGAGCATCAGGCAGTGGTGTCCTATGACTATAATACATGTGAAAATGGCACACATGAGAAATTAAATCTACAGTCAACTTTTCTCTTCAAAATACGTTAAGCTAAGAAAATATAACATTAAAAGTCTGAACTCTCAGGAACTTTAGTTACTTATTTGCAATATCCCTGAGTTAAAGGGAAATTTAAAGAATAAAAATCTCACACTGATCCAGAATATAGACAATTTTGGACCAGTGTCACTATTGTTTCATAAAGAGGAAAAAATAGTTAATATCACAAACTTTTCTCAAGTATAAATATAACAAAATAAAATATTCCCTAAATCAAAGTAACTAAAAAATCATACCAAAATAATTTGTACACATTTTCTACTTCTGTGTTACTAAACCTTCCATGAATAAAATAACTTTTCCTATCTGAAAAGGAGAGGGATAGAATGGACAGCAATTAGGATCTATGTTTGGTACAGCACTGAGGAATGTTGACCACATCAACCCCCAGACCACTGCACCCTTATGGACCAGGGGTCATTCCTCTTTCAAGTAGGGTCGAAAAGGCTTTAAAACAGCATCTTGGAGAAACAGGGTTGTACTAAGAAACGTTATAAGGTAAAACAAATAATTATTATTATTATTTTTTTTTTGAGTTGGGGGTAAATTATAATAGCCTCATCAAGGGGTCCTATTTAGGTAAGACTTGTAGCTTTGTATGGTGAAGAGGATAAGTAAGACTATTTGCGGTGACACATGTGAAATTCTCTATTGAGTAGTAATTAGTTCTGAAAAGAACTAGAGGTTACAACTCAACGTTTGATCACTATGCTCTGATTGTCCTCAGGAGTACACAAATACTGTAGAACAATGCATCATTGTACAGGATTCTGAACCTGTAGCTCAAATATTCCGCAGAATCGTACCAAATCAGTACGAGCAGGTTAAACAACACATCAAGAGTTTGATTGATCATGGTGACTGAGAGCCATAGTCCTTTCTCTGCACCTAGAGCCTTGACCAAGGTGCCTCGGAATGGTTTAGTCGTATAATTTGGCCCTGCTTATAGCTATCCTAACTCCAGCGCACATGCACACAGTGAACATGTGTGCACGGATCAATAATATGCATGTACATGTAAATATGTACATACATGTATGTACAGTGACCATTCGTCGTCATGCCTTGATCCTTCTGTACTTCTGCCAAAATTCAAGATGTGAGCTCATTATGCTAATATACCAAATTAAAAAAACAAAATACATGTTGTCATTGGTTATTGGTTGGCCTAGAAACTGCTCGCTGCGATGGCAGCCAAACCCCAATTTTGTACCTTGCACTGAGGGATATACATTCAAAGATGCATGCCTTTTTCTTTGCCACTGTTAAGAGCTAGGGTAAATAATATAATTTTTAAGATTTAATCAAGATTGAAGTGATTTATATTTTCTTTTCATAACTTGCACAAGAAGATTTTTTGTTGTATGGGCATTTTTAAGGGCAAAATTTTATGATGGAACATTTTTTGAGAATTGTTTTTTGACATACAATGTACATACGTAGCTGCAGTAGCATAGGTAAAACTCTTCAGATATACATTATCTTGTCCTTGTCATAACATCAGCGATATTTGGCGACCACTACTACGGATTGAAGGATCTTCTATATCCAAAGTCCACAACCCACCCCAGACTGAGGGATCTTCTATATCCAAAGTCCACAACCCACCCCAGACTGAGGGATCTTCTATATCCAAAGTCCACAACCCACCCCAGACTGAGGGATCTTCTATATCCAAAGTCCACAACCTACCCCAGACTGAGGGATCTTCTATATCCAAAGTCCACAACCCACCCCAGACTGAGGGATCTTCTATATCCAAAGTCCACAACCCACCCCAGACTGACGGATCTTCTATATCCAAAGTCCACAACCCACCCCAGACTGAGGGATCTTCTATATCCAAAGTCCACAACCTACCCCAGACTGAGGGATCTTCTACATGTATATCCAAAGTCCACAACCCACCACAGACTGAGGGATCTTCTATATCCAAAGTCCACAACCCACCCCAGACTGAGGGATCTTCTATATCCAAAGTCCACAACCCACCCCAGACTGGGGGATCTTCTATATCCAAAGTCCACAACCCACCCCAGACTGAGGGATCTTCTATATCCAAAGTCCACAACCCACCCCAGACTGAGGGATCTTCTATATCCAAAGTCCACAACCCACCCCAGACTGAGGGATCTTCTATATCCAAAGTCCACAACCCACCCCAGACTGAGGGATCTTCTATATCCAAAGTCCACAACCCACCCCAGACTGAAGGATCTTCTATATCCAAAGTCCACAACCCACCCCAGACTGAAGGATCTTCTATATCCAAAGTCCACAACCCACCCCAGACTGAAGGATCTTCTATATCCAAAGTCCATAACCCACCCCAGACTGAGGGATCTCCTAAGTTAACCACCCTCCTTCCCCCCGTGCTTGTCAACAACTGATTCGGTTCATGTGAGCACTCCTTCCCCCAACTCCTAGGATCCTAGTCTCAATGAACTAATCCTCCAGCATCCTGTCATCGCGTAATCCTCCAGCAACCTACTTAAGCAGCAGCATTTCCCAGAGTCCGGCATTCTTCTGAGGAAGATCAGAGCACACTGATCGAAACGTCGAGTTATACCTCCAGTTCTTTTCAGAACTAATTACTACTCATCAATTGAGAATTTCACATGGTGTCACCGCAATTAGTCTTACTTATCCTCCTCACCATGCAAAGCTTCAAGTTTTACCTTGTCATAACATGTTTAATTTGCAATAATGTAGGTCTTTTGTATTTGGGGAAAGTAGTATTTTTGTAAAGTCAAGTTAGGGGGGATTTTTTCCTCTGGTAAAGACATGCACACACTTAATTGAGAGTTCGCCATGCTTGACCAAAAACTGAGGTAGTGAGAGAGTGGAGAACTCTGGAATGACTATTTGAAAGAGGGTGATGTTCCCTTACATGTTCAATTCTTTTTCATAAAAATGCATGAGAAGTAAAAATTCTTTAAGAAAAAGACACATCCGTTTTACGTCTTACACATATCCATAAATAATACTGTGTCAAAGAATTAGCAGAATTGAGTAATGTAACAAAGTTATATTAAAATAAGTTTTGGAGTGCTCACTTTGGCTCCTGTGGAAGGTACCAAAGTTTAAAACAATATCACCATACAAAATGATATCATAAAAAATTACTGCAATAAGTCTGCACAGAAGGGTGTGGGAAAGGGGGAAAAAATGGGTAATTGTGCAAAGAAACACATTGGGGTAGACATGGTAAGGTAGACGTGGTAAAAGGGTGTTTTTTTATATGTAGAAACGAGGAAGGGATAAGAGTGTGCTCACAGAGGGAAAGTCAACACCAAGGAACTTTCTTTGTTGACTCAATTTGGCGATATAAATACCATAAAATATGGTACTTTAGTAAAAGCACACACTACGACAGCCTTGGTCAAGTCAAATGCACCCATTGCCCTTGCCAAGAAAAAGGATGGTTGCTTTAGAATATGCATAGATTATCGTCTTAATTTGAAAACACAAAAAAGACGCCTTTCATTTCCCCTAAATTTCTGGATGCTGCAGTTGGTGCTAAGTTGTTTACATCACTTGATTTGGTGCGTGGGTATCACCAAGTCAGTGCGAGAAGAAGATCGGGAGAAAACAGCCTCTATCACTCACTCCCATGGGATTGTACATGTATATGTACAAATGCCTTTTGGTCTCTGTGGAGCCCCAGCCACATTCCAACGTTTAATGCAATGGTGTGTTGGTGATATGACCTATCAGCTGTTGTTTGTGTATTTAGATGACATCTGTATCTATTCTAGAAAGCATGACATGGATTGAAGCTCAAGTCCTCGAAATGCCATTTATTTCACAAAGAGATTCACAGAGATCATGGTCATGTTTTATAATAATAATAATGGACACTTATATTGTGTCCATAAGTTTGATGCTGATGGCACATGACATTTTATCAGAGAAAGGTATTTCAACTGAAGATGCCTTAGTAGGAGTTTGTCAAGGTCATGACCCTAAGTTCTTTCGTTATAGATGGTCACATGAGTGTCAGGAAGTGTTTGAGTCCTTGAAATCAAACTTTTCCACTACTCCTGTTTTAGCTTTTGCAGATTTTTCTAGACCATTCACTCTTGATGTAGACGGAAGCCTGTCTGGGCTTGGTGCTGTTTTATCCCAAATCCAAGACGGTAGTGAACGTGTAATTGCATATGCTAGTCGTTCCCTTTGAGACAATGAGAAAAGATGGAGAAGTATAGTTCATGGAAATCGGAATTACTAGGTCTGAAGTGGGCAGTGACAGATAAGTTTAAAGATTACAGTTTGTTGCACAAAAGGACAACAATGTGTTAAAGTATAACAGTATACAACAATAAAACCGTTTACAAATAAATACTAGTACATGTAGGTACATGCATGTATCTCATATTTTTATCTCTATATTTAATGACCCTAATGGAGATGTTGTGTTTTGTTAAAGATGATAATCAAGTTCCATACGGCGCACCGAAATTTGACTAAAAGTGTCAATCACTGAATCAAAGTTAACTTGTTCAGAGAAATCTCGCTCTATGCTTAGTATGACTAACGAGGAAAGCCTTTCTTCCGTCATTGTGGATCTGAGGTAGGTTTGTCAGCTTATAGTCGGCTGAAGATACCGCAATGGTACCCAGTATTCTGTACAAAAAGGTCAAGTTTGGAAAGACGTTATGAATGTCCCATTTCTTAATCATTATGCAACATTTTCTGTACGGTATTTTGGAGGATCATCTGCAAATTCTGGCGTGCTTTTATAGAAGTGACAAAACTGGTCTACTCTGTTTTGGCAAGGTCAATGTCAATGTCATCCTCGTACATGTACATAGATGCAAAGTGTTCAAAACCCTCAGTATCATATAAATGTCCATTCATAAGACACTTAAAGGGGACTACCATAGTCTGGAAATCACTAAAGCGCGACTGTCCGACTAGTGTATCGTGTATCTTGAAGAATACAGTAAACTTATCAACAGGATTTGTTATTGGCTCATCATGAGCCATCTCACCAGGCATGCGTCTGCGTTTGCACACTCTATCTGGTGGTCTTGAATTCAGTAGACACCCCTTCGATTGTGGCTGTGGCACGTACTTCCTTCAAAATATCATCAAAGACTTGGCTTGATCTTTGCTGTTTCAAATTTTCAATTGCTGAATCTATCAGTGTACTTGCCGTTACAAGATCCAGAGAAGTTTGCTGCAAATACTCGGAAATAGTATTCATTTCGCAAAGAACTTTGAACCAAATGTCAGTCATGATAACAAATTCAAATTTGCTGAAGAATTCCAATAAAACCTCCAGCTTCAGCTTTTATTTCTGGGCACGTTTTGTTCTCTACAATATCTTCTAAGGCTAACAGCAGCACAGTGTACAATGTTTTGAGTGCTTTTACACAATCGTGTCTACAATACCATCTAGTTTCACAAAGGCGTTGTAATTTTGTCTTCTCCATGTTTAACTTTTCTTGAGCACTTTCTAAGTAAATCAATCGAGGTTGACTTGGAGTAAGAAAAATGTGTACACCTTATGAATCGTACCGAAAAAAGTGACTGCTTCGGTACAGTTACCACAGACATCTGCAAGAACCAAGTTTAGGTTTTGTGCACAACAATGTACATATAAGGCATTCTTATTCACTTCTTTAACTCTAGTCTGTAACCCAGAAATATGAGCTCGCACATTAGCAGCACCATCATATGACTGAGATCTTATTAGTTGGATATCAAGCCCTAAATGTGTAAGAGTTTTCTTTTGAGTGTTAAACAGTGTCTTAGAATCACTCTCTTGGTTACTGAATTGCTCGTCCACATAGTGCAAGCAAAAGGAAAATTGGTCATTATGTGACATCAATTGTAGAATTCAGTATGACACCATAGTAATGCACATTTTTACTTCACTTATAATCTGTGATCTAACATTTCCTCCCAGTGTGTCAATGAATTCGTTTTGGATATGTGGACTGATGAGGTAATTTGCATTCTTTGGTGCTGTTGCACTATGGTGAGCTAAAATGCCATCATATTTTGACAACAGCTTTACTAATTCAAGAAAGTTGCCTTCATTCTGAACCTTTCCGCCACATGAGTGCTCATAGTTAGTTTTATTTATTTATTTATTTATTTATTGACCAAATCCAACAGCGACAGAATCGCCAATTACAGGATGGCTGATAAAAATATAAATTTAGATAAAACAAAGAACTTCACATATATAAATAAGTTACATAATCCATCAAAATAAATAACAATTAAAGACTACAAAATAAAAATATTGAGTATAGATTGACAGGAAAAAGAGCGAAATATTTAGCAAGGAGATGAGACAATAATATCGTAAAATGAAAATATCATACTGAAACAGCTGCAAATGCTCGATACACTTGTGGATGGGAAAGATTCATGATGACCGCGGAAGGCAAGGTTTTGCTTAGTGAGATTTTGCTTGACCTGTCTTTCATGGGTATGAAATTGTTCTTCTTTGACTGTTTTTCTTAACTTCAAGCGTTGTTTTGCTTGCATCATCAGATGAGCAGCTTCACAATGTGTTGGTGTGTGTTCATGAGTTTTGAATTTGTCCGTTGCCTTTTTCCGATTTTGAAACCCATTTTCATCAAATGTGGACTCGTAATCTTTTTTACCTCTGTTGGGAAAACCCCAGCATGGGAAACAGTAAGCACTATTTGTAGTGGATGAATATGTAAGCCATTCACGATGTCGATATGATTTTATACCATTTTTTTGTTCTTGTTTTGTTGAGGAAGATACCAGTCCCAGCGGAACGCTCACCCCTTTGTGTCATTTAATCCCGGTTGACAAGGTCCATGAGACATTATAGCTCAGGAGTAATCGGGCGCTTTGTTAACAATGCAGGGTCTGTAGGGAATTCTTTGGTTTTATCCAGAAGAGGCTTCACACCAATGTTTGACCAACGTCCGAGCCAATGTCAGTCTCAGGATCTGCATCGGTCATGTCTTTGTCCCAATTTCATTGCTATCATGGCTCGTGGAAGGATGAAATGACGTACTTTCTACCGTTTAAAGTGATAATATGTCTTGCCATCCTTTCTCTTTAACTTTCTGTCCTGGGTGTTTGGATTCTGTATGATTTTTCAGTTTGTCACGTCGACATTTATGCTTACAGTAAGCACATTCGGCTTGTTCTGTTTGAGACGACATGGTCAGTGGTCGATATAATAGGACTAATGTGACTTTACCTTAAAGTTTATTTTTCTCATGTAGGGCTAAAGCTGTTTGCACTACGGTACCGTTGGTATGTATACTGCTTGCCACCAGCTCGTGATTTGTAGTCTCGTCCTTAGCAGCACAGCCAGATTTGATTATGCTCACTCGTCACTCCATACATTTATGTTAGCGATTGAGCCCCATGCAGTCTGGGACCGAGACTATAGGATTTGTGGAGTAGGCCTACATGTCAGAAGTTGAACACGCCACACAAGCGTAAACTATACATGAATGAGACTCGGCCAAGCTGGCACCGTCGGCATCACCACACCTTCCATAATATAAAATAATGAGAAGCAGATCACATTGTGGTATAAAAACAAGTATCCTGTATAAATAAATGGTTATTTTTTTTCTGTTCCAGTTTGTCTGAAAATTTCTGTGGGGGTCACTTTGTAATAATAATATAAGCATTTGTAAAGCACCTTTTCCTAAGGTTACAAAGCGCTCAAAGGATAAGCAACCACAAGTTTAGAAAATGCAAAATAAAAAAGAACAGACCATAGAATAATTGCAATGTTAGACCTAGCCAGGACGTCGCTCTGCCAGTGAAATGCCAAAATATTTAAACTCGACCCCATCCCTAGCTGTGACTTGTCAGTAGAGGGTTTATATTCACCAAACAATCCCCTGCATAGATAGATTTGACACAGATTCAACAACGTACTCTTAAAGAGGAAATAGATAGTATTTAACAAAGATTTGAACAGAACTATAGAATTGGATTGGCGAACTGAATGTTGGATTGAATTCCAGTTTCTTGGGCCAGCAAATGAAAATGCTTCATCACCTGCTTTTTGAAAAGTGCATAGAATATTAAATGTACCACGAGACCATAAACCACCCCTCCTGAGATGCTGAGATCAACTGTATTAGATATATAAGTAGGGAATAGATTGGATTTAACATTATACATGTTTAAGGCTGATTTATACATTAGTCAGAAGCCAGTTTATTTATTTATTAATTTCTGACCTTTTACCAGGGTAACCCGTTCACATAAAATGTGGTCTTCCACTGGGCCCTGAGAATAACAAGAATTAAAAAAGTAAAATTATATTGAGAAATAAATATAATACAAAATGTAGATAAATACATCTAAAAATATATTAAAGAAACAAATACATATTCATTTATAAATAAAACCAACGTGGTTAAAAGTAAAAGTAAAATAAAAAAGGCATGTGTATGAACAAGCTAAATATAAAAATGGGTCATTACTTGATACACTTAGTAAAGGTCACAGTACATGTAAACCATAAAAAATAGAATAAATATTTATATATCTTTGCTTAAAAAACAAAAACTAATTACAACTTAAAATTTCAACCTTGAGCGCAGACTTATAAGAAGCAACTGAGAGGGCTGATCTAGTCGCTTTACTTAAATTATTCCAGTAACAAACGGGCTATGTTTTAAACACTCTGTTTTGAACTTTGGAATAAATAGTCTATCATCAGTTGCTTGTCTAGTGGTGTAATTATGCATATCTAAGATTTTCATAATATCGTCAGTGAGGTAAGAAGGGGCAAGATTATGGGTACATTTGTGCATAAGTACTGATTGCAGGTATAGGAATAGCTTTTGTAAAGGCATCCAACCCAATGTATTAAATAATGTACTTGATGGATTGTATCATAACCTTTACTTAGAACTAATCTGGCCGCACAGTTTTGAAGTTTACACAACTTTTCGGTGTGCATGTGGAACCTTTCTGACCAGATTTGCGAACAGTAATCAAAATGGGGTAAAATAAACGCATCATAAAGCATTTTGACGGAATCAACTGAATATATTGTTTCACTCACCGCAACATACCCAACTTAGCTTTACTCACAACTTTGATCTATTTGATCATTCCATTTTAATTCATCATCAATGATCACTCCAAGACATTTAGTTTTATTAACTCGTTTAAGTAAAATGCCATTTGTCGTGGCCGAGCGGTCTAGCTTACCGGACTCAAGTTCTGGTGTTAACAGCAGAATGTGGGTTCGAATCCCGGCCGTGACACTTGTGTCCTTGAGCAAGACACTTAACCATAATTGCTTCTCTCCACCCAGGGGTTAAATGGGTACCTGTGAGGGCAGAGTTGGTTGATTAGCCCTGTATGCGCTGTAATGGCAGCAATTGAGCTGTATACTCCCCAGGGAGCTGAGATGGTTTCAGGAATGATTTATGAGCCTTATGAGCAGGGGTAATAATATAATGCGCCTTGAGCACCACTTAGTTGGTGGATACGTGCGCTATATAAGTCCACACATTATTATTATTATTATTATTATTTACCTCTACTTTGAATTCAGTGATGTCAATAAGTTTTGCTGTAGATCCTATGATCATTACATTGGTTTTATCGTAGTTATGAACAAGACGATTTTTATTCAACCAACTAGATATTTGAGTTAAAGCAAATGATAATAATTGTCATTCAACTTCACTAGCTGTCTTGCCTTTGACTGTGAGAGTTGTGTCGTCAGCATACATGTCAACAATACTATTACTGATCGATGAAGGCATAGTGTTAACATATATGGAAAACAAAAGCGGACCTAGAATGGTGCCCTGAGGTTACACCATTAACAACACTGGAAAAAAGTTTTGTTCAAGTAAACTCTTTGTGTACGACCAGACAAATAACTAGCGAACCACTTCATAGTACTTGTTGAACAACCTAGTGAACCCAGTTTAACAAGAAGGATCTTGTGGTTAATTGTGTCGAAAGCTTTCTGGAGGTCTATGAAAGCTACTCTGGTCCCCCCCGCAACATTCTTGCTTCACTGATTGACCAATTTGGCAAGAATAGTTGTTGTAGAATGCAATGGATGAAATCCTGATTGATTGGAGTGCATAAATTATTGTTCATTAAGACACTCATACAACTGGTCACAAACCGCCTGTTATAGAATATTACTTACAACAGGTAAGATAGAAATAGGACAATAGTTTCCTACATCAGATGTATTGATCACCAGATTTAAGGAGTGTATTAATGACAAATTAATAACCTTGGTTATTAAGGCAAAGCAATTTTTAATAAACGGCAGCTGATAATATGATCATCTCTGGTAGATTTGTTGACATTCGTATTAGTGATAGTTTTCTCAACAACAGCAGGTGAGACGGGCATTAGATTAAACACACAATTATTTTCTTAGGAATGATCAGTTTCCTCGGAGTACATGTTAGATGCAATGACAGGCAAATTCTCTAACTTTCTTAGCACAATTCACAAAGAAATCGTTGAATGTGTCAGCAATAAGTTCTGTCTCACTGCAATCCGAACCATTGACTTCAACAGAATTGGGGAGGATACGGCTTTGGTTTGGGGTAACTTCTTTAAGGTAACTTGAGATTTTTCTGCTGTTACCCGCATTGTCACGTATCAGACCACAGTAGTGGTAAGACTTTTGCTTCTGCTTCCTATGAGTTACTTATTTTGTAAACACCTGCAGCTATGCCATAAGTTCGGACAGTTGTATTTGACGGCAACTTTAGGGATCTGATCACGCTCTTTCATCAGTTTAACAATATCATCCATGATCCACAGACAAGCATTGTGCCTAGTTTTCTTTTTACAGAGTGGAACATGTAAATTCACAATATCCATAAATAGATTAGACCAGGTTTGCCATGCTAACTCAACATCATCCATGTCATCAATGACATCCCAATGTACATTAATTAAATCACACACAGCAGGAAACACACACAACAAGAACAATGCCACGGTGGCAACCAATCACAACACATCACACAACAGTAGCACCAATCGGAACACTTCCCATTCTACACATAATCCCAGCAAATACTACTTAAGGAGTTGCATCGGCAAACCTCTTCATTCTCCTGAAGAAGATTAGAGCAGGCTAATCGAAACGTTGAGAATAACCCGTGAAGTCCCTTGGTTCTCCCTGAACCATATTAACCCGTGAAGTCCCCATGGTTCTCCCTGAACCATATTTCTCACTTAGCGACAGTAGAGAAAAACGAGTTGCCCGAAATTGGTTCTCCCTTGAACCTTTCTCACTTAACGAAGGTTGAGATACGATTGTGCGATACGGTTCTTTTCAGAATCTGTATCTCAGCTTCACGTTAGTTGAGATAAACACATGGTGTTACCGCAAACCGAAACGATAACGATATTCCACCATGCAAAGCCTCAAAACTTATATTAATTAAATCATTATTAACATCTTGCACTTACAGTTTATTGAATGGTCTAGACTCCATATATTTATGACCTTGTTGAGAGAATGGTTTACAATTAAAACAACAAACTGAATAAGTCAAAAAATGATCACAAAATACACCATTATCAATAAAGACAGCAGGATTATTTACAAATATCAAATCAATGACAATGTGACTTTGACTGCTGACTCTAGTTGGGGATTTGATAATCTGGGAAAACCAATACGTATTAGTATAACATTTCTGGTTATCAGTATTAGCATTTGACACGCCATCAGTAAAATTACAGTTAAAATCACCTAATAAAACACATTCTTTGTTCTCAATTGAGGCTGCTAAAACCATGTCAAATTTGTCAAAGAAAAAACTATTCACACTCGGTGGACTGTAAAAAGCACCAACCAGAATGGGAGATTTCCTATTATACTTTAGTTCAATCCATACATTTTCTAATGCCTCAGATTCAAGATTTTGTCGTCTGGTAAAATGAATATCATTAGACATAAATAGCTACACCACCACCATGTCTGGTTCTGTCTTTTCTTACTATGGAAAACCATCTATACAGATTTCAACATTTGAGATACTGGAATCGCACAACGTCTCGTTCAGACAAATAACATCAAAAGGTCTATGCATAAGTAAAATATGAAATTCATCAATCTTACTGACTAGGCTATGAATATTAAGATAAGCGAATTTAATACCCTTTGTTTTTATACGTGGGATACTACCGTCAGAGAGCTCCTGTATGCAGATGACTCAGCCCTGGTCGCTACTGATGCAGATGCTATGCAAGAAATTGCTGACCATTTCTCGTCTGCTGCCACTCTATTTGGGCTGAAAATAAATGTCTCAAAAACTGAGTTTCTATACCAGCCTCCTCCTCCCCGCTGTAATTCCAACAGGGCACAACCACCTGACATATTGGTCAATGGAACAGCTTTGAAAAACACTGAGTCTTTCACTTACTTAGGGAGTGCCGTGACCACAACACCAACTCATCGGACTTGGAAGTTGAGAGGAGGATCCAATCAGCCACGAAAGCCTTTGGTGCTCTTCAGAAGCGACTGTGGTCTCGTCATGACATAAAAATAGCAACTAAGATCAAAGTGTACAATAGTGCTGTTCTACCATCCCTGCTCTACTCAACTGAAACATTGACACTGTACCGAGAACACATCAAAAAGCTGACCAGGACACAGCTCCGACATCTGCGACAAATATTGCACATTAAGTGGCAAGAGAAGATACCAGATGTAGAGGTGCTCAAACGTGCTGAGACGGTCAGTGTAGAATCTATCATTACAGCCTCTCAGCTGCGTTGGGCTGGACACGTTAGAAGAATGACAGACAAAATAAATGCCTGCCAAAAGCAGTCTTTTATGGTGAGCTATGCGAAGGAAAGAGGAAGCAAGGTGGTCAGAAGCTGCTCTTCAAAGATGTGCACAAGCGACACATGAAGAACACTGCCATGAATGACAACACCTGGGAAAGAGATGCCATGGACCGAAAAAGATGGTGCGGCATTGTGAAGAAGTCAGTCACAGCTATTGAAGAAAGGAGGCAGAAAGAGTATGAAAGGGCTCATGAACGCAGACATTGCATGCCAGACCAGTCAAGATATATCTGTGATCGATGTGGACGACACTGTCGATCCAAAGCTGGCCTTGCGGCCCACAAGTGAGCCTGTTAAAACTAAACCTCTCAAACACTGTCATCATCGAAATCGATGAACAGCCGAAGAAGAAGAAGAAGAAGAAGACTACCATTATCCAATTCACTGTAATAACAATGTAAATTTTGATTTGGATTGTTCACATAAATCGATGGTGTCTCTTCTGGCGATGTAGTTCTTAGAATCGAGTTAGGGAGCGAATCGACCGTACTAGTACTTGAGACATTGTCGGCTGATGTTTCATGCGTAATTTCAAGCCTCGGTGATGACAATCCCAAGATGAATTTGGGTGCTGTCTGAAATTATTTCTGTCCTCCCTTTTAGTAACAAGTCTCCTTTCGTCCCGCCGTATGGTATTCAGTTTGGGTTTGACGGAATGGGTAGCAGTTTCCTTTTGTTTTTCAATGGCAGTCATATCTGCTGGTAGCACGGCTTTGACTGTGACAGGCTGCATGCCCTGCAGATGCCTTATGACATTCCTAGCAAAGACAACAGTGCCGGAGTGGTTAAGGTGGACACCGTCACAATCAATGAATCGATGACCAATATTGTTATTGTTTATGAAACCCCAATGTTGAGACTCACAGGACTGCCTGATGAGCTTGTTAGCAGCAGATATCCTTCAGAAATCCTTTTTACTAGTTGAAACTCTGTGAATGATTGAAGAAATGGTGATTGTCTTAATGTTGAATTTCTTCTGCGCCATATCACAGAGAGATACCGGTTTAGCCAAGATTGTTTCAGGGTTGTCTCTGGTATTATTTGTGCCAACATGTAGAATGAGCTCATCAGTAGGAGTGGGATTAACTTCACCGTTCATGATTAATGTTGACTGAGCCTCAATTGTAGCTCCAGGGCTAGAAGTAACAGATACAGATTTCATGCGACTAAGTTTCTGTCCCTGAATCCTCTTTACCATCGAGTCACCAAGAAGTATGACGTCTATGCTCCGTCGGGCCACTACGCTGTCTTGAAACTTCTTGGTCTGTTCAAGACGATATTCATCTAGCTATCTATTGCTATCAGCAATGGAGTCCTCGTCAAAGGAGATAATGGGATCATCATCTATTAGAAGTGCATCAAAGCGGTTCGACATAGTGATGGTTGTGATTGACTTGAGTGAAGATGTAGATAATGTAGTGTGTAGATCAGTAGACAATGGTGGATGACAAGATATTGATCGTGAGTCTTGTGTAGCATTGTGTTTGCTGAAGATTTCATCAATGGTTTCTTTATCCATGTTACAAAGTTCCGTGTCACATATAGATCCCACTGCCAGGTTAGTGATTTTGGCGGCCATTTTTTTTTTTTGATTTGTGATTTTCGGATAATTTGTCAGTCCCTACACCCAGGGCATTGTCTTTGAGCTCTTGCCTTAGACTTTTCACTTCAGATTTAAATTCAGTAATAATATCCCAAATATTTTGTAGGGTGATCGAAGGAGAGGATCCAATCTGCACTTTGTCCGTGTTGACCATGATATCTAGTCCTTTGCAACCAGTGGGTAAAGTACAACTGTCAATTATAGGCTTACATGTAGCAAAATGTCGGGAGCTGATGTGCTCTTAGGAAAAGTAGGCCAATGATCCGTCAAATACAGGTAAAGTTCTTTCAAGTCATCAGCGAGGGCCTCAGAAGATCTTCTAGCTTTAGGCACAAGGGACGGGTCCTTACCCATTATAGTCAATGTTGCATTGTTCTATGCCGCTCAACACTCTAGCTTTAAGACGCTTCTCTAGACTGCTTCCTTAAAGAACGAATCTCGATCTGCTCGATAACAGCTCGTCCGAAGAAACTTTGCCTATTGCTACACTCATAAAGTTTGTTGATGATTGACAAACAGTGACTGTTTCGAGAGATTCCCTTATAAATGGATTGATATTCTTGAGAAAACTGGGAGCTCCTAACATGCATGCCTCTCCGTCCGACGCCATTATTCTGTCGTGAAGCTGATCAGTGGTGAAGTGTGTAACTGCTTTGGATAAGAGAATTTGACATGGGAAGCTTTGTTTTGGAGTTTCTGTAATCTATGAATATCAGATTGTTTCAGTCTATTGAGAACTGAATTACAATAATCTAATCTTGAAAGTAACAAGGGCTCTAATAGAAGCATGACAGTTGTCAGCATCGATGTACTTTCGGATTCAGCTGATGTTGCGGATATAATGATTGGCTGATCTGCAAACAGTTGTCATATGATTGCTCATTGTCATTGTAGAGTCAAAGACAAAGCCAAGATTTCGAAGTGATGTTGAAGGTTTGATTGTCTAGACGACAGTGAAAGGGTGAATTTCGAACGGTACAAACTATGTTGGGATCTGCATCAGGTCTTCATCTTCATCAGATCGAGATATGCTCCTCCCAGGACACGCGGCTCAATTTCGTCGCTATCATGGCTAGTGGAAGGCTGGAATGACGTTGCACTATCGCCTATGTCCTCCCGGGTGTCTTGTACTTTCTGCTGTTTAAAAAGTGATGATTTTTGTCTTGCTGTACTTTCTTTTTAACTTTTTGGCCTGGGTGTTTGTATTCCGTATGATTTTTCAGTTTGTCGCATTGACATTTATGCTTACAATAAGCACATTCGGCTTGTTCTTTTGTGACGACATCAGTGGTCGATATAATAGGATAATGTGACATTACCTTAAAGTTTATTCTTCTCATGTAGGGCTAAAGCTGTTTACACTACGGTACCATTAGTATGTCTACTGCTCGTCACCAGCTCGTGATTTGTAGTCTCGTCCTTAACGGTGCAGTTGGATTTGATTATGCTCACTCGTCACTCCATACATTTATGTTAGCGATTGAGCCCCATGCAGTCTGGGACTGAGACTACAGCATTTGGAGAGTAGGCCTACATGTCAGACCTAATGTCAGACCTAATGTCAGACCTAATGTCAGACCTAACCAGGAAGGCGCTCGGCCAGTGAAATGCCAAAATTATCAAACTCGACCCCATCCCTAGCTGTGACTTATCAGTAGAGGGTTCATATTCACCAACCAATCCCCTGCATAGGTAGATTTGACACTGATTCAACAATGTGCTCTTAAAGAGGAAATAGAGAATCGGATTAGCGAACTAATGATTGGCTGATCTGCAAACAGTTGTGATATGATTGCTCATTGTTGAGTCAAGGACAAAGCCAAGATTTCGAAGTGATGAAGGTTTGATTGTCTTGATGACAGTGAAAGGGTGAATCTCAAACGGTACAAACTATGTTGGGACAAATTAAATGTTTCTCTTTGGTGAATGTGTACTTCATAGGAAAGTCAAAGATCCAAAGTAGGAAGCTTGACTCAAATTGTATTGCCTTCATCTTTTAAAAGCCTAACCATCCTCACAAGTCTACATGACCAGTTTGGTCAACACGGGGTAGAAAGAACTCTCTCTTTAGTTCATTCCCACTGCTATTGGCCTAGTATGTATGCTGACATTAAAAATTAGATTGGGAATTGTGAGCAGTGTGCAGTTGCTAAACTTCCTAGACCTGCAGTCAGAAACCCTCTTGGTCAATTGGTTGCAAGTAATCCTTTGAATGTCATAGCCATTGACAGTACGCTTTTACTACTTCTGACAGAACAAATGTTCTTGTGATTACTGATGAAGTTCACTATTGCCATACCAACAAAGGATCACACTGCTAAAACAATAACATCTGTTTTGGTTAAAGAGTGGTTTTTAATAATAATTCATTCAGATCAGGAAGACAATTTGAGTCCAATTTATTTTCTCATCTGGTCTGTGTTAATACAACGTAAATAAATCTCACGCAACAGCATACCACCCTCAAGTGAATGCTCAATGTGAAAGATTTATTAGGACAATTTTGTGGAAACTTTCAGCAAAGTATTGTTGGTCTAGGTTTCTTCCTGAGATGACTTATGCATATAAATTCTACACCACATTCATCAAAATGTTTCTCTTACACCAACGAAGATTGCAAAAAGCCTATCAACTTGCAATGTCTAAAAATCAACAGCAGCTGAATAAGAATAAGGAGAATAGCAGATTTATGATCGTAAAGCAAATCCTAACATTGGAGATCATTTTTATATGTGTAACCATGCCAGGGGTTGGAATAAGATCCAAGATAGTTATCTTCCAGATAAATATCTGATTGTTGGTAAACCTGATCCCAATAATTTTGTTTACATGGTTAAATTGGCAGAGAGAGGTGATACAGAAAGACTGTTAATTCTCTTGAGCTAAAGTTGGTCTCTACATGTCTCGTAAATGGTAAGCTCATTATTGAGTCTGTTTGTCAACGAAATACAACAAATCATTCTTCACTGATTCCAATTCCAGTTCGGAATATGACTTTGATATTGATATTGAGAAATAAAAGTTACCATCCTTTAGGCGACTCCAACGAAAGGAAAACAAAAAACCCTTTCCGAGAACTTTAGGTGTGAAATGCACGCAAAAGAAAAAGATTCAAAAATCAGAGTTAGGTAGTGTTCCTTGGACCAGACAAAAGATGGATTACACATGAATAGATAGAGGTACTAGGAGTTTTTGGCTGGAAGAAAAGATAGATTAGCAAAAAAGCAGAGACAGACGGGAATAAACAAAGCAGACAGATAGACTATACCATCAAAATAAAAGTAAAAGAATGTAACAAATTCTGTGGAGAAGAAAATGAATCATCATTAGTCATTCCCTTCCTGTATGTTGAGACCATGGGTGTGGTGTTGATACGCGGGATCCACATCTTTTTACTGATGAGACGGACCACCCCTGCGGTTACCAAGCACTCAATACCCTTCAAAATCATGTCAGAAAAGAAATCATTAGGTAGATTGGAAGTGCTGGCCCACCTTATATTCACTTGGTAACTGCAGGAAGTCGGTCCATCTCATCAGCAGAGAAAGATGGTGCAGGTGTATCCACACCATTCACCCCCCATGGTCTCAACATACAGGAAGGGAATGACTAATTTTCTATTTTTCTTCTCAACAATCTATATCCATGTCTTTATTTTGTTTGCGTGTTTGTCATTTGTCTGTTTTATACCTCCCCTGTCTGACCCTTTCATCATTTCACTCATCTTTTGCTTTGTTCTTTCAGCCAAGAACTCCTTTAACTCTCTTTGTCCGATCTTGGGACCACAACCTGACTCAGCTTTTTGTACCTTTTTTTCTTTGTGTTCATTTTACATGTGACTAACTTCTGTTCACTCTTGCGTTTATGTATGTTGTTTGTATTCCGTCCCATTTTGCCTTTGAGAAAGAACCTGCTATTTTCAAAACGTAAGGCCAATATCCATTATTTTGCAATTTCTTTAATACTGGGTGATTGTAACCAGCCAGACTTCAGGGTATGCAGCCAGGCACTTGTAGATATAAATTATGTAACCTTTGTAAATTGCACCCGTACTTGAGATTTTGGTATAACATGTCCATACAGCGCCCTCTTTAGTTTGAAGTTAACCATGCGCTACATGTCATGTGGTATGTAGTCAAATTTGCACAAAAGCATTCAATTTAAAAGCCTTTTTTTTCACAATGTAAGTTATGTGGCTGCGATAGATTTTGCGCATTCCAGTAGTTTACATGTTGAGATTGTAAGCATGTGGTGGTCATTTTCCAACTTCCACTGTTGCAGCCAACACATCAAATTTGCGAGCATTTTGTATCACCAGAAAAAAGTTGTTCTTGTCCCTCGTCTTCAGAGTTTGGGCATCTCATCATGAGGCATGAGCTGTAAGGAACTACTGGTAAGTCCTCACAACTGAATTTTAATGTGTATTTATTGTTTATTCACGAAAGACCAAGGTCGACACTCTAATTGTATAAAATCCTGACTAGAGATTGACCAATTTTGCATTTTCACAGCATGTATTTAGAGCCAGATACTTTTAGAGACACATAAAATAATGATATAACAGAATGTATCCTAACCATTTATCTATTGAGCAATATCGGAAAAGTGCCTGTTCTTGTAAGCAGCCCTTTAAATTTTACCCGTACGTTAATGAATTCGGTAATAAATAAGAATTGAATAATCTGATGAGCAAGGAGAGAAGGAAATAATGTAAAATATAACTGCCACTTTTCTGTCCAAATGTGACAAAATATCACAGATTTTCCTTTAAAAGATGATCGAGGATACACTTAATAAGGAGAGGGAAGTGTATAGTCAAGTGAGGAATGGAAATGAAATTTCGGACATGGTGAGCACTATACATTAAAATCCAGTGAGATACTGGCATTTTTGTCGTCTGCCCAGAACACAATGTTTAGGCATTGTGCACAAGTGGCGGTTGGGTTCGACATTCTTTCCGAAGTGAATAATCTGCCAAGGTGTATAAAATAATAAGTGAATAATTTGAGCAAGTTTTATAAAGAGTTGAACTCGAATAATGAAGATTTTCATGCATTGTAGATTGTAGATATTTGAAACAGACTGCAATATTGATTTGAATATGGGCCACTTGCCACTTCATTATTTTAACTTGGAATCTTCGTTATATTTCAGGTCAATCGTGCAATGATGTAATGACTGTCGTTTTGACGGTAGTATAGTAGTGTGATTTATACTGAATAAACCAGAACTATAAAACTTATATTTTGTTTCCAAGAAGATCTTTGTCAGTTGTGTACCGTCAACCTTACACCTTGTTACAAGAAGTTGAAACAATATTTTTGTTTTGATCATCCCCATATAATCGGGGAGGGGGCACACAACATTTCGAAGTTCTGTTACATTTTTGTCTAATCAAGTTATGTAGTGGATCCTATGGATGATCAAATGTTTAAGCCACAATATGCATGAACTATGCAGAGTTCATCAAATCAATTGAAATGTTTGATAAATTAAAAAGATAATTTGACATAATTTTGATTATTTCATGTGCTGGATATCATTTTGATGATGCTGTAACGATATGTTCAAAAACAAACATAAAACCTCAAAAAGAAACAGAAATTCCCGTTTCCCATGCCCATTCAAATCTGTATACAAATAAGTGATAAGGCTTCCCCTTGGCTCGTGAGTGTATAATTATATAGGTCGATATATAGTGCGGTGACGAGAGAATAGAGTATTCCCATCAGGGTTTTTTTTTCATCATTTTAAAATTCCGATATTCGTTTCAATAAATTTCATACCGTAAATATTCATCAAAACCAGACCGTACCGAACTAAACCAATATACAGCAATCCGTAGATATCTGATCCTTCTATTTGTACAGGTGGCTGGTGTGCATGGTACAAAGATCAGAACCAGTGGATTCGTGTGGACCTGGAGGAGTCAGTTACAGTCACTGTATCATCACACAAGGAAATTATTATTTACTATTACTATGGTGACTATTACTATGGTTCCTATTACTATGGTGACTATTACTATGGTGACAGTTGGATAAAGTCATATAAAATAAAGTACAGTGACAACGAGGCTGATTGGATCTACGTGACTGGAGCTGATGGGTCACTATTGAAGGTAAGGTCCTGTCAAGATGACATACTTACACTGTTGTCATATTTTACCTCAAATCAATATACTGCTACAGCAATGAGACCCATGGTTATTATTCACATAGTGCTATTTAAATGTACTAACTCACAATAGATATGGTATAGTTCTACGCAATACAAATGTCAAGTCTTGAATAAAATGTATGTTTCTATACCTGAAACTTATTAATGTTATAAAATACACAAATAAGAAAATAAGAAATCCAAAATAAAGAAACAAAGTGAACAAAAAAGCTTAAACAACGTCATGTAGGATCATCCACCTATTATGGTAAGGGCGGCAACAACGTCATGTAGGATCATCCACCTATTATGGGTAAGGGCGGGCAACAACGTCATGTAGGATCATCCACCTATTATGGGTAAGGGCGGGCAACAACGTCATGTAGGATCATCCACCTATTATGGGTAGGGGCGGACAACAACGTCATGTAGGATCATCCACCTATTATGGGTAAGGGCGGGCAACAACGTCATGTAGGATCATCCACCTATTATGGGTAGGGGCGGGCATCAACGTCATGTAGGATCATCCACCTATTATGGGTAGGGGGGGGGCCAATACATAATATCACCTTGTCGGCGCCTTTGAATGGCTTCCAGATTATTATTATTATTATTAATATGTTTGAAGGGGAAATGACCAATGTCAATATGTTCAATATGTTATTCCTGTTATTATAAATTATGACATGATTTTATTATTCAGTATTTAGCTGATGTTGCAGCAGATCAAATCAATTTCCCTGAATAATCCAAGCTTCAAAAGTCAACATTAATTCTATGTTCGCACAACCATTGAGAAATAATTTGCAAAACTACTGAGACAGTTTCACTACATGTTGATCAAACCCTGTCTTTAAAAAGAATAAACCTCTGATAACATCATAGCATATTATTTTTTATAAGTTGGGCGATAACACGATAATATCGAATATCGCGATACCTTTTTTTCGATTACGATATCGAGAACCTTTTTTAAGTTATCGAGATATCAGCAAATCAAGATTGTAAAATATATCGCGATTAAAAAAAAAACCCATTGTGAGTCAAGTCAGAAATTCCATGGAAACAAAATTAGAACAGTCTTTTTACTTTGGACGTGAGAAATACAAAGCGAACTACTTCAGAAGTACATACACACCTGCGAACGAATTTGTGATTTAATAGACGCTTGTAGAGGGTATATACCTGTGGTTATCGGCTCTAAAGCAATCGCGATATTATCGAAAATCGCGATATGTTTGCCGATATATCGTGGATGAAAAAAATCGTTATCGCCCAAGCTTAATTTTATATTGAACTGTTTTGCCGTTTACATGTCCGTACTTATTTCACGTTTTTCTATATGATTTTATGAAGCCGCCCTTTCCCCATTATAATTCCTCAACATGTGTACCACAAACATACATCAGATTATTATTGTTTCCTTGTACGCTTTTATACACAAGTAACATTTTCTGTAAAACTTATGACACCGAAGATTATTCCTTATTTGTGCTCTGCATGATATTTCTTTTTTGAAAAAAATTAAAAAATGTCTATCCATTTATTATCATTGCTTTAAAAATACAAAATAAAGCACGAGTAACAATTGTGTTGATAGTGTCAGTATGGACCTGTTGTTACTTTGTCAATCTGATGACGATTGAATTTCAATCGGTCTCGATTTGATAATCGGTGACAGAAATGGGGAAATGGTTACAACATTCTGTTGTGTGTTCACAAACCGCAAATGCGTGTTGTACTCATCGATAACGTTACACATAGCACATCGAGATTATTTTTATTTCCATTGAGTAGGCAATCTTTGGTACATAAATTGTTATTTTACTTTTTATATCTTGATTTTCTTTTCTCCAAACCAAATTCCAGTTTGGTCTTTCTTGAATTATTTGTTCCCATCGTTCTTGTACAATTGGTGTTTTTCCTTTCTTGTCTAATGTGTATCCATAAATATATATATTTTGTTGTTAAATTGGATAATACAACTATATATGAATTGAGGTACACATGTAAATATTGTTTTTCCTGAATACGTGTTGAATTAAGTTTATACCAACAAAATATCAGTTCCCTATAAAAATGAGGCAAGTCATCAATATTTATTTGTTGACACTTCACTGTGTTCTCGCTTGTATTGAGAATTAAATAATTACGTCCATATAACTGTAAATAATAATCACAAAAGCTTGTCCATTTTTCTATGGGATTGTTGAGCAAAATAACAATCCAATTGATTTTCAGAGCCAAAGTGTATTTCAATCATTACATTAAAGCCACCTTCGTTTACGGATAATTGTTTTACGAGATATGTTGTTCATTGTAACGTTCCATATAAAAGAGAGAATAAGTTTGTTTATCTGTATTAAAACGTGATGTTTGCTATATAATGACGGACCTAAAAGGTAAAATTGCATACTGAGAGTATTTATAATAGTTACACGTCCTAGTAAGGTGAGGTTCTTCTTCCACTGATTAATTATATTCCTGAAATTAGTAATTTTTCTACAGACAAGTTCATAACACTCGTTCATATTTTCGAAACTAAACACCTAGTGTCTTAAAAGACTCTTGTTGCCAATCAATTATTTCAAGTAGGTGCTGATTGATATATGTATTTCCTATAATAAGCCTTTTGATTTTGAAGGTTAAGTTTTGGCCCTACAGTTTTTCCAAAGTTTGTCACCCTTCTATGATTATTTTTATGAATGATGTCTGATAAAATTAATGTGTCTTCTGCATTATGAAATGCGAAGATTTGTGTTGTGGTTGTTAAATTCGATACCGCAAATGTCTGGGTTTGTTCTCATCTTATTTGCAAGGACTTCTGCAACAAATAGAAAAAGAATAGCAGGAGCGGACAGCTATTTTCTGCAGCATACCCAGCACTTCGTCAAAGGGGTTTAGAAATTGGCATAGAAATCTAATTTAGAAAAGGTTTTCACCATATCAATTGAGTTGCATGATAGTTAGAAGGGTTAGAACTCGCATTGCAAAATAACGTACCGAGTTCAAGACTAGGTTTTTAACATGTTCATAAGAAAATAAATATATATTTATACTTTATTAATACGTTTTTCTGACTCACAACATTAATTCCAAACACCCTGTGTGTGTGTGTGTGTGGGGGGGGGAA
>CM055819.1:50940076-50975014 GCA_029582265.1 Zoroaster sp. YZ-2022
TGAATGCTCGCCTTTTGGGATTCACATAAAAGAAACCTGAAGTATTGACCACGGGAAAATAATGCCCTCAAATCCTCTAAAAATTCCCGAAAGGAAAACACTTTAAAAGTTTTTATATTTCACAAAAATAATAATCAAATGTTTTTTAATTAAAAAGTTCCTGTACACATTGGTATTCTCAAAAAATAAAACAGTTTTCTGAATAACGACACAATGTAATAAATCTGAAATTTTGGGTTGGTTTTTAATGACATCTGATTCAAAGAATACTCTTACAATTTAAGTAGTTGTTTTCCCAACATTATAATACAGTGTACAATGACTTTAACATTAACAAAGTAATTATGCCCAAATGCTTTTTTGACAGGCCCACCATAAATTCAGTTTTTCCCAAACCCTTCCATTTAACAGTATGGGTTAGACTGTCCTGCCACCAAACTGTCTTGAGTCTTAATAGTCTTGAGTCTTAATAAGAGAATAAAAGTTTGTCTGCAGTCTTTTCAGGATAAAGATCTAATGGGAAATAAAGGACCGAAGGGAAAGGGTTTGGGTTTTTATCGTCACTGGCCATAAATGCCCAGTGCACCTTCATCGTTTTCAAAATTGTTTAATATCCAGTGCTATTTGTATTCAAAAGAGCCAGAAAGAATCTGACAAACCAACATTTGAGTCCGCTTACATGAATACAAAACTTCCAGACTTTGATTGGTTCATTCCAGCGTAGTGGATACTTCATTTTGGCTCCTACGTACATCTGGCTTTACGTTCATATTTGGCTCCTATGTACATACTTCTATGTACATACCCAGACCCAGAAAATCTCAAACCAAATCCCAAGACGAACAGTCCATTGATGGGATACATGATAAATAATAAAATTACACAAAATTTTGCTAAGCCCCCCTACGCGATTTCTGTGAAAACAGTTTTAAAATATCACGCGCACATCATCAGGGGAAAAACAGCAGCATACAGAAGAAATGCTATTTAGATCAACGAAAAAAACCAAATTGAAACAAAATTACCAGTTTTTGGGGTTTATCTAGTCAACAGTTTAAAAATTATCGACAGGAAATTGTCTGATGTTGAAACGCTACGGCAGGCCAAGCAGACCCAAAGAGCACCAGTTCGCACGGGAAACCAATGAAATGAAATGAAATGATGGATTTTTGAGAAGTGGTACAAAAAGAACATTCTCAGGAGAATGTCTGACCAAACTACAATAGCTTGCGGAAACCTTTGCCGGCATCGCCCAAGGCGATGATGAGCTGTCTCAAAGTGAAAGTCATGAGACACCAAATCATTCGCCCCTAAATGAAAAATGAACAAAGGGGAAAAGGGGAGAAACCCTGATAGCAAACCATGAAGGTCCTTCATGAGCACCTCCTCGGCCATTCCAACGCACCAGATTGGGTCGAGCGCCAGACCAGCCCCTTTATGTTTGCAACGGGCACCCCAGTAAAAGTGTGGACGCAGCTCCCATCCGGAAAGAATGGACCGATAGATCGCCCGCCACACCACAAACAACAAAGCAGCCCTAAGCACACTTGAACTGATACCATGTAGGGGATCCCCGCGTTTATGGCGGAACAAGGGCCGGACAATTGTTCCCGTGTGCAAATACCCTTGCAAAGCAGTAACTGGACAGATTGCCACAACCTCAGCCTTGCGATAAACCCACTGGGGAGGGCCAGCGATTAGTTTTAGAATGACGTATGGCCAAGACCACAGACATGCTAGATTGATTGCCACAGAAACACACCGGAATACGTAACATAGCCCCTTGCATATGGTAAGTGGAATTGGCGGAAAACCCCCCCAAACGTGCAAAGCGAAAAAGTTCGAAACATGTGCTTCAAATTGGGAAGCACATACTTGGCAACGCCTCTAAAAGTCGGCACAAAAGCGACAATGAATTTGGCTATCGCACATCTTGCCTAGCCCCGTCCCGCCTGTAAACCTACCAGAAATTTCCCACAATAAAATTATTAGTTGGACCGGCCCATCCCTAAGTTTAAAAAAACACCCCACCCTGCCACAAAATGTATAAATTGGGGAGGGAGAATAGTAATGTAAAGACAGTATGAATGAATCCTGCAATGTCTTGCGGAGAAACAGTTGACACAGCCGAAGCTTGATGTGCTTTAAAACGGCAAAGGCATGCCACCCGACATAAACCGTGTGTGTATTCTTACGAACGCCAAACTTAAAAACCCGTCCCATTTCGCTGCTAAAACAGTGGGCAGCTGAGGTGGGGGTCATGCCTGGGGCCTTGAGTTAGGGGCCCAAAGCGCCCCATCTGAAAACGAGAAAGTGATCAGCTATGTTATTAAAACACCTGGTATAGCAATTGCTTAAAATTATATTGAATTTGAGGCATTGTATGACCTTTTCCCCCACTAATTGCATAATCCCATACAAGGCGACGTTTGTTTATTTATGACCCCCACAACAGTGATATTACCGTACCGGAACAACACCCTGCAGTTAACCAACAAGGGGCCCAAAAGAGGAGCGCCACTAAAGCAATGGACGAGAACTAGCAGCCACTTGACGGCCAATGCCCTTGAACCCACCCCCCTTGGAAAGAAGATAAGCGATGGATGGCAGCGTCAGTGAATAATCCAAGAGTAACAATTGAATCCCAATTTTCCTGCGGGAAAATGTAGTAAGACTGTTATAACGCAAGAATGACAGCCACTGACCAGATCGACGCACCTTGCGAAAGGCGCACCCCGGATGCGGCTGTGAGGCCCACTGTCAGTGCAATAAGATGCCGAAAACGCACGCCCTGGCCCAACTGCACACAAAAATTCAATGACCCCACAAAGGGATTGAATTTGAACTAAACTGGCTTTTGGCCTGCCAACAAGAGTTGAATCTGCCTGAGTGGTTGAACTTGACCTGGGGACCGACCGCCCGAACAGGTCGATTTCGAGCCCCAATTATTGATAGTTGTTAACAAAAGAAAATCATCCAGATAATGCGTGAAAAACCGAATGTGGGTTGTTTCCCTAGTGGAACCCAGAAAAGTGCTAAACTTCCCAGAGAGCGAGCAGGAAATGGGAAAATCCCATCCGGCACTTGTCAAAATAAAATTGGCCCAAACTTTAAACCCAAAAGCTCAATCACGAGGGAAACTGGCAAGAGCCGAAAAGCTGATTTAATGTTGCCCCAGCAAGCCATGCATTACAGCCTGCCTGCAAAACCCCACATCAAATGACGATAAACCACTTTGCATTAACCTAACCAATGAAAGATTGACCCCTTTCCTTGTGGGAAAGACAGATGATGAATGAGACAAAAAGTCCCAGGTTTTTATTTAAATTTTATTTTATTTTTAAAGGCACTAAAAACCCAAGTGGCAATTGAAATGGACCAGCAATGCGACCTGCACCCTTGCATGGCCTTTGGATTACCAACGCTTTTGGTAAATGCTGTACAGAGCGCTGCCCAGCACTCCATAGAGCGGCATGCGTGCACACAGGCCCGAATGTGAGAAACATCTACACCCGCTACCACAAGAGCAACCTCAGAACCCGAAGACCATGAGCTTTCAAAACACTGGACTTTCAATAAACAAAATTGACATGCCAATGTAGATACTCCAAATCTTTTCTTTTAATGACTGCGAAATGTGTCCCCAGCAGTAACCTGAGTCGGGCGTGGAAAGGGGCTGGAGTTAAAAGCCAAACCAGCACTAGACGCCTGCGTTGAAAGAAGCATGCTGGGAAAAAATTGAGGCCAGGACCATCCCTCCCTGTAACCGTAGGAGCTGGTGACAATGTTGCAGAAAGAAGTTGGAGCACTGATGGCACAATGCCACCACTGATAGTACTTTAACGCTGGCTGACTTTAGCAAGCGGCTTGGTAAGTAGAAAACGAGGATTAAGGCTCCAAACACTGGACCCATTAAATGACTGGGGGGACTAAAAATTTTATGGGACCGCAAAACCCCTTTTTTAAATACCCTTTATGCTAAATATTTTGATATATTATGATAGAAAATATAGTCTAATTGAAATTCTTTTGAATCATACAAACCGGACTTATTCCTTTACTGTTTACGTTTTCAGGGAAAATTTTTATTGTTTACATTGTAAAAAAAGTTGGAAAAAAAAAAAGAAAAGGAAACTGCCATATTGTAAATACTAGCTCCCCGGCCTGAAACTTTATGAAGTGTACCTGAATGTTGTCCAAACAGTTTATAAAAATTTTTTAAATTTTTGTTGTTAACCATGTAAACAATCGTTGCCATGGAAACAATAGTAAACAACAATAATACCTCCATTGGTCAAGATTAGATATTGAGTAGGCCTGTATAACAAGGGAAAGCCTTGACAAAAAGATTAATAATGAGTAATATTAGGCTACTAGAAACAAACCAGTCCAAATGGGGTTACCACAATCATTACAGTCCACAAGTCCAGCGGCAATGACCGCTTCCCCTGCAGGGGACACTAGACTGACCTGACTGATGGCTGGTATGGTGGGTGGTCAGCCAGCATCAGATCCAGATAACGGTGCAGACACTGTCACCGAGCTTAGGGTTGAAACCTCACCATCTTTGGGGTGAGCCTGGCGTCTGGGGAAGGGCCGTGCGACTACGCTTAGCCTTCGATAGACTCGTGCCTCACCGTCCGATCGCTCGCAACCAGGCGGGGGCGAACTGACGCTTCGGTCGGGGATCATTGAAAATGACGCAATACAAAAGACAATGAACAGCTGCCATTGCAATCAAGGGCTTGTAGTCGGTGACCGACCGAAGGTCGCCTCGTAAATTTTAAAGTTAACGTAAGGCCTATTCCTCGTGACAACAAATTCAGCCCATTTAAAGGTTGTGCAACCGCAAACAAAACGAAGAGGTGTGAAGGCGATGTACTGCAGTGATTAATCAATCCATAAAAAAACAACAGAAGATCTAACTGTTACATTGAAGATGAACTACTGTCACAAAACTCTTCTATTATTCTAATGATGAAGAGAATCCAAAATTTTGTCGCCAGACGAGCCGTTCCGAGTCATGCCACCAGTCGATCTGCCCACGAAGAAATTTATACAAAACGTTAGTTCTTGAAATAACTATTTTTACAACCAACGAACGGTCCGTTGTAAAAGTTCCTGTCGCCAGACTAGTTGAATCGTACACGATAGAACGTTTCCCCCGAAGAAAAGTTAAATTTGTTGAAAAACAAAACAAAAACATAACCAACCCAAAACCCATGGACTTTTTAAATAAACAGGAGCTGTGACAAGAATGCCCCAAACCGCACTGGTTGTTGACCCCAGCCAACCTTACCCGGCAACCTGATGTAAAACCTCCACCAAAGTTTGCCACCAGACAAACTATTGGTGAGGCCAAAGCAGGAAACTTCCCCCACGCCCCTGATTGCGTGCCATGATCCCCCTGCATTAAAGGCTTGATGGGGAAAAAAATATAAGCCGCGCTGGCTAACGAGTGCCAACAATATGCATGCCATTGAGAAACCTGATCCGGTTGTAGTTATAACGCATTTGATCACTTTCGTGATAAAATGATTTATTATATTATTATTATTAAGAACCCATCCTGCAATGAAAAGTCATATTTCTTGGTATTTTAATTTTATGTTTTTGTTATATTATTTTTCTTCCCGTTTCATTGTAAATTTGAGTGTTTTGATACTGTATCTATTTGACAAGAATTAAAGTTGCCTATTCATGAGAAAATCAAAAGTCACAGGATCTGATGCAACATCATGGTTGATTTGTGATAAAAGTTGACTGAATTCCTTGTTTTGAAAAAGCCAGTTCTCAAAATGTTTTGTTGTCATGTTATTTAACTGAATGTTTTATTACCATGTTTGAGGATTATCATTTTTTTTCCTGGGCAAAGATCTTTTTTATTTCATGGCTGCTGTGACACAGAGTTCTGTTGTGTTCTAAAAAAATGGCGCCTCATGTCAAGAAAAAACATGAACATTTTTACAAATTTAAACTTATATAGACCATGGGACTTATATACACTTTGATGCCCTTTTAGAGTACCAGTGATTTCGGGCAAAAGTGCTGTATTTGTATGCAGAGTTTATACGTTTTGTACTTCACACATATCATCAAGAATGTTTTAAATTTTCAGATGAGTGAGATTTTGAGATGTTATGGCTATTAAAAATTAATCAAATTAAGAATTTTTCGGACATCTCAAAATGTCAGATTTATGGTTTTGTCGTAGACCAATGTACATTTTGTCCCCGGCAGTTTGACCTTGGGTTTTTAAACATGCGATGTCATAGATGACATCATCTAATCAATCTTCACAAATAGACATCCTTTTTTGTTTATTAAAACTTTCATCAGAAAAATGTATTTCATGGCTCTTAACCATCAGTTAAAACATGCTGATAGCAAATATTTGCTTAAATATTACATTTCGACTTTTTCTTCTAAAAAAAACAATATCTAGATTAAAACTGGCAGTAAAATAGTAAAAAAATATTTCTTTTATAATAATCAAAGTGATTATTTATTATTGATTGTGTTGTTGATGAGTGCCACTACCCCTGTGCCAACACTGCTACTTGTATCATATCATCACCGGGATCATTCATCTGTGATTGTCAAGAGGCTGGATGGAGATCTTGTGATATTGGTATGACAAAGGATCATCTTCAGCTTTGGATGTCTCAGGTTTTTTTTTTACAAATCTCCCTTTGCCTCAAAATTCAGAAAATAAGAGAAGACCCAAAAACCCGACAATGAAAGAAGTAGCCTGTATTTTCCAAACCTCTAGTGTCGTTTTGTGAGGATGTGAGAGTCTGTAAATCCTCCAAATTAAACATCCAGGAGGTTCAGGGCTTTGTCCTCAGACCAAAGGGACCCAGGCCTGCTACCCACAGGAGGTTCAGGGCTTTGTCCTCTAGACCAAAGGTAGCCCCAGGCCTGCTACCCACAGGAGGTTCGGGGGGCTTTGTCCTCTAGACCAAAGGAGACCGGCCTGCTCCCACAGGAGGTTCAGGGGCTTTGTCCTCAGACCAAAGGGAGACCCAGGCCAACCCACAGGAGGTTCAGGGGCTTTGTCCTCTAGCCCAAAAGGAGACCAAGGCCCTACCCATTTTTCAGATTTGTTATTTTTGTCAAACCACAGCCCTGGATCATAACACGATTATAGACCTTGTGCAGCTACATCACAGATCACTGGTATGCTTTTGACATTTGGTGATCACCTCATAAGAAATAAATGCCTGTACTCTGTACCCTGTTCCCTTTCAAAATTTAATTGTTGAGCAATTTTTGATGAAATAGAAGATTTGTTTGTTAAAATATTTGGTTTTGAAACATTGCCTTTACATGACTATTAAGCCAACATGTCGCAAAACACCAACTCGACAGAAATGTCTATAAAACATTGTTATTGGAGTGAATGCTGACTAGTAATTACATTAAGTTCAAGTAGGAAATAACTGATGTACAGGTTAAATATCATTATTTTTCATATTATTCAGCCGTTGATCTCGCGTCTCATCTCCATGTATAAATGGACAATGTGTTAATCAGCAGACCAGTTATGTTGTTTGTTCACCAGGTGGACAGGCGATCACGTGAGACAGGTTGTCTGTCCCCATGTGCACTACGATTATCTCTGTGTGTTTGTTTTCTACCAGAGTGGAAAGGGATCACTCGAGACAGGTAAGCTGTCTGTCCCCTCTGTGTCACTAGTTTATCTCTGTGTGTTTGTGTGTACCAGAGTGGGGCGATCACTGTGAGACAGGTAAGCTGTCTGCCCCTCTATTTGTCACTATGTTTATCTCTGTGATTGTGTTACCAGAGTGGACAGGGATCACTGTGAGACAGGTAAGCTGTCTGTCCCTCTGTCTCACTATGTTTATCTCTGGGGTTTGTGTCTACCAGAGGGGACAGGCGATCACTGTGAGACAGGTGTGTCTGTCCCTCTGTTCACTATGTTTATCTCTGTGTGTTTGTGTTCACCAGAGGGGACAGGATACTGAGACAGGTAAGCTGTCTGTCCCTCTGTCTCACTATGTTTATCTCTTGTGTTTGGTCCCCAGAGGGACAGGGATCTGTGAGACAGGTGCTGTCTGTCCCTCTGTGTCACTATGACTCTGTGTTTGTGTCTACCAGGGACAGGCGATCAGAGACAGGTGCTGTCTGCCCCTTTTGTGTCACTATGTTTATCTCTGTGTGTTTGTGTCTACCAGAGGGGACAGGCGATCACTGAGACACTGGAAAGTTGTCTGCCCCTCTAGGTCACTATGTTTATCTCGTGTGATTGTGTTTATCAATCATCACAAGCTGTGTGTTGTTCAGATACACATTCAAACTGAGGACTTAAAACAAAAGCCGCAGGTCCTCTGTTGCAATCACAAGGGAAAAACAGTAGGTCCTAGGTTGACGGAACGATAGAGGAGAACAATAGAAGGTCCACATTTGCAGGTCCACGTTTGCAGGTTTTTTATACATATGTGTTTATAGGGGACAGGAGGTCACTGTGAGACAGATAATAAGCCCCTGAGTCTGTCAATCTATCTCAGTGAGACTGTAGGTTATAAATCAGAAGACAAGCTATATCCGGGGGAAGGAGATCATGTGATAAGCTCACAGTGCATCACTTTGTCTCTGCCCTGTCTCTATGAGGTGTTGGTCATAAATCAGAAGACGCTATCACTGTGGGCAGGAGATCTGATTGAGCTCGCAGTCACCTTCCACCGTGTCTGCCACCGTGTCTGTATCTGTGAGAGTGTCGGTTATATATAAGAAGACAAGATATATACATGTCTCCCTGTGGGCAGGAGATCACTGCAGTGAGAGGGCGTTAAAGGCGCTTGTCTGAATTAGTGTTGCGAAAGCTGTGTGTGAAAACAATATACAGTTCTTGAGGTTTCATGAATTAGAAAATCTCAGTTTTCTAAAAAAGGAAACATTTTTATGTTATCGGTTGCAAAATGGAGTAGATTATTCAGGGGGAAAGACTAAGAAAAAAATCTGCCCATTTCAGTGGAAATGGCAATATTTTTCTTAACACAAAAGAACAAAAGAATGTCCACATAAGGTATGTTGTATCATGTGTATCCCCTGTTTCTCTGTAACCTAAAATAAAATTAACATTAAAACCCAAAAAGTTCCCACCCCAAAACTGCCAGTGTAAACATGTGAGGCCTTTGATTTCTCTTTTCTAAATAATTTTTGAAAGAAGAGAAGTAGATAACCACGAAGGAAAGAAAGAAGTAGCCTGTACGTCCAAACCTTGTTTCTCGAGTCTGTAAAACTTCCCCACATACCATTTTTTTTTTTTTCAGGATTTTTGACTTATCATCCCTAATTTGCCATAGTAACCAATCCGACTTTTTCAATTTTAAGTTTTTCCCGCCCATTAGTACATTCAGGAAGAGACCTACATGTACCATTGTATCTAATCCACATGCATGTATTTCTTATAGTTTTGGAGTTAGAGCATGCATTCAAATGATGAATGCTCTAACTGGCTACTTTTGTATTTGCAAAGTGACCAAAAAGCATTGGTCACTATGCCAACTTAATTCAGGATTGGTCACATGGCAAATTAGGACATTATGTCAATCACACCCATGCGTGTGACATTGTCTATTAGCTGTGTTTCTGATTTTCACAGTTTGTCTACATTGTCTTAGATTATCTTACACTATCCATATTTAAAGCATTTGAAATGGCTTTTGTAATCTTGCAGAGCTGAATGCATGTGATCCGGATCCATGTCTGAATGATGCCAACTGCACTAACTATCATTCCTTCTTACACCTGTGACTGCACCCCAGGCTGGACAGGAACGGACTGTAACATGGGTGAGTCAATCAGTAATCTGCTTGTAAATGCCTGTGGAGTTGTCTTATCTCCTTGGGTATAAATATGGAAATGATAATGACCTATTGTCATCATTAGACTTAGCCACGCCTTCAAGACAACTTGTACAGATGCAACAAGTGGGTATACTTTTTATATGCATTAGTATGTTCATTGCCTAAATCTGTTCCCACGTCTGTCAAGCTATACCCCCATACGCTATCAACAACTTCACCTTGAAACGTCGAGTTGTACCTCCAGTTTTTTTCAGAACCATACTACCAATTGAGCATTTCATGGTGTCACCGCAATTATTTTACTTATCCCCCCTCACCATGCAAAGTTAAAGTTCTACATTCACCTTGAAAATACCCTGAAAATCCATTTTGCCTTGAAAAACAGTTCACCGAGTAATTTCACTGCAGTTGTCTTTTCCCCTCAGATATTGGCAATAAAAACACGGTGATTTCATGGCAAATTCATGGTGCTCTTGAGAATTAATGAGCTGCCCAAAACTGCCACGAGAAATTCATGGCATTTTCACGGGAAGGAATTTCAAGAGTTTTTCATGCAATTTCACGGTGGGGTTCGTCATGAAATTGTTGGAACTATTTATTTCATGGTAATACAGATTTTCAGGGCTTTTTAGGGTGTTATTCAAGTGATAGACTCATTCAAATCTCCCATTAAAACTCATCTTAAATGTAAATTGTGTGAAGAACTTTGAAACATCTGCATTAAGCGATATAGAATGTAAATATCGAGTGCTTGGAGCACAAACTTAGTGTTTTGAGAAAACATGATTCAAGGTTTGGACCATTTTAAATGGAAAGCTGTACTTATTTCCTCATGCATTTTCACCAGCAGTGCATGTCTTTGGTTTTATCTGTTTTGGCATCATCTAGGGGTGAATTTTACAATGTTATACTAACACCCCAAAATTGCCAAAAAATGCACATAACATTTGTGCTCCAAGCATTCGATATTTATTTCTTATTTACACAACCTGGGGAGAACTTTCATTGAAAGACTGTTTTTCAAAGGTGCCCATGGGAAAATTATTATTAAATCCTAAGCCCATGATCTAGTCTGTGAAAAACAAAATTATTATTTTGAAATTAAACAAATTGCTTATTCTTAATTTTTCTGCTGGAATAGTTGTGAATGCGTATTTAGATTGATGCATCTTCTATTGTAAACTTAAAATCTTTCTTGAAAGAAATCTACAAGTAGCCTGTATTGTGTCCAAACTCTTTAGTTTCTTGTTTTGGATGTGGAAAGTCTGTAAATCCTCCAAAATCAAACATCCAGGAGGTTCAGGAAGCATTGTCCTCTAGGATTTTGTTTACTTTTGCTAAATGATATGCTACACAGATATATGTACAGTTGTTGTTTTCTGTTTATTTCTTTAGCTATTGACCTGTGCAATCCTACACCATGCCAGCATGATGCACCATGTTTCAATCTACAGACAAATTACTTCTGTCTCTGTGATGATAACTGGACCGGCAGGAACTGCGAAACGGGTAAGGCTTCATCGTGACTCAAGGGTGTTGAACCATGCCTGTACCCCATTCCACAAGAATGTCCATACATTTAACCTGTGTTGAAAAACTGAGCACTGTGATTTCTCAGATTTTTCCTGATTTCAGTATCTTTAGAAAATCCCCCTTTGCCTCAAGAGAAAAGAAAGAAGTAGCCTGTATGGTCCAAACCTCTAGTTTCTTGTTTGTGGGGATGTGAGTCTGTAAATCATGTAGCCTGTATTGTGTCCAAACCTCTCGTTTCTTGTTTGTGGAGTCCCGTGAGTCTGTAAACCCAAAAAGTAAACATTCCGGGAGGTTCAGGGAGCTTTGTCCTCTAGACCAAAGGGAGACCAAGGCCTGCTACCCACAGGAGGTTCAGGGGCTTGTCCTCTAGACCAAAGGGAGACCAAGGCCTGCTACCCTTTTTTAGGACTGTTTACTTTTGTCAAATCACCACTGAAACTCAGATGTACAACTGAATGAGCTGAACGTATATTAAGCTTGATGGTAAAGCACTTATGATACTCCATCAACAGCCTGTACACAATTAACCATTTCAAACAATACCGGTAACCTTGGAAGCCTAATTAGCATATTGATCACATGGCCCACTTCTGAAAAGTTTGCTGGTAGTTGTTCTAAAGACGGCATGACCCCGTGAGTAGCATTCATGAAAGTGGTTTATTTATACCCTGAACAACAACATAGAGTAGGGATACGGTGGCCCTTTAATGCATCCATAACAGTAGTCAAACAAAATGGGGATTAATGTTAGTATTCTCCCTGTTTTCAACATTGTAATGAGATTTTGGGGGTAATTTTATCTATTCCCAAATTGTTGAAAGTCTACAAACTACCCTTTCCATTGTATTGTTACATTTACAGCCTAAAAATATGATACAATTTGTTTGATTTAGATTTGTATTTTTTTCACGTTTTCTCAAAAAATTTCAACATTTACATGTAAGACGGAAACATTTTTTGAATGTTTGGGGCCATTAACATCCTACAAGCAAAAAATTTAAAGAGCCTATGAAGATAATTTATACAGTTTGTTTTGGTTTTATTACAATTGTATTACTCCTTTTAAACCTGCAATAAATTGTTCATTATGTAAATTAGGCTGGCAAAGGTTTGAGTGTTAAATTATTATTGAGGACATTGCAAATTTATCTTTTTTAATGTATGCACAGGGGTTGGGGGTTTTTGTAGTTCTCCTTGCCTGAATAGCGCTACGTGTCAGGTAGGAGGCGTTTATCGTTGTTTGTGTTTATCAGCATGACAAGAAACGTGAACAGGGAAGAGTGTCTATTCACCTTGTATATATTGTAGCCTCAAAAACACAAAACTTTCAGAGGACCATCCTTATCAT
Organism: Zoroaster sp. YZ-2022; assembly: GCA_029582265.1. Classification (NCBI taxonomy): domain Eukaryota; kingdom Metazoa; phylum Echinodermata; class Asteroidea; order Forcipulatida; family Zoroasteridae; genus Zoroaster; species Zoroaster sp. YZ-2022. The sequence goes on from CM055819.1 coordinate 50,952,791, forward strand.
TATCTTGTCATTATCTTTGCAAAGGACCATCCTTATCATTATCTTGTCATTATCTTGCAGTAAGGACCATCCTTATCATTATCTTGTCATTATCTTGCAGAAGGATCATCCTTATCATTATCTTGCAGGGACCATCCATCATTATCTTGTCATTATCTTGCAAAGGACCATCCTTATCATTATCTTGTCATTATGTTGGTAAGGACCATCCTTTTCATTATCTTGTCATTATCTTGCAAAGGACCATCCTTATCATTATCTTGTCATTATCTTGCAGTAAGGACCATCCGTCAAACTTTTATTCCCATTCATAAATGCCGGGATTTCGTTTTCAAAATTTCAAAAAGAGTAATTTTGTTTAAAACAACCAAGTAGAAATGGGCAAGTTTTATGTTTTGGGGAAAACAGTAAGCCAGTGAGTCAGTGTGACGAGAACAAAACTTTGTCACCGTGATTAGGTTGAACACATCACGCTTTATGTGCCAGCTAAATTAACAGCTGGCGGGGACGCACATACGCACTGCTCTGATTTTGATAGCCCAAAATGTATCTTCACCAAAATTACTGCACCCCATGTGATTATGTATCATCCAATCAGATTGTCTAAAACTGTCTTGGAATTTATGAATGATCAGTAAAATAATACAACTTTGTAGATTGTTCATTAGAATCTACACTTGGACACTGTGTTGATCTCGTGTTGTAGCCATCAGTGGGGTGCCTCTAACCCAAACAACGAAGCGGTACCTGTAATGACTTTGGTACCTACTTGAATGTGACTGGTGCCTGGATGGAGGGGATTACTGTGTCAGACAGGTAAAGCCCCTATCATTGTTTCAATTGCATTCAGCTATACAAGGATGAAGCATGCCTGTCATCACAAACTTACAATGACTCCCTATAAAGCTAGTAATTACATATGATAATGAATAGTCATGTTTACCGTTTTATTCATAAACCTACAGAATTATAACATGTAATGTTTGTCATAGTCAAGGGTGTTTTATGTTATTTATTTAAATGGTAAGGATGCTTTTCTTTGATTCAGAGATTCATTAAATAACCAACATGTGAACGCTTTAGATTATTACATTGTATTGTTAACAAGAAAATAGTGAAAATGTTCAAGATTTTTTTTATTTTTGGAAAAACTCTTTTCCCAAAATTGTGTAGTTATTTTACTTTTCAAAAAGGGCATCACCTCAGATTAAATTATTTCTAGGAAGACTGATGCCATCACGAACAAGATCTGTCATCTAGAACAATAGATCTTTTTTTCTCTATTCCCTTGTCTAAAACAATAGATCTTTTGTTCCATATTCCATCATCTAGAACAATAGGTCTTTGTTCTTCATCCCATCATCGAAAACAAAAGGTCTTTGTTCTATCCCATCATCGAAACAAGATCTTTGTTCTCCATTCCATCATTAGAACAATAGTTTTGTTCTCTATTCATCATCTAGAACAATAGATTTTGTTCTCTACTCATCACTTAACAAGATCCAAAGATATTTATACATATGTGTTGTATTCTGTTGCGTTCAGATGGTTTGTAATATCTGTTTTAGTTGACTGATAAATTTGAGACCATTATTTTCTGTTGCAGCGAGGTACCATGCCCGAGTCTCCATGTTACAATGGCGCAGAGTGTTTCAATGCTGATGACTTCGCATATGTCCATCTGGCTTCCGTGGACCAACATGCGTGGAATGTATCTTTTCAGACAGAACATCCTACCCTGCATTTATTTGTCTTCATCTTGCAAAATGAGTCTGGAAGAGCAACAGCTATTTTGGGTGTTAACACTCACTGTAGCTGCACTTTAGTGGCAGAAATATGAAGTCAAAATCAGTTAAGATTTGAGGCTTTGCATGGTGGAATATTTATTTTCCCTATGCTATCATTGTATTGTTTGTATTCATGTTTTTCTTTTGTTTTGCGCCTGGCTGCGGTGGGTATGTGCGTGCTAAAATCTTTATTATTATTATCATTATCGTTTCGGTTTGCGGTAACACCATGTGTTTTTCTCAACTATCGCGAAGCTGAGGTACAGGTTCTGGAAGAACCTTATCGCACAACTCGTATCTCAACCTTCCTAGTGAGAACGGTTCAGGGAGAACCAATGTCGGGCAACCCGGTCTGTTTGTGAGAAATATGGTTATGGAGAATCATGGGACCCTTTATGGGTTAATAAGTTTCAGGGAACCGTGGGATTCTAAGTTATTCTTAACGTTTCGATTAGTTTCTAATCTTCGTCGAGAATGACGAAGAATGACGACATTATCCCTCCTATTCTTGGAACCAAAATTTAGGAGATTGACTGACCATTCAAAAAAGACAACTGTCTGTTTATGAATGGTGGATTAAACTGTGTAGATAAAAGTACCATGTACAGTTTAGATGCATTCATCATAGTAGCATATGGCAAGCATTACACATGTTGGTATAATCAACGGAGAGATAAAAGTCTAAATCACAAGATATTGATGTAAATAATGTTTTCAGAACTAATTACTACTCAATTGAGATTCCACATGGTGTCACCGCAATTATCTTACTTATAATGTTTTGTAAAAATGAAGATGATTATGGGCTTGTTTTTGAGCGAAAAAAAAAACCAAAAGTGAAAACAAACTTAGATTCATTTTTTATTAAGTAAATTTATAACACTGTTACGAAGACTGAAATTAAAATTGAATGAACACGCGTCTAGTGTAAAAACAATTAAATAAACTGACACTTCACAGATTTGGTTTACGTATATACATTGTATCTTGACTCTTTTGAAGTATGACCTTAATTATTAACTGAAGGGAGACAAACCTTTGAGATTTTTTTTATTGGTTCAATTTGTTAGATGAGGATGAGGTGCCAGTTCACCGTGTCAAAACAACGGCACGTGACGGACGGGCAACAGCTTCACCTGCGGCTCCCAAACACGCTGGATCGGTTCTCGTGAGATTGAACGGATGCATGTAGGTTAATCCATGCTATAATGCTGTATGCGTCAATATGTATACTTATTACGTCTGTCAAAGCGCACCAGGGTTCGTCGGAGACCCTGTAATATAGTAAATAAACTATTGAAATAAACTTTTCAAATTCAACAATTTTGTACAATTATCTAAAAAGATATGGGAAAGGAGCGAAAGGACATTGCAAAATTTAGGCAAAGTACTACATTGGTAATTTCAAAATAAATTATGGTCCACCTAAAACTTACTTTGCATATAAAAAGATGGTATCAAACAGTGAAATTTCCCCAGGTTGGTTGTTTACAGGCCTGTCTTGATTCAAGGAAAGGTAGTATACTTTAACTCAAAAGCAGTTTCCAATGTTGACCGCATTTAACCATTTAATTCCTAAAGGTCTCCCAAACCTCCCCCCCCCTCATCTCCACCTTCTATCATTTCCCCTTTGTCTTCCATCACCACCCTCTCCCCCCACTCCCCAACCCCCCCCAACCCACCCAGCCACCACCCACCACCCTTTCCTACCTTTCCACCATCTCCCCACCACCACCCTTTCCACACCCCTTCCTGAACCCTCCACCACCACTCTTCTCCCCACCCTTTCTCCCAACCCTTCCCCCCCCTCTCCCCATAACGACCTTTCTCCACCCTTCCTGAACCCTCCCACCACTACCCTTCCCCACCCTTCCTGCACCCTTTTTCCCCCCCTCTTCCCACCACCACTCTTTCCCCCACCCATCCCAAACCATGTATTTCGCCCCCGTGACTGTAAAATTCATGTCATTATTATGGTGATGCTCAGGTGAACAGGTATACAATTGGTAATTTTTTGAGTTGAAAAACTCAAACTCAAAGTCTCCTAATTGGCTTAACCTATTAATAATGATTGAATAAATTGACCTTGACAGATGTGAACGAGTGTACTAGTGGACCGTGTCGGAATGGCGGTTCATGGCATCAACATATTCAGCTGTGTATTTATGACACTGGGCAGGATCAACATGTGAAACGGGTAAGCTGTCATCTACATTACATTTTCAACTTGATGGCAGTTGGCCAAGTTGACATACTTTCACTGCCTTCACATCTACCACTTCAGTGACCATGGGGCCTTCCACAAACCAAAAACCACTATGTTGTCTTAATTAACACCTAGAGATTTCGTAGGCCTTTATCCAGATATATTTAGAGTACGGTAAACGTTAGTTGGAATTATGTTAGTTCGTCAAGCGTTTAACCAAACCTTTTACAGTCGGGTTTAAACCCAAAGTCACACCCAATGGCCAAACAAACTGGATAGTCGGCAAATAGAATGTTTATAACCCGTTGAAAAGCATTAATTAATAAACTTCCCTCAATGATTGTTTAAAACTATTGGGGAAAACAGGAAGTCCAGAACAAAAAAAAAGGGGGTCAAATTCATAAACGGTTAGTGCATTTTTGGGGTCGTTAACCAGTTTACTGTAAAATGCGGTTTATGTTAAACGGCCAGGTTTACGCTTAAACTGGCAGGTTACCGCTTACACTGGCAGGTTTACTTACACCGGCAGGTTTACTGCTTAAACTGGCAGGTTGACTGCGCACACCGCAGGTTTACTGCTTAAACTGGCAGGTTTACGCTTACACTGGCAGGTTTACCGCTTACACTGGCAGGTTTACTGCTTACACTGCCAGGATTACTGCCACCTGCCAGGTTTACTGCTTAAAATGAGAACGGCACATCTGAAGAAACATACCCATAAGGAAGGAGGAAGGGGGGGTGGCGGGGAGGTTGCAAGGAAACTAGAGAAGGAGACAACAGGAAGGAAGGCTGGGTGGATTAGGTTACATGTATATTTGAAACAACAGCTGCGAACAAACAAAGTTTGACAATGACCAAATGCAAACTAAACTCAGAGACCTTGTATTGTTTTAATTATGATAGGATGGCAAGGATTACATGGGTTATGTTGGAAGTGTTCCAGAAGCAGCCATATTTTAATATGAGGCATTTAAAACCAAGAGAGGGGGCTTAGCATGTTAGTGACTGAACATTATAGTACATAACGTCAATTAATATCAACAATTTTAAAACCTATCATTATTTTAGAATTCTGGCAAGTGAAGGTATTTATTCTTTATCGCTCAGTGTTACAAACCCCGGTATTAAATGCTTGAAACAGTGCGTGATCTAAGTTCTCATAAATTATTTTCTGTGAAAGCATAGTGAAAGTTCTATGAGATAGATTGAGGATGATTCTATCGTTATGTTTTCACATGTTATTTAAAACATAACGATAGGGTCATCCTAGCTGTGATAGTTGTATGCATTGCCATGTATGTTGGGAAATGCGCCTCTATAGTTTGAATAAATGACTTGAGCAGTCGCATAACAGGTAGCATTTTGTAGACCACGTTATTCTAAACCCCAATCCCAAAATATCACACTAGTAGTAGACTGTTACCAAACTTAAGCAGAAGATTAAGCCGTCTAGTGACTCTAGATTCTAAAGTAGAAATATTGATCGAGCCTATCGAGAGCATGGGAAAGCACACAAGTTTCTGAACACGTTCTATTGAGTTGGTTTTATCAATACTAATTGATGCCACACCAGGCAAGCATACTCCAGAACTGGTCTAATGTAGCAACCCGTTTAAGATCATTCTAGAGTGACCCCAGAAAAATCATGTGAGATACAAAATTTTTAAATTAAAGGGAGGTCGGTGGGGAGGTTGCAGGAAACTAGAGAGGAGACAACAGGAAGGAAGGCCGGGAGGTTAGGACGTGTACATTTGAAGAAAACAAAGCTGGAACAAACAAAGTTTGACAATGACCAAATGCAAGCTAAACTCCGGGACCTTGTATTGTTTTTAATTATGACAGGAGGGCAAGGATTACTCTGGATTATGTTGGAAGTGTTCCGCCGAAGCACCATTATTTTAATATGAGCGGTATTTCTAAAACCAAAAGGAGGGCGCTGTACCGTACATTTGGTGACTGAACATTAATCATAACGTTGCAATTACCCATATGTCAGAAATTTCTATGGGGCAGGGGTTACCAAACTTAAGCAGAAGATTAAGCCGTCTAGATTCGAGTGAAATATTGATCGAGCCTATCAAAGGCATAGGAAAGCCCCACTTTTCCCTAAACACGTTCTATTGAGTTGGTTTGATCAATTGATCCACACCAAGCTAGTCTAATGTGCAAATAAATGTGAAGTATATCAGTTATAGGAATTTTTAAACGTGTATACACAAAGTATATAATTAACCACGAAAAAGATATAATTAACCTGAGTAGATTTTGAGACAATCTCAGTAATGCGCATGTTCCATGATCATTCTGTATAGCCTAGAAAGAATCACGTGAGATACATAAATTTAAATTAACGAGAATATGGGGGTGTTGAGCTAGGCACCTCACACTTTAAAAACTGACTATCATATTTTGACATGTAGAGGTTTAGGTAAGACATCATTATTTTTACCCAAATAAAGATTATCATTAGAAAATCTAAGATGTATTTGAATTTTTTGCTGTTCCCCTAATTTGACAATTTCCTCTAAAGTCAGGTCACCCACATATTTCCAATCAGTAGGGCCTAGTATTGATGCGTCATTAAAGAGCAAAATAGTATTTTGTTCCTGGGGAACACCACAGGATATTGCCTGGGTTGAAGAAAATGAGCATAATATTTTGGTGCGACCAGAGAAAAGCTGCAGACGATGGGAACATGGCCCCTCTGACTCCAAGGTTTAAAAAGTTTTTGTTCACAATAGTGTGATTAACATGGTCGAAAGCCTTGGAACTTGGATTTTTATTACTAACCAGGTTGTAGTCGAGTAATTTTTCATGAAACGAGTACGATTACTTTGGCATGGTACTCGTTTAAAAAAAATCCCTTGAGTACAGTCGGGGTAGAGTATTTGTCATGAGTACAGTACGTGGTATTTTATCATGAGTACAGTATGTGAGTACTTTGTCATGATACCAGTACGTAGGTTTGTCAAAAGTCCCAATACGTGATCTTTACAATTTTTGTACAGTACATTTAAGATGGCCTGATTAAAATGCTGTATGCACAAAATTTATTTAATCAAGGTTTGGGTATTCATTTATAAAAAAAAGCTTTCATGGGCTACATTCAAGTTTGTGTAATGACAAACCAGCATATTTTCCTTCCACCCTCGGTTTGGAAACATGGATTTTAGTAGAACTTGAAGATGGGAATTGAATTATTATTAATTACTAGAGCTAGTCAGTGGTGTTTGATTTTAAATTTCAATGCCACCCTGAACATCATCCTCCCCAAGTCAAATTTGAGGAATGGCCCCATCCCATCAAAAGAAAAAGAAAACAAACACAAAAACAACATTCAAAACTCAGCAAAGGAAAATAGAGTCATCCTTGTAAGCAATAAAAAAAATATATATTTGGGTAGGTTGTCTGTGGAAATAGAGTTTTCTAAGCACAAGGTGCAATGGCTGGAAAGATCTCAAAACTCTATGGTTAAGCTTGGTCTTGTAATGACATAGGCCTGTCTTTTGTTTTCAAAATCCATGCACAAATCAGCATCAAATTATAGTCAAGAATTTAGCATTATATTTATTGTGAACAACCAATAAATTATGTACTTTTTTGGGGAACACCTTTTTAAGAAATGATGATGCACTGTAAATAGGCAATACTAAATGTTATGCATTTTTTTTAAAATATGGGTGACAGACTAGTACAACAATCGTCTTTTTTTGATAAAACATCCCCAAGAAGGTCCATGTTTGTCCCATTCTTTTTGATTTTCGTTTGAAATGCTGTACTTGAAAAACGAAAATACAAGTGGAGATAATTGGGACCTGTCTAAAGCGAATGCCCTAGGTTCGAAACCCTGGAAGCTTAATTGAAAAGAAAGAAAATTTTTACTTTACTTTCGCCATGCTTGTTGACAATTATTGCAAAACATTTGTTAGGAAATTAGTAAAACAAATTTTGGGGGGGAATCACCGTGCATAATAAAAAACAAAGGCAATCTTCTAATGTAACAGGGACATATGCCAAAACAAACTGGAATATCCAAAATTGACATTATTTCAAAGGTGGGGAGGGAAGGTTTAAAAAATTTTTACTATCAGCTGCCTCGAACATCATCCTGTCCTAACCCCTCCCCCCCCGAGAAAAATGATTTTAGATTTTAGGAAATATTCAACTCATGGAATGTCACCGATCTAATTATTAACTTAAAGCTCTTCAATAATTATCTCAATGTTCTCAAGCTCTCATACTTCCTTTGCTATTCAAGATTGCCCTAAGATCGCAGTAGCCTCAATGCTATTTGAGGTTGCCCCCCTTTCTTAATTCATCTACTCCCGTGCTTGTCAAACATGTAACGACTTATCCCATGGTTCTTCCATGGTTCTCCAATTCACCTACTGTGTAATCCTTACCCAGTGTAGCATCAGGATCCATACATGTATCATTGTATATTGTTTGTATTCATGTTTTCTTGTTTCCCCTTGAGCGCCGGGTGGATATGTGCGCTATAAATCTTTTATTATTATTATTATATGAGTTAGCCTAGTGTCACCCAAAGGTCACCATTATGTTTGCAATTCATCTCTTTGGGTGTCCAGTTTTTCTAAGCTTCATGTTGAATCGCTTTGAACCCCAAGGCCGTCCCATTCTTTCCTAGTATTGCTGATGAGTAGGTTCCCAATAGTTGCCACATGCACAAACAGTTTGTGAAAACTCCCGGGTTCAATTGACCCTGAAAAGGTTGCTTTACTGGACCCATTTGGGAGGTCATATTAACCGGAAACTGATTTAATTTTTCTTCACGTTTGATATCCACGAGAATTTCATCAACTACATAGCCTATGTAAATTGCGGTATTCTCTGCTAGGGATCTATAGCAACTCGGTGTTCTGAGATTGAGACGTCTTCAAATGCATATAATAGCAGGAGGTTGTTGTGTTTCTCCCCTAGTCTTATTTTGTTCCCACAGACATCAAAAAACTTTTACTGTAGGCTATATGTCATTGATGGGCTACATCAAATCAGACCTAACCAGAAAAATAATGGTCCATGTGCAACACCCATATTTAAGTCGAACATCGACTGACCCTTTATCCAGGTCAGGACTTTTTTCAAAACAGTTCACATCAGCTGAGTTTTCTCTGACCCAGTTTCCTTGTCGTCTTACTCAAACATGAGGCTGGCACTTTAAGAGCCCTTCTGTGTCAATTCTGACTTGGTAGAAGTTAGATGACGGGCGAGACTTCATTTGAATCTCATATAAACATTTCCTTTTCTGTGCGAACCCCAAGAACAGTCTTTCAGGTTGCCCCGATGCTGATATCATAGCTCCCGACCCGATGGTGTTTTACAATCCCCAATGCCACCGATGGTAAGGGGTAAACGACCCCGGTGTCGGCCCAATCGGGTCAATTTCCCCAAAGAACACACGTGGTTAATTGTATGAACGTGCTGAGGGCAGTGGCACCCAAGGTGCCCCTTCAATGTTCAGAATGAAAATCTCTTAAAGGGTGATGTACCTTTGGTAATCACCGAAAAAATAATAACCTAAAACTTACTTGAATTGAAGTTGGTTTTGGTCCCAACACCCTAAAAATTAGTCCATCTGAATGCTGTAAATGGAATGTATTTCAAATTCAAAGTGTGGGATCATGTCTGTGATCCATCTTCACATATTAAATGCATACAAACCAATCTGAAAATTTAACTTTTATCTCTAAAACGAAATAAGCTGACTCTTGGTTTCCTATACATTTTTTTTTATTCTTATAAACTGGATACATTTAAGACATGTTCCCAGGGTCGGATCTAGAAGGGTGTAAAGGGGGCATTGGCGGATCTGGGGGCGGGGGCCTAGGATGCATTTACAATTTTACCATTGTTTACCCCGTCAAACGTCATAAATCACAAAAATGCATTTCTTCCTTTCTTACTTCCGCCAGCTCAAATAGTCTTTAATTTATCAGCAACTCGTATCAAGAATCAAGAACATTTTGGTAATCAGTTTGGTATTAATTGTTCATTCACAGTGAGAGCAGTCTTTTCAGATTGTCCAGGCCGATGTCACAGCTACCGACCCGATAGTCATCACGATGCCCGGCCACTGATTACCCGGTAGCCACTAACCGTGTCGTGCGGTCCGATGCGGGGGACAAAATTCACCAAGAACATCACGATGGATTGTACTGCGAGCGATGCTGGGGGTCCGTGGCATCCTGGTTGCTCCTTCAACATTCAGATATGTAAAAAATCTTTAAAGGAATTTATGGATGCATTTACACACATTTTACGAAGGGTACCTCCTTCAAACATTGTCAATTCCTTCCTTTCTTCCGCTCAATGTCGCCTTCAATTAACAACTTGTACGAATCAAAATCTAAAACGTTAACATAATTATGGCAATCAATTTGGTATGTAATTGTTCATTCACAGTGAGAAGCAGTTTTTTCAGATTGTCCAGGCCGATGTCGCCACCGACCATAATCATCTAACGATGCCCTTGCCACTGATTACACTGGAAAAGCCACTAACCGTGTCGTGCGGTCCGATGCCGGGACAGAATTCACCAAGAACATCACGATGGTTAATTGTACTGCGAGCGATGCGAGGAATGGCATCCAAGTTTGTTCTTTAACGTTCAACTGAAAGGTAAAGAAACCCCTTATGCTTTCTTTATGACATCAGGGTGTCCCAAATGTCCTTTATTTTCTATCATAATTTTACAACAGCAAAATTACCAACAAGTATTTTACCATTATTACACTCACTGGCCAAAAGTTTGCAACATGCTCAAATCTGAGCACTTTAGATTACACTAACAGGTGAGATGATCATTTAATCTGATTTCATCGATCGTGTATTACATAATTTCGAGCAAGAACACTAAAAACATTGACTTCAAAACACAGGCACTTTCAAAGTCTTAGTAGTGTAAATAAAATAAAATAAATTATTGTAACACAGTTCTCCAAACTAAACTTTGGTGTGTGTTGCAATACTTTCCAAATGAAAGTGTATTATGCAATTATGTCCCAATGTTGTATTTGTTCAAATTTTTAAATTGTTACAATTAGATGAATGGTTTCAAACAGGAAGGGATTGTGTAACACTAGTGTCATTCACGCTGTTCCAAGTTTGAGAATAAGAACGCTCATTATAAATATCCTCATACTTGGAATGGAGTCAATTGCATCAGCGTTACATTATTGATTTGTTTTGTTCAAAACTTTTTGCAGTAAATCTGATGAAAGTTTCCCAGAACATAGTAACAAAAAATTGTTGGAAAGCTGATTTATTAGATTAAAAAATACACATTTACGGACATCTTGTATAAAATTACCTCTGACTCTGCTCAACAATACATGTACATTCAAACCCAACATAATGAAATGTGACAACATTTCATTTTAGTCCATTATTAAATGGTCAGAAACTGAAAACGTGTAAAAAATCTATGAAGTTTAGGCTCAAAACTTTTGGGACCTCCCCTTTCCGGAAAAAGTTACACTTATATAAATATATACTCACAGTGTTCAATGCGTCAACTGCAAAGTACATTGAAATCGTCATGATCCGCGATTTGCCTATTGTTGTGATAGAACAGTACGTTACTGCCCAGCACAGATATCTAATTTTGAATCTTGGAAATTTTCCGTATTTTGCCACTGGCTTTTTTTCTTCAGATTATACCATTATATTGCTCCGTCAACGTTCGCTGAAAATCTCAAAAGATTCCTAATTAATTAAACCAAATTTAACTAAAAGTTTTGGTAGAATTATTTTAAAAATTGATGATGGTATCAAGTATTTTGGAAATATTTCTTTTTTTAGGTTATTTTTTCATTAAGCAAAATAAGTCAAAAATTTTTTGACTTAAATAAATCTGAATAAGATCAAATTCCACGAAAAATGTCATTGTTTCCTACTTATTACTTTTGATACTTTTTTTGAATGAACAAAGTGTATTTCAACTCACGAGTTAAATATAGATACATGCAGAAACCAGTGGAACTAATAATGTTTAGCTCAAAGACATTATGTCACATAATGTTTAACGTTGAAAATAATGATAATTGTAAATACTTCTCATAAGCATATTATAAGACATATGACACGGGGGCGGGTCAGACTTTCACAGATGGGGGCGACTCTAATAAATCAAACATCTCATATAATTTCACAGTATAGACCTTCACATTTTGCCCATGAGCGATAAATAACAGGCTTGGCGGATCCGGGGGGCTGGGGCTGTAGCCCCCAAAAATCTTTAAAAAAATTAAAAATAAAATAAAATAAAAAAGGAGAGGGGAGGGGAGGGGGAGGAAAACACCCCTTTTCCCCCCTTTGTGCTGTTTTGATTCTCAGCCCCATAAAAAATGTTCTGGATCCCCATGACAAGATAGTATCTTAAAGTTGTAGCTTTTTCTCCCCCCTCCCCCCCCACCCGCCCGCCCGCCATGAGGGTGCCAGTTGTGGTTGGGGGTGGTCCCTGGATCCGACATGCCCCAGACATTGATGTTTGGAAATTCAATGAATAAATCCTCTAAAATAGAGCTTTCCCTGATAACTTATAGGATGTTTCATATCTCACTAACGTACAAAAACCCTATATTATATTTAAAGATAATAATTTTATTGTCTTTTTCGGTTCTTTATAATTATCAGTAAATATAGGATGCTCCTTAACAAATACAGGCGAATAATACAAACATCGACTAGCTTGGAATTAAGTAATTCAATGACATCATTTTTGTATCATTTCAGGTTCCTATGATTGTTGGGCAAGAGTCTCGTTATTTTCAGATAGAGATTGTAATTTTTTTTATCATTCACTTGCCGTGATCCTAGACCTCTAGGGATGGAGGTGGAGCTATACCTGAAAACAGTTTGTCAGTCTCATCTGCCTACACAGGTAACCCAAAGGAACAGTCTCGCTCAATTATCCAGGTATCCTTATCTTTTAGAATATTCTCACTTCATTTTAAACTAATGATGGTTAAGACATTATGATTGGTTGAGACTGATCACATGGGCATATTCAAACTGATGAGGGGTTTTTATTCACATAGTACAACGTCACATTTACTAAGCATGTAGACATGTATAGTTCTTCCCATACAACATGTCAAGTCTTCAGTATATAATGTGACCCAGCCAGACTTTTAGGGGACACTGCTAGCAACTTGTAATATAAATACATCACTTTTAATATGTCGACTTTTTGTGAAGACAATCTCTTGTTATCCCCCACCACTTGCCTTTATGGAAATTATTGTTTTAAAATTGATATCTATTCTTGAATACATAAATATATTATAATTCTTTCATGTTCCATTTCAAGCTTGGATTGACAGACTTTGGGGCCACAGTGTTTGAGTACACTTTTGTCTATCCCGGCCACTTATAATGCGCCGTCTGTTTGTCCTTGTCCTCATTCCCGTCTCCCATCCCAATACCCCCTATCTCTAGTCATTCAACTTGTTTTCATTTCATGTACTATTTTGTATGGATATAATTATTACCTATGTTTATTTTTTATGAAAAGTATTGCATGTAGTTTTGATATACTGAACAGCAAAACCAAGTCCGAGGGCTTTCAAGTTTTCAAACAGAGGACAAACCATTTTGATTCTAATCACTCATAATGAAAAATGCTTTCAATTTGTGAGCTGAAAGTGACGTTGAATGGAAAAACTTGCAATGTTTACAAAAGACAAGACCTCGGGCTTGCGTTTCTTTTGCTGTCCTCGGATTTCTTCTTTTCTGTTCGTATATTATAATGGCTGAGTACAAGACTTGGTTTTTCACGTTTTCATTAAAAAAATTATACATTTTTATACATTTGTTTAACTATTTAACTATTTAATAGCAATTCATGGTTGGGAGGATTTTTTAAAAGAAAATAAAGTCAAAAATTATTTTTAAGTATACAAATGCATAATCGTTGACAAAGTGTCCTGCAGAAAAAATCGCTGCCCCACATTAGATTTTGGCTTAAAAATGTATGTAGCACCCTCTTCAGTTTATGTAAGTTATGTAGCTGATATATTTCCTGCACTAAATAGTTTTAGAAACATTGGTGGTCATTTCCAACAAAACATCAATTTTTCGAGTATTTGGTATCGCCAATTGTTATTGTTTTTGTCCCTCGTCATCCTGAGTTTGGGCATCTCTCTTCATGAGGAATGCAACATTGCTTTTTGGTAAGTGTTCTCAAATGTTGATTTAATGGGTATTTAACGTTTATTGCGTTACTGTTTATTTTCATATGACAATAATAAGCCTTATCGGAATTGTGCACAATGAATTATGGGATATTTGGGTTTTTGCTCGAACACAATTGCCTTTTCACAGCTTATATATGTAGACAGAAGGGTACCTATAGAATGCAGGCCAATTTTTCCTTTTTCTGAATTTGACCTATATAGCAACCACAGTTGTTTTTTAAGTCAGATTACGTAAATTTATAAGTAACCTTCGGTGTGGCCGCATCCTATAACGTTAGTTGTATTGTACCCAGACAAGTGTGCTTTTATCAATTTTGATGTATTGCATGGGTAGAATTCGTATTCGACCGCCACTTTTTTCTTTAAAATATAACCAATAATTAATCTTAAACTATTACCCCTACGGGGAGAACATATGCTATGAATAACTTCCCCGAAAATGCCCTGAAATCAGTTTACCGTGAAATAAATAGTTCAACCCAAATTTTACGATGACACAACACCGTAAAAATGCCATGAAATACTCTTGTGATTCCTTCGCCGTGAAAACGCTGTGAAAATGCCATGAACTTCTGGTTGGGAGTTTGGGGCAGCTCATTATTCTTGAGGGACTGTGAATTTGCTGTGAAATCACAGTGAACATTATGCCAATATCTGAGAGGAAGAGACATCCCCGAAGTGGGGTTAAATTACGTCAACTGTTATTTCAAGGCAAAACATTTTCATGGTATTTTCAGGGTGAAGTTGTTCATAGTGATATGATGATGGACATATAATTCAAATTATCCAGGATTTTTTTTTCATAAAAATCAGGCATTTTTTATGTCATGTCAGTCTGATCTTGTCAACTCCCCATTAGTGCAACACAGTCATTGTACATGCGCAGTGCGACTATAATAGGGGCCTTCTATTTTTTTGAAGGGGGGATTTTTAAATGAAATAAAGTCTAAAACCATCATAAAAGTGGATTTAAAGATTTTTGCTTTCTGTACAGCTAAAATCGGGAGAATCATTATTAACTGGTTCGTCGTTACAAATTAAAAAAAAAAAAAAAATTTAAAAAGTGGCGGTTGGATACAACATTCTTTCCGAAATTGAATACTCATCAATGAACACCCCCTTTAGAGACACATAAAATAATCATGTAACAGAATGTATCCTGAACCATTTATCTATGAGAAATTATAGATATTGAGCAATATTGGAAAAATGCCATTTCATCTTGTACTTTCTGTCAAATGTTCAATTTGTATTCAATAATTCATTACAGATCGATTGGTTCTTGTAAATAAGCTCAACCCTACCTACTTTGGAGGTGTAGTGAAGGGGATGTAGAAAGAGATATCTTAATGAAATTTTGTACCAAATATTGCCAATATATTGTGGATGAAAAATTGATATTGCCCAAGCTTAGTTTCAAGACCTTTGTCATACTAGTGTCACCCTCAACCTTTCATCTCGGGTTTCATATAAACACCTCAAAAAAAAAGTCCCCCCCTGTATGTTTTAAAATATGTTTAAATTTTAGAGACATGAGCATAAACTGATATGACGATTTAGCCTGATCATCGACAACATGTTGCAACAAGATTTTTGCGGATAACGTTGCGCATCAGTGCACACAACTCAGTTGATTGTGTGGGGGGACCTGTTCATTTCTCACAACTTTGCATTGTGGCTCAAAATAACGGCCCTGAACTCCAAGCAAATGGGTTTCCTTTGTCTAGCTTTATTTGTCTGTTCATAATGTCTTGGAGCACTTTTAAACTAAAGACCTCATTATTGGAATGTTCATTTGCATGGGAAGGTATTGCCCGGTCCGCATCCGTCGCCTCCAAAAAAGTATGACCGAAGGTGTCGGCAAATCGACAATCGTGGCGTTATACCCTTAGAACAAACCAATCTTTTATGTCTGTATTGGTCAATAAAGCTGATGACAAAGATAACCATTTGCGAGTTCAGGGGGGTTATTTTGACCACAATGCAAAGTTGTAAATGACAGTCCCCCACAATCAACAGTTTGTTCTGATGCGAATTATCCGCACAATCTTGCTTGCCCTTGTGTCGATGATCGGAAATCGTCATATCATTTATGCTAGTCTCAAATTTAAAAATATTTTAAAACATACATTTGGGGGCTTTCTTTTGTGAGGTGTTAGTTAGCTCTGGGAAAAATGAAATTTTCATGCACAAACAGTATAACATATCGTTTCCCAAGACATCGATTTCTTCAATATTTTAATCTTTTGTTATATTTCAGGTCATTTGTCCAATGGTGTGGCCTTGACTGTCGTTTTTTGACGGTAGTATAATTTTTAAACCAAACCAGGTGATTAAAGCAAACCAGTTTATTTATACTGAATAAACCAGAACTATAAAGATAACATTTTGTTTCCAGAAGATATTTGTTAGTGCGTACCTTTATCCTTACACCTTGTGACCTTGGTTACAAAAATAGCGTAGTTGGCAATAACATTTGAAACAAAACAAACAAAATTTTAGTTAAAAAGACAGTCATTACAATCACGTCAGTGGATAGAGGGCATGCCCGGAACCACAGTTGTTGAGGGAAAACAGTTCTTAAGTTCTACGCTACTCCTCAGTCTTCTGTCTGGTGCGACACCTACTTTCTAGAACTTGGTGATGACAAACCTGTGTTGGAGGTTGTTTGCCTGTGACATCTATGGATTTGATTTTCCCAAAACTGATTCATCATGAACAATGTCTGAACATTTTGAAATTGCGTTTGGGACACTGGCTGTTTTAAATTGTTTGCCACTTTTCAATTTATACCGTCCCAAATTTTGAAATCTTACAGCTGAGATTTGTGACAACATTTTTTTAAGCTGTGATTGTGTACAATATATCAGTAGCTGTTAAGTACTGAGCATTTAGACAGAACATTAATAATTACCTTGGTAATACCACATATGAAATATTAGCAAACCTAATCAAGAACATTATTTACAATTTTAAGAGATTGTGGGTTTTTACTTTTAACTCTTGCTTAATCAAAGCAGTGCTGACAGATGTTTGATCACGAGATAATTTCCTTAGAGTATAAAATATACTCTACTTTCAGTGAATGGGGAAATCAATTTGTGAAATAGTGTATTCCTACTGTTTTGTTTGGCATAAATAGTGTGTGCCTGTTGGTTCTTTGAGAGTAGCATTTTGTGTAACAAAAAACTGCATGGGTTTCTAATCGTTGTAGTAATGGTTGTGTTTTATATTCTTCCACACTGCAGGTTGAGGTAATGCTCGTGTCAGACCGTTGTGTTTCTGCATCTCATCCTCATCCACCCTCTTCTTCATCCTGCACTTCCGTCACAGCAACTGGACCATCATTTTGCAACTGGAACACTGCAAACCACTTCACCACTAATGCTAGATTTAGTGCTACTCGCCAGCAAAAAAATAAGTTAAGGTAATGGATGCCAATTGCTTGCTTGCTTGCAGGTGCTGTACGGTGCTATATTTTCATGTATTAACTTTCACTCCACGTAACCAGCAGGAAGTTGTATCTAACTATGGCTACTGGGAAAGACAGTTTGTCCCTGGGTGCACAGAGATGTCGAAGAAGATTTATAAAACCAGATAAAGAAATTGAAAAACCAACTTCAGCCGACCCCAGTCAAAATAAAAAACTACGTGACATTTTCTGATGAAAATTGTCGAAAAGTTAGCATCGTATTCAGTTCAACTTGAGGATAGGATTTGTAATGTCAAAGTAACTATAGGTCCCGCTCTTTGTCAGGAAGTGATAAGGTTGATTTTGATTTTAACACCTCACTGGGCCTGCTAGAAGAAGTCAAATTTAGACTCTGTTATTCATGAAGGTTGTTTTTTAAAATACGAAGAGGTTTTTTGGGGAAAAGGTTCATCTGTTGGGTTTCAAAGGCTTTCATTGGGGAGAAAACGGGCAGGAGAGACCATTCAAGATTTTTCATCTGCTTATGAAACCCTTTTCTCTTCAGGTCCCAAACGGTTAGAGAGGCATGGGGTAGACTCAATAGGTTCTGATTTTAAAAGCATAATTTTGTTGGTATGTGTCCAACAATGGCATCCGAATTAATGGTAAGGGTGACATGTCTTGTTGATAATGGTTCAATTTGTCCACCTCACGGAAGAGTGTTCCTTTCCTTTTTTAACTTTGGGTACTCAACTTTAAAAAGATACTGTCTGGTTGAGGGTTTCTTCTCCAATGGTATATAAATTTCCCTTTTATTGGCTACATTGAAACTGACATTGAGGTGAATGGATGAATATTCCGCAGATGGGGAAGTTGATTGTCAAAGATTCAGTTGTCAAGAACATAGAGAACATACGAGGCAAGTTCCAGGGCATGAAAATTTATGACCTTTGTCAATGGATGAATGAAACTAATAGAGATAATTTGTCATATTTTTGAAGTCTGTTTTTTCATTTCAAAACATGGTTGGGAGTATGCAGCAGGGGACCATTGGCTTTGCTAGAGTGTCCTCCACAAAACATATTTATTCCTCCCGAGTCTACTTTTTCCCCTGTTATGGCTGAAACATCTACACTGGTGGCGCTGGTGACAGCTTCCCGGGCTGATTGACAATATTTCTACATCTGGGTTCATTTGTGTCCAAAAACTCGCACTGGAGTTCTTCAAACCATAGAAAAATTTTACACACTAAGTTAAAATTCATGTTACTGTTGTACTGCTGTACAACTAAAACTTTGAAAAAAAGCTATTTCACTGCTACTCATCGGAAGATAAACGTTGTAGTTATCTACAGACCACCCCTCGCGACAAATGGGTTCATACCAATTCCAAGAGAATTTGATGCATTTATCGGCATTCTAGCCTGAACTCACAAAAAATCCTTATCGTTGGTGACTTCAATCTACATATTGATGAACCTTCGCGGTCTGATGTGTCTCAAATTTATGTCGTCCGTGTCGGCCTTCGGCTTCAAGCAATTGTGAAGTCCAACCCCCAATAGTGGCATATTTTAGACTTAGTCCTTAGTCTGAGGACGACAACCTCATTCAATCATGTGTCGTTCATGATAACTGTTATCAGATCATCATGTTGTCTGTTGCAATCTCCGTATTGCTAAGCCTGCATACCCTGACATTGTGCGCACTTTGCGAAATTCGATCCCTTGACCGCCCTTGTTCATTACGGATATTGCCAGTACTACTGCTGCTTGTCGTAACCACGAGTGAATTGGTGTCCCAATTCAACAAGGTTCTCATGGTTTGCGATAGACACCCCCTTCAGACGACTCGCCGTAAAGTCCGATTACGTCAGCCATGGTATAACGCTGAAATCCACGCGCCCGGAAAATGGACGTCAGAGCGAACGGAGATGGAGAAAAGGTCGTCTTGGTCGCAACGCACTCTTTTGGATAGCGAAGACGTCAATCGCCTCATTGAAACAGCAAAACGAACCTATTTCGTTTAAAGAGGTTGAAAAGGCTGACACAAAAAGCATTTTTCGGCATTGGCTCCCTATTCAACAGGAATACTAAACCCGACTCGTCGCTTCAAGCCAATGATAGCAAATGACTTCGTCAACTTCTTCACTGACAAAATATCCAAAAATTCGCAGCAACCTGGGGAGTGGATTGACTCAATCCCACATAATCCTAATCCTACGACTCAACCTGTGATACCAGTTTTTGGGCTTTGATATTGCATCCGACAATGAGATTCGTCAAATCATTTGCTCTTCGCCAACAATCATGCAGTCTAGACCTTATTCCCAAAATGGTTTTAAAATCCACAATTGATTCATTTCTTCCGATCATCACCCCTATAGTCAATACATCGATTTCTAGGCATTTTTTCCGATTCACTGGGAACATGCAATCGTTACTCAATTCTGAAAAAGCCGTCTGCGACATTAATGAACTTGCCAACTATCGTCCAGTGTCAAACTTACCTTCTTTCCCAAAAATTATTGAAAAGGTAATAGTTTCTATAACAGCACACATGGATGATCATATCTTGGAATCTCATCAATCACATACAGATCCGGAAAAGACCGAAACCGCTCTACTCTCAATAAAAAAAGACATAATGCTGGCGATTGGTGATAAAAGTTGTTCCTTGTCCTTCTGGATTAGTGCCGCCTTCGACACTGTGGATCCCAAATCTCTACGGACCTCAGCGAATCCATTGGCCTGACGGAAAGCACTGTCTTGGTTTCGTAGCTATCTCAACAACAGATCATGCAGTGTGTGTATTGATGGCGAGTTTTCACACACCCAAACATTGAATACGGGGTACCGCAAGGCTCTGTCTTGGGGCCACTGACATTTTCTATTTATATAAAGTCATTGGTGAGATAATTGGAAAATGGTATTCGTTCCATATATATGCTGACGATACTCAAATCTCTACCTTCAACCCAAGGATCCGGAATCGATACAATCAGCACTCAACAAACTGTCCTCCGCATCCAAGCTTTGAAGCTATGGATGACCCAAAACATCTAAAACTGAATACACAAAGACTGAATTTCTTATAGCGGCTTCTGCACACACTTCGTAACTACCCCTGTCACTCTGGAAATAGGGGTACTTTTACCATCGCAGTCCGTCCGCAATCTTGGAGCCTATTTTGATGCGAACATGTCAATGTCACACATTGTCAACCTCAACCATTCTTTCAACTTCGCAACATTTCACGGTCGGGGATATCTTGATTTTGAATCATGTCACCAAGTAATTCGTGGGTGGTTCTCCCGTATGGATTATTGCAACTCTCACTCTTGGTATTACTGAATTTAATCTTGATAAACTGCAACGACTACAAAATCGTGCCGCACGCCTTTTGCTTGGGGTTGACAGGCGTGAATCAACTTCCCACTACTTACTCAACTTCACTGGCTTCCCCTCCGACAGAGAATCAACTAAGATCGCCTCCATCATCTTCAAATGTCTTCACCACAGCTCCTCAATACCTTGATTACTGTATCAGCTCCGATGTATCTGGCCGACCTGCCTTCGTTCCGGTTCTGATGGTACACTGCTGTCAACTAGATCTAAAACACTTCCATGACAAAGCTTTCCAAATTTCCGGTCCTAAACTCTGAACACAATACCAATCCACATCAGATCACTAGACACCGTTTCATTGTTCAAACAAACATGAACTTACTTTCAATTGCCCTTTGATAATGTTCTGTTTTCGCTATCTTGTGTTGCCGAGCGCCATGATCTAGATGGAATGGCGCTATAGAAATCTTATTATTATTATTATTATTATTATTTGACCATTCAGATTTCTCAGGTAGAATAATTTGACATCTACACCCTAGTGTACTGTCAGTAGACTTGGAGGTTTTCAGGGTTGAATGAGGAGCTGAAACAAGGGAATTAATTGTTGAATAACACAGATATCTTTTAATACAGTTTGTGATTTTGATTTAGGGATACAAGTGTAATGGGGTGGTGGATAAGTACCCTTTGATTACTGGCTGAAAGGAGAGGGATATGAATTGGGTGGACAGTGGTTGGGATCGTGTTGGTTGAGCACTTTACTTAGTAAAACAAATAATCAAATAAAACAGATTACTAATTTCCTTTGAAATTAACGTTAACAATTTTACTCTTGTGAAATAATTCAAAATAATTCATAACTCAGAGTAGAAATAAACAAAGTTACTCCTTCAGATTTAGAAGAAACACAAACTATTACTGCGAGGATGAAGAATTGCCCAAATGTTCTCAATAGGGTTAGGGCTGGTGAAGTGGCAGGCCATTCCAGACCTGAATATGGTTATCTGTAAGGAACGCTATTTGATTCTTGCTCTATGAGGACGGACGTTGTCATCCATTAGAATGAAACTTCTCCGTCAACCTGTTATCTGCATTTCATGCCTTATCACATGATCTGCCAGTTTAAACCGTCTTTAGAACATGCACAACATTGAAAAGTGTTTAAAATGTTGCGAGTAACCTTTAGTACTTTACTTCACAAAAACGGCTTTGTGTCCTCACATGGACAAAATGGACCAAGAAATACCACTTGGGTT
>CM055819.1:50975514-51214127 GCA_029582265.1 Zoroaster sp. YZ-2022
TACCCCGGGCTTTTTTTTTTTTTTGGGACGGCGACTTTTTTTGGACGGCGACTTTTTTGGACGGCGACTTTTTTTTTTTTTGGACGGCGACTTTTTTGGACGCAGCGACTTTTTTGCAGCATTTTTGGCGGCGACTTTTTGATTAGCGACTTTTTGGACGGCGACTTTTTACGCGGCGACTTTTTTGGCGGCGACTTTTTTTGGATTTTTGGACGCGACTTTTTGATTTTTGGCGACTTTTTTTTTTGGACGGCGACTTTTTTTGACGGACTTTTTTACGGCGACCTTTTGTTTAAAAAAAGTCGCCGTCCAACAAAAAGTCGCCGCAAAAAAATGTCGCCGTCCCAAAAAAAAAAGTCGCCGCCAAAAAAGTCGCCGCGTAAAAGTCGCCGTCCAAAAAGTCGCCGCCAAAAAGTCGCGTAAAAAAGTCGCCGTCCAAAAAGAAGTCGCCGCCAAAAAAAAGTCGCCACGTAAAAGTCGCCGTAAAAAAAAAGTCGCCGTCCAAAATCAAAAGTCGCCGTCCAAAAAAGTCGCCATCCAAAAAAAAAAAAAAGTCGCGCCAAAAAAAGTCGCCGTCCAAAAAAAAGTCGCCGTCCAAAAAAAAGTCGCCGTCCAAAGTCAAAAAAGTCGCCGTCCAAAACAAAAAGTCGCCGCGTAAAAAAAAAAGTCGCCGTCCAAAACAAAAGTCGCCACGTAAAAAAAAAAGTCGCCGCGTAGAAAAAGGCGCCGCGTAGGTGTCCATTATAGAACACCATAAAATAGTTTTAAGCTCACAAGAAGCAATACGAGAGTGCATGTTTAAACTCTTCCACTTAGTAAATAATCCATTTTTTATACTATTTAATATTAGAGGGAGAAAAGGATTTCTGGTCTCCCGCGCGTCGGCATTTTTATTTATTTATTTATTTTTGTTGCTATGAAACGATGTCCAATTGCAGCCAAAATTGCTGGATCGATTGGAATTCGCCGTGCTGTGCTTAAACGACTTTTCCACATAGGGTATGAACGTTTGCTCGATTTGTGGCCTCTATTAGCCACCACCATACTTTGTATATGGGAATTTGGTCCGGCGTATACAATGTATCACGTATTACACTGTTGGCAAAAAGAAAAAGGAAAAGATGGTTGAAACATTTTTGAAGCTAATCGATGACCAGAAATCGTTGAGATATTTTTGTTGGCCTTAAAGAAGCCTGCTTTCAATACAAATTGGTTGAGTGCGATATGCAAACATGTGCATAAATGTATACCAATGCACAAAACATCATACCATTCTCTCCATGTGATAACCACCTGAACACACTAAATTGTATTGCATTATAAGGGCATCTACGACAACCCAAATGCAACAAATTGATATAACTATAACTTTAGACAGAGAATAGACTGTGTAAGTCTCGCGATGAAAAGGTCACCATTGACTTCCGGGCACCTCTGGAGCCATCAGCTATGGGAGGTTAACGCGTGTATAATTTGTATGATTGTTATTTTGTCACATCACCTTTTCCTCCCAAAAACATATTGATGGAATGATTACATTTAAAACTTACAATGTAATAAATAAAATATTAAAAAGCTTTGGAAACTTTCGAGAAAATGAAGAAATAATACTTGACCTCCAACGTCCGGTTCGAGTGTCAAATTGCGAATTTAGGCCGACTGTGTTACGCACACCGTGTTCGAATGCACTGACAAACCGAAGTTAGGTAGTATTTTAATTAAATCGGATAAGTGCTTCGTTACGTAGCGTGAAACAGACCCTGTATCGCATGGATTTTGCGTGACGTTGCATCCTTTCCGAGTGCTTGATCGATCTTACGACCACCACCATGCGCGGCGCGCGCATCGGAAGGGGAAAACGTCGCACGTCCTATTAAGCATGGGCTTTGGTTTCAAACATGAAAGCGGAAATCAAGGTCGGTTTTAAAAAATATTTGGACCAAGATTTGCGAAATTGTTTACAATTTACAAAATGTAAACCAAGCTTTTATTAAGTCAAACCATATTCAATGGATGAAATTTATTAAACAGCACAATAAAGTTCTTTTTCTTATTGCACACAATATACGTTGTAAATACTATGCGAGGTGCCCGGAAGTCAAGATTCTCGCGAAAACTCGTACGTTCTCGAGGTCAACTTACTCAGTCTATAAGAATAGTATTCTAGTACCAAGACACCTTTATAATCGAGATAGAGTTGCTTCGAAAATTGTTTATAGAAAAATATATTTACATTAAATGTGAATATGAACATGTGAAAAGCCACAGACACAGTGAAATAAAGTTATTGCTATTTTGTTGGATCTATTTTCGTATCACTATTACTAAAATAACAATGAAGTAGGTTATAATCCTGCGCACACCACACGCACAGCGCACGTAATTTGGCCGTTGCAGCGGCAGTGGGTCTGCGATGTATTTCGCAAGATCTTAGCCTGTACTCGGTCTTTTTTTCATGAGTTTGAAATGTAATAGCTTTTTGTCAGTACGTTCAATATTCACATGGTATGGATGTATTCCTTGTGTTTTTTTTCTTCTGAAAACTCTTAGCCATCTATTAAGTAATGAAGCCCACATAGGATTAACTTTCTGATAAGTTTATGACATGGTAATTACAATGTAAACAAAGTTACACATCCAAAAGGATGTGCTTTTTCTGAGTGGAACAAGAAACCGCTGGATGAGAGAAATCCATAATGACAAAGAGTAAAACAAAAGACGAAAACAATGCACACAAAACGTTTGTTTTTTCATCTTTATTCATCAATATTAACATTTCTGAAAATAAAATTATGAAAATATTGATATAGGCCTAATAGAAGCCAACAAACAAAAAATCACTTTGTGAAGATTTGTTCACCCTCTCCACATCGAACAGCCCTTTACGTGTAATGACATAGCGCAACTTAATACCCTTTTTCGTAGAGCGGGTCATGTATGGGTCCGCGTACTATGTACATTATAATCTCAACGAAAAGCAAGACGAGAGTGCATCTTACTATTCCACTCAGTGAATAATCCATTCTTCATACCATTGAATATTTAGAGCGAGAAAATGATACCCTTATTCAGTACAGATCATAACATAAAACTTAAATCATTATGTAACTTAAAAGCCGGTATACACTTTTGGTATAAATGTCTGTATAGGCCTAAATGCATCTATACTTGGTAGGAATTAAAGGATAAGTACTTACATGAGAAAGTTTCAACTTAATTAATTGTGTCATGAATGAGCAAATAGTGGAAATACATTCATATTATTTCGTATTCATTCTAACATGAAAATGTTCGTCTTACAAAGTTGAACATTCAGTTGGGACATTATTTTACTAATTTTACTAAAATTATAGTTCCTCAGAAAGAAAGATTTCAAGTGATGTTTTATTTATTTATCTATTTATTTTTTACCATCATCAAGTTTCCACCAAGTAAGTGTTATTTCAGACTGATAAATGTTTGTTGAGATAACCAATAGTGTATAGTGGCATTAAAGGGAAGATACAACATTGGTATTTGGTATAACGGACGCTCATTTCAAACCTCTAGGTTTCAATATATAGATATCTCATCAAACTAACCTTTGAAAGTTTCATCAAGTTTATGAGAAACGATGAAAACTGTTTTTTATGTTGTCAGACGGCAACTTTTTGTAAATTCAACAAAACATTCCTGTGTTCTCTAAGATGTAAGTACTTCAGCGGAATATCTCATTGGTATGATTAATACTTGTACCTTGTATATTTTTAGATAACAATTTGTCAATTTATAGTTTGATGAAATTCTTGCGTCGGGTGATAAACAATTGATTTCATTTGTTTGCCCTACACCGACGTGTGTGAAATCAATTTGTCAATTTGATAATGTGGTAATTACCAATGTTGTTCCTTCCCTTTGAGAACATAATGTCTATTCAAGTATAACACAGGGTCTATACCTATACTAAGCATACAGACAGTTTATCTTCAAACATGTATCATCCATGTATGTTCAAGCTGAATTAACCAAAAACATTGATCAACATGTTGAATTGTCGTTTCCCTCTCTGGTTTGAGAAAGTTATTAATTCCAAATGAATGAAAAAAATCTGTCAACGTATTACTTTGACCTATCCTGGCGAGTTATGTCAGTTGCGGCCAGTTATTTGGCTTAATAAGTTCGGCGTAATAAGTGAACGTTTTAATAATATGACAATAAAGACCCCAAAGATAACGGTTTCCATAACATCCCAAACTCCATTGATCGTGTTTTTGTAATAAAACAACTAACCTTAGAAGGCAATTTCGCTCGAGAAAGTCTATTAATCATGTTTCTCAGAGCATAGATCGCTGGACGAAATATATTTGAAGATATTTTACACATTCAAAAGGTTTATGATATTACACCGACTCGAAGTAAGTATCTGAAAACGTATTGATATGCAACCTAATTTCACATTCTAAATATGTTGGTCTAAATACCAACTACAGATTGTTTGAAACAGAAAACGTAATATTTTAGTCCAACTGTCGGGTTGATCTTTATCCGACTATTTCACCTGTTGGTATTTAAACAATTGCGTTAGAGCATCAATGTAATATCATGCGCGTCACCGGGGGAGGGGGCAGGGGGCAAACGGATTGCCCTTTTTTGACCGGAATTTGTATATATTTATTTTAATATTTTGGGGCACAAATTGTGGTTCTTTTATTTTTAAATAACTGTTCGTAATAATTATGTGAATAAATTTACAAAAACAACTGAAAATAAATCCCAGTGATGCGCATGAATATTATTTGTTTTCATTACAGATGTTCACATGTGTATCAAGGGAAGGTATAACATTGGTATTTGGAAACGTACGTTCATTTCAATCATCTAGTTTACAAGAAATATAACATCAAACTAACCCGTGAAAGTTTCATTATAACAGGTGTTTACGTTTTTGAAAAAACAACGAAAAATAGTTATTGTGTGTTTTTCAAAAAACTGCCGGACAACAACTTTTTGAAATTCAACATGACAAATGTGTTTTTTCTCATCAAGATTAAAGTGTTTGAAAAGAAATAATTTCTCATGATGAATGATAGTTTACACCAAGTAAGCTTTTAGATAATAATTCGATTTCGTTTTTTGACTATTCATCTTTGTCTTTATTTTTTAGGATTTTCAAAAAGTTGCCAGACGACAATTTTTCGAAATTCAGCAAAATAATTGTTTTTTTCTCTCATCAAGATGAAAATGCTTGAGAAGAAATAATTTCTCATGATGATTGATACTTGTATACCAACGTAACACCAAGTAAGCTTTTAGATAATAATTGGTCAATTTGATAATCTGGTCATAACCAATGCTGTACAATCCCTTTACAACTCATTATAGTAATACTTTCAAGCAATTATGAAAATTGAAAACTGAAATTGAAAATTTAAATTGTAATCAAAAATCTAAATTGAAAAGGCAATATAAGTCTATGGTTTCTGGTCCCCGCAGGCGTCGCTTCAGACCCGCGTGTCGGCATTTTATTTATTATTATTATTTTGCTAAAATTGCCACCAAAATTGCTGGATTGATTGTGTTTAAACGACTATTATTTCACATATAAGCCTAGTGATATGAACGTTTGCCTGATATGTGCGGCCTCTCTTACCCACCATAATTATTGTATGGGGAAATTCCGTAACCACGTATATACATGTACAATGTATCACTTCATAATACAAAAGTAATAATAATACAATAAATAAATAAATAATAAATAAAAAATAAATACAAACGAGTCACCGCACTGAATTTTAAGCCGACCTAGGACCGTAAACCAGAGACTTTTTTGTGTTGGCCTAACATCAATAATTGCAAAATTCATCAACAAAGCTTATTTTAAAACACCGCAGAATATTGAAATGTTAAAATGTTAAAAATGCTTACATGATCTAAAATGCAATGTAAACAGCTAAGTTCCATGTTCAACTAAGTTTACTTTTAAAACACTATTAAGTAAATATGGTGGATATGGCTCTAGAAACGTACACAAGCGTAGTTTTTCTTTTTAGGCGTTTTTGCATATTCATGAACAAATCAGTTGTGTTTTCTTGTTAACTGAGTGTTTGGTTACTAATCAGTAAACCTTTTGAGAAAACCACTGTTTTTTGGGTCAATATTTGTTTTTTTTGCTTTGTGCACTTTCTGTGCTGCTGTGTGTCACCGAGTTCCCGTTGTGCTCTAACAAAACAGCGCCATCATGTGTCACGGATATGCGTGACATTCCTTTTCAAATTTCAAAAGGCCCTTAGTGTTCGCATCTTTACCCACTACAGTACTGAAATGGTGTTTAAAAACGAACTTCTTGACATGAGGGTTAAAGATGCACTCTCATCGTGAGCTTATAATGTAGTACATTGTAACATAAATAACTAGATCGGACGCACGAACGTAAGCTGGTTCTGACTGGGCGCCGCCGTTGGTGACGTGATGGGCCTAAACTAACCTAACGCACAGGTTACTGACGTGATGAGTGGCACTACTGAACAGTGATTGTTTTCAAATAGTAAATTGAATATTATCAACGTATTGCACTTTCCCAAACATTTTTGCAGATTATTCTGAATAATAAAAACCTAAATGCTAATAATCAAGATGTTTACTTCCCAATCAGTAGTTTGTTTTTACGTGGCCCCATGCACGTGACTTTTCAGCGCGTTGATGAAGAGAGCAAGAACAGTTTGTGCACCCTGAATGGTACGTAAGCACGCGCGGCCGATCTAGTTATTTTATTCTATATCTAGTGATCTGACCCGGTCAAGTCGCGTCAAGCGCGCCAATAATGATTCCCAGCGCGTGCCAGCCGAGCCGCTATATTTCCTGCAGCAAATCGTCAATGGCTTAGAAATTGGCATAGAAATTTAATTTTAAAATGTTCTTCAGTAATTAATTCATCACCAAAGTCGAGTGGCATGGTAATCTAGTGGTTAGAACGATCGCCTTGCAAACAGAAGTGATCGAGTTAAGACTAGGTTTAAAAAAAATTCAAAATAATGTCAACAGTGTACTGCAGAAAACAATCACAACCGGGCCAGATATCGGTTACAATGTATGTTGTACATTATAAGCTCACAAAAAGCACAACGAGAATTAGCCCAGGTTGCACTTTCACTTTCGTGTACTACAGAGTATTTGGGCTATTTGGGCTCAACGGGAATACATCTTTAACGTGAAATGATACAATAATACGATAATTACTGAAATAACAAGTGCAATGTGAAAAGCTAACATCAAAAATTGCAAAAGTTTCGTGTTCAACAAAGTTGCCCTAAAACCCAACTGGATATTAAAATGGTAACCCTATCAGGCCTGTTTTTCCTCTTTATTTTCTCAGGCTGGGGACTGGGACTGCTGAAATTCACAAAACAGTGGTAGGGATATGACTTGAACAAGATCTATCAAATGAGGACAAAAATTCAACGGTCATCGTTAGTGTGGCGCTTTACCCATTTTTGTAATTTTTTTTGTCAAAACATGTCTTTTCAATAATTAGTTTCATTAAAATTAATTCGTTCATCATCAAACTTGGCACAAATGTTCTGAGTAAGATCTATAACCTAACGTCACATATTATAATCACTTAAATCACCACTAGAGAGCGCTATTACCAAGATGTTTAGATAACTTTTTTGCCAAAGCACACTCTTGGAGATTTGTACCCACAAATTGAAACTAAACCAATGCATCCATAGCAGTTAATTTATACATTTTGGGTTCCCACATTGGTGGCCAATGAAAGCTCTTAATGTTGTATCGGGGCTTATATTTTTCTGCACAAAATGTGCGCAAAGTTTTTTTTATTCACCTGGCCTTTGTAAAATATACAGTTGACACGGTTAACCTTAACATTTGTGATTTTGGTACGAGGGGCGGCCCTGAAGGATGGTCAGGAAAAGGCAGGCAATTTCAGTGCGATAGTCGAAGCCGTCAATACATACAATTAAGCATGTCATGGAGGGCACTTTCAGTCTGATAGGGTTAAAGGTCAAACGACACGATTACACGATCGAAAATTGCAAATGCAATATTAACAGCTATCTAACATCAATAATTGTAAAATGTTCAGTGTTCAACTAATTTAAAACAACACTGAATTTTAAAATGTAAAATATGTCAAATGACAATACTAGATCCAAAATTACTGAAATTACACAATGCAATGTAAACACATAAAATTACAATGGTTCCATGTTAAACAATTGTTTTCCCTTCCTTGACTTCCACCTTTCCAACCGTAACCCCTTTAACTAATTCTGAAGTTATATTTGGGTTTGAGACTCCTATGGCAAGTTAAACCAGAACAAAACGTCACATTTCTATAACGGCCTTGACCCATGGGTTTCGTTATATATTGATGTTTTGTATACACACACTAATGAACCCTCAAGGTAATGGACATAATAAATATAAGTCTGAATAAATATAGAAATATATAATCCAAAAGCCCTCTCCACCATCATTATCACATCTTTCTTCTGAAATTGTGTAGGAGGGTCGATTACACAATCGAAATTTATTGAATTTTGTTAACTCAACGTAAACAGCAGCTCTGACACAAACATTGCAAAAGTTCTATGTTTCACATGGAACACCACTGAGTATTAAAATTAGCAACATCAAATTACACGATTACATGATCAAAAATGAATGAAATTGCAAATGCAATGTAAACAGCTAACATCAAATATTGCAAATATATATTTTTTTTGTATTTTTATATTTTTTGTATTTTTAAGGGCCTATGCAACAGGTACGGTAATGATTTATAAACTTGAAACAATGATTCATAACTCTGTGTGTGTGTGTTTTAATACATGTTTGGCAAGTGATGGCAATTATATTAATGAAAATGTACATATTCATGAGCACATACTTATTCATGAGCACATATAGTAGAATCAGATGCAATATCATGGTTGGTTTGTGCAGAAAAGTTTATTGAATTCATGTTGTAGAATTTGAGTACACTGTTAATGCTGCTGTGATACCGTGAGTCACTACCTCATTTTTAATAATCAGAATGTTTAATTTGAAAAGTTAACTCAATCTTTAACTGTATATTGAAAATGAACTTCACATTCTGTTTAAACTCTAATGGAGCATTTCGTATCTGCAAAAATGTGTATCTAAATAACCTTTCATTTTATAGACCCTTTAAATAAGCTTCACTCTAAAACACCATAAAATATTAAAATGTTAATTGTCAAGTGACACGATCAACAATTACTGAAATTGCAAGTGCAATGTAAAAGCTAACATAAAAAAAATTCTCAACAAAGTTCACTTCAAAACAGCACTGAGTAGCTTATTATAAATGTTAAACGTCAAATGACACGATTACATGAACACATTAATAAAACAAGATGTTATGTCCATGCCTTTCGGTATGACAGAACTCCCTCCCCACCCCCACCCCATCGGCCAAATCCTGAATCCACCACTGTAACAGGCGTATATCACATCTTGTACTTATTACATTCAAATGTTTTGTCCTAAAACGGGATGTAACCTGCAGACGCACTTGCCTTGTATTCCCACTTGATGTTGAGTATCCTCTGTATGACCGCCCTTTGGAGGATCTGGGCCCAGTCTCATGGCTCTGCTTACCGTAAGCGAAAGCTAGCCGCTTACTGGAGCAGAAACAAATTTGCTTAACGTAAGCATATTTTCACGGGTTAGTAAAGACATTCTGCTTGTGTTCATGTGTACTTCGCATAACTATAAGTACTCGCCGCTTACACGAATTGTGCAAAACATTATGTGCTAACCCTGTAAGCAGATTATGTTGATTGTAAGCGCGTAATTCCATGTTAAGCAGTGCCATGAAATAGGGTCCTGATCCTCCCCATAAAACCAAAATAACCATTTACAGGGGTGGATTCAGGGGGCCTATTATAGCTCCAGCGGCCTTTTCGCCCGGAGCCCCTTTTCTTAAATAATTATATACCAGAATACCCATTGACACATTTCCATTGTAATATATATTTAATTGTAATTACTTTGTTCGTCAGAATGCCAACCAGAATGCCTACCGTCATACCGTGTCATAAACTGGTTACAGTGATGGTCTTTTCGTGGTAGTAGAAGTGCGTAAAATTGTTACTGTTTGGCATTTTGTACAATTCTTTAATTGGGAATTTTCCGTGAACTTCCTTTAGCCAAGCTTACTATTTCAAGCATCAATTTCTCGGCATCTGATTTCAGCAAATTTCCCCGTGTCCTATGGAAATGAACACCTTGTGTGAATCTTCACTTGAAACAATGATTCATAACTCTGTGTGTGTGTGTTTTAATACATGTTTGGCAAGTGATGGCAATTATATTAATGAAAATGTACATATTCATGAGCACATACTTATTCATGAGCACATATAGTAGAATCAGATGCAATATCATGGTTGGTTTGTGCAGAAAAGTTTATTGAATTCATGTTGTAGAATTTGAGTACACTGTTAATGCTGCTGTGATACCGTGAGTCACTACCTCATTTTTAATAATCAGAATGTTTAATTTGAAAAGTTAACTCAATCTTTAACTGTATATTGAAAATGAACTTCACATTCTGTTTAAACTCTAATGGAGCATTTCGTATCTGCAAAAATGTGTATCTAAATAACCTTTCATTTTATAGACCCTTTAAATAAGCTTCACTCTAAAACACCATAAAATATTAAAATGTTAATTGTCAAGTGACACGATCAAAAATTACTGAAATTGCAAGTGCAATGTAAAAGCTAACATAAAAAAAATTCTCAACAAAGTTCACTTCAAAACAGCACTGAGTAGCTTATTATAAATGTTAAACGTCAAATGACACGATTACATGAACACATTAATAAAACAAGATGTTATGTCCATGCCTTTCGGTATGACAGAACTCCCTCCCCACCCCCAATTCTATCGGCCAAATCCTGAATCCACCACTGTAACAGGCGTATATCACATCTTGTACTTATTACATTCAAATGTTTTGTCCTAAAACGGGATGTAACCTGCAGACGCACTTGCCTTTGTATTCCCACTTGATGTTGAGTATCCTCTGTATGACCGCCCTTTGTAGGATCTGGGTCCAGTCTCATGGCTCTGCTTACCGTAAGCGAAAGCTAGCCGCTTACTGGAGCAGAAACAAATTTGCTTAACGTAAGCATATTTTCACGGGTTAGCAAAGACATTCTGCTTGTGTTCATGTGTACTTCGCATAACTATAAGTACTCGCCGATTGTGCAAACATTCTGTGCTAACCCTGTAAGCAGATTATGTTTATTGTAAGCGCGTAATTCCATGTTAAGCAGTGCCATGAAATAGGGCCCTGATCCTCCCCATAAAACCAAAATAACCATTTACAGGGGTGGATTCAGGGGGCCTATTATAGCTCCAGCGGCCTTTTCGCCCGGAGCCCCTTTTCTTAAATAATTATATACCAGAATACCCATTGACACATTTCCATTGTAATATATATTTAATTGTAATTACTTTGTTCGTCAGAATGCCAACCAGAATGCCTACCGTCATACCGTGCCATAAACTGGTTACAGTGATGGTCTTTTCGTGGTAGTAGAAGTGCGTAAAATTGTTACTGTTTGGCATTTTGTACAATTCTTTAATTGGGAATTTTCCGTGAACTTCCTTTAGCCAAGCTTACTATTTCAAGCATCAATTTCTCGGCATCTGATTTCAGCAAATTTCCCGTGTCCTATGGAAATGAACACCTTGTGTGAATCTTCGCTAAACGTCTCCTCTCCCTCCCACCCCCATCAGGAACCCACTTGTCTCCCAACAAACATGTCTCAGGAGATGATACTAACAATTACAATTCCCCAAATGATTTTTTAAATTAAAACAAATAATTGAACAATTTAATATCCCCTAAATGTAATACAACAAAAAATCTTTAGGGGTCAAGGGTTGGATAAAGGATTCATAATGGTACTGTCTGTACCGCCCCCCATCCAAAAATCATCAAAATAAATACCCGACACTGCTTCGGGTTCCCCTCTCCCATTATATTTCTTGTATCTTTCTCTTGCTCAAGCACAAGAGGGCGCCAACAATATTAACAGATGTAAAATCACTAAAATAAAAGTATGTTTACATGTAAGAACTTTGAATCAAATAAGTCTTTTTAATTTTGTTAATTTGGCAAACCTGCAGAAAATGGGCTGTTAAAATAACAGCACTGATGTCAACGTTATTCTGTCACACTGCTCATAATTATTGGGAAAGTATCCCAATATCAACAACACTGGTGTGGTGTAGTCTTTAACATCTCGGTTGTTTAAGTGTACAAAGAACAACTGCATTAATGATTATTATTTAATTTATTGGTTCACATTGATATCCAACATATGTATTCCTAAATAATGATGGGGCTAAACAGTAATATGCACCCATTTGTTCGCTCTTCCCAAAAGTATTACAAACCATTTGCGTTCTCATGTAAAGATTACACTTGTTTTGACCACTAATTATGTTCGAAATAACCAATACAAAAACCAATGTGATTGTCCCAGTGACACTTTCGAGGCGGCTACATATCAATTCATTTCTGTTTTGTTTTCATAATGCATATAGAGAAGGGGAAAAATTCAAACTCCAAATATTTACAATAATCATAATGGACTACCGTACTAGAAGACAATACGCATAGGTATCCTTTTTGTATTAGTCCCGTCTAAAGGGAAGGTCCAACATTGGTAAAGATAACAAAATTGTTTCTATGAGTGTGATTATACATTTTCTTTGAACCAAGATACAGCCTACATTGAACAACAAACCTGTGAAAAGTAGGATTTGAAGCTTCACATGGAGGAAGTACAGTAGGAGTGTAAGGTTTGCAGTACATGATGGAAGTACAGTAGGAGTGTAAGGTTTGCAGTACATGATGGAAGTAATAATAATAATAATGTATAGATTTATATAGCGCACGTATCCACCAACTAAGTGGCGCTCAAGGCGCATTATATTATTATCCCTGCTCATAAGGCTCATAACGCTCATAAATCATTCCTGAAACCATCTCAGCTCCCTGGGGAGTATACAGCTCAATTGCTGCCATTTCTAGCGCATAGAGAGCAAACCATCTCTGCCTTCACAGGTACCCATTTAACCCCTGGGTGGAGAGAAGCAATTATGGTTAAGTGTCTTGCTCAAGGACACAGGTGTCACGGCCGGGGCTCGAACCCACACTCTGCTGCTGGCAACACCAGAACTTGAGTTCAGTGCGCTAGACCACTCGGCCACGACAATCCACTTTTCGTGCATTATACAACACACGGGACCTACGGCTTTACGTCCCATCCGAAGGACGAAGCAATTATGGTTAAGTACCTTGCTCAAGGATACAAGTGTCACGACCGGGGCTCGAACCCACACCCTGCTGCTGGCAACACCAGAACTTGAGTTCGGTGCGCTAGACCGCTCGGCCACGACACTCCAGTAAGAGTGTAAGGTTTGCAGTACATGATGGAGGTACAGTAGGAGTGTAAGGTTTACAGTACATGATGGAAGTACAGTAGGAGTGTAAGGTTTGCAGTAGCACCATGTAATAATCTCATCAGAGATATAATTAGTGTTGGTTCTTTCTTCTGAAGACGATTCGAGTATAATGATCGAAACGTAGAGTTATCTCACCACCGGTTCTTCTCAGAACCAACCCTTATTACATCTCTTAAATTGTTACATGGTGCTACCGCAAACCTTACTCAATGCAAAATGTCATGAGACAAGTGTTAAAAGCATTCACACGTTTTACAGAATAGCACAAAGTTACCGTCTAACAACCTTTTGAAATAAGCTCCCTCGGGAACACTTTAGACAATTATTTTTCAGGATGATGATTCTACACAATTGATTTGATTTTTATGTTTGGATTTTTATTTATATTTTGTTGTTACCTTTTTCAACTTCATCAACTACATCAATTAGCTTTCCGATAATAATTCGGTAATTTTATAATTAGGTAAATAACAATGTTGTACCTTCCCTTTAATCGTTGCCACTATTTATCTTTTATTAGTGGTGGTAATTTACTCCTATCGGCAGAGTCTGGGAATAAGTTTCTTGGGAATATTAAGAAGTGTAATAATAGCGTCATGGTTATTTCCAAGGTAAAGTTGTATTTTGTCCTGTCCGTTACGCTTGTGTCGGGTACTGACAGTGAAAGTCAATTTGTTTGTGTGGGTTTATGACGTGACGGACGGGACATCAGGCGCGGATCCAGGGGGGGGGTCCGCGGGGGCACGTGCCCCCCAGGTAAATTGAGTAAAAAATAAAAATAAAAAAAAGGAAAAAAAATAATTAGTTAGTCTACATTTCGTTTGCAATCTGTAGTCTGTGATCGGGTGCAAAGCAAGCTAGTCTGGTTTCTTGACCCGATTCCTCCACGTCTATAAATTGTTCCGTTTCGTCTGAAGAAGGGTCGGGGTACCGCGTGTGGAAATTACAATCGCCGATGTCAATTTACTGTAGGATTCTACGCCAGTACGCATAGGCCTGCGAAGTACGATGAGTCTTGCAGCTGATCTGCCGATGGTTTTAACACAGGGCAAGGAACAGTATGAAATCAAGCCCTTTTCTTGAAAATTTCAACTGGACTGAATTAACACCAAGAAAAATTCCGGATAAATTAAAACTGAAGTCAAAAACTGCAAATTAAATGCCAAAAATCGGGGAGGGAGAAACTTATATTGTTGTAGTCATGACATCGCTAAAATAACGGCTAAAAATAATGGCTAAAATAATGATATATATAAATATATATATATTCTCTATATAATCTTGAAAACTTTTGCAAAATAGTCAGGTGAAACTGGCCAGGAATCGCCTCAGATTGCACCACAGAGCATCCAGAATCCAAAATTTTCCGGGGCCCTTAAGCGGGCCCCGGACCCCGGACCCAACGCCGTAAGGGCTTTGTAGCGCGCACATATCCACCCTGCTGGGCGCGGGCGCGAAAACAAAGAAGAAAAAAAACATGATTACAAACAATATACAATGCTAGCAAAGGAAAAAAAAATGTTCGTGTTGGGTGTGCCCCCCGTCTAAAAAATTCCTGGATCCGCGCCTGGACATGCACTATATAATTGACTTTATATACGTATAATTGACTTTATATACGTATAATTGACTTTATATACGTATAATTTGAAGTGATTTATGGAGACTCCTTTCCTCTTCACTGACGCTGCTGATCGCCGCAAGGAGCTCAGGAATATACGTCATTAGTTTTCTGCAGAAACAAATCAGAATAATAATTGTAGCATAATTCTAGGCTATATCAACAATGTTCACATACGATCATCATACAGTTGAATGTCTAGACACTATTATGAGTTGCGCCACTGATCAGCAGCGGAGATTTCTTGTGACGATTGTGGGGGTGGGGGTGGGGGTGGGGGAACGCGTCGGCAGGAATCTGAACTGAACCCTAACCTACTCCATCTCCCCCATAACTGACACCCTCAACATCCCCCAATGAATTTGTTTATGACTTTGTTAACGAAAAACTAGTCTGGAATTACTCAATTTGTATTAACCTCTTTTGAAAACGCACTATATTACTGGGGTACATTGTATAGACCATGTGACTTGTTTACACTTTGCGTGACCTTTAGAGTACCAGGGTAAATTACAGCCGGGCAAAAGTGTGTGTATTTGTATGCAGAGTTTGTACATTTTGTACTTGGCCACATATCATCAAGAATGTTTTCATTTTCAGATGAATAAGATTTGAGATGTTATGGTAGTGCTTTATTAAAAACAATTGGTCTGTTGACATCTCAAAATCTCTTTTGTAAACATGATGTCATTGGTCACATCGTCTTTTTGGACACAAACACATTTGTTAAGAACAAAAGGAACCAAAAGACTCATAGGGTTTGGTTGTCTGTAATAATAAATTAATAAACAAAGCACTATAATTATAATATGCGAGCTCGGAATAACTCTTGTTAGGGGGTTGATAACACATTGCCATTATCGTCCCTTTCAAAAATATAGGATGGACATAGCCGCCCATGCATGTTTATATTAGGGTCGCCTATTATGAGTTAATAAGAATAATTCTTTCTCAGAACAGAAAAGAAATAGTAGCTACAATAGGGCGGGAAAATGTCACCCTCGGGCAGGGCCGTAGCGAGCAGCATTTAGAGCCTCAGTCAGCAAATGAAGCATCAAAGGTACTAGAACAAGGGTTGGTCCAGAATACATTTTCAGTCGGCAAACCTTGAGCTATGGGTTTGCCGACTACAAATGTCAGATGTTTCTAAGTGCTGAAGATTTGTCCAGTTGTTTGTTTTGCATGTTATAAGTCGTTTATAAGCTGCGGTTTCGGGTAGCAGTTGTTCCTCCCCCCCCCCCCCACCCCTTGAGTGACTTTACAGAGTGCCCATTTTGGGGGGAAAACCAAGTAAATTTATCTGGTCATATTAGAGTTGTGTCGGTAAATTTACCGGCCAAAAAAAAAAATTGCACCCCCAACTCTGATGTCAGTCGGCAAATTGGCTCCACAGCCCCCCAAAGAAAATGCCTTCGCGACGCCCCTACCCTCAGGGGAATCGCTTTCAAGTGTGATGAAGCAAATTTTTAGGTTATGGGTACTCTCAAACATATTACGTATAGTAGCAAATTAAAATTTGCAAAAATAAATATGCACAAATTGTGGGGGGGGGGCGACAGTGCGATATGTGTCTCCTTCACCACAAATATTGGCCTCCCATGCCACCGATAGATTGAATTAGTAATCAATCAGACGTCTTGTGTTGTCATTCTACTCATAAAGAAAACACAGAAAGGACAATCACCTCTGCATCCAAGTAGTTCAAAGCGCATAGATACCAATCCATTCCACCTGACAGGTTTTATCTGTATGAATCTAGTCTGCAGAGCCACAGGAAAGTAGACAGTTACCTGTGTGTTACGGTCCGTGTTGCCCTGAAACTGAAGACAAACAACAAAGAAACGGATACATGGTAATTCTTTGTATTTAAAGATAAAAGCCCCGGTACACTTTTGGTAAAATGTCACTTTGTTCATTCATTACTTCATGAAATTCAAGTAATCCGATTTGAACCAAACTGAAAATTTCCAATAATTGTCTTCACTTTTCATTAAAAAAAGTTTTTTTTAAAGAAAATAGCATTATGATCTATAAGGATTGAATTGCGTCCATAATGCAACATATTTTTTGGGAACAAATACATGTACATAAAAATGAGAATTATTCCTGTACTGCATATTACAATCAAAAATAAAACCACTCTGTATGAACAAGAAGTTAAAGATACGGATAGCATTGGTAATTCAAATATAACCAAATGGTCGAGTTTTAATATAAAACTTACTTGGTGTAAAGCTGATGATGGAATCAATCTGCCATAAATATAGTTTTGTCTGAGGTGATATTATTGCCAATAAGTTTATCAAAGAGCCTGATAATACGGTATTGTAATACAGGAATGTATTTGTGTTAACACGTCTAGGCTCATGAAGTGCCTTAATGAAAGAACAATGTAATTACAGGTACGTGCTTAAGCCTATGGGGATTACAGACCTTAGACAGGTTACTGAGAATGGTAAATAAATGTCGTATTGCATAAAGACAGCTGAAATGTTCAACATCGCTCGTGTTTTACCGGCAATTTCCAGAACTTTATCTTTTCATTTGAACATTGATAATTTTCTTTTTGAAAGGAAACAACTACTTTGAAATGAGATATATTTTAAGATGTTTACACATTTCTGAAAATAATCATGATAAGCATGGTTTAACAGTAAATATGTCCCAAAAGGCATTTATTTACTGATGTTAAAGACGTGTCGCTCGTGTTTTCGCTATTTTAACGGCAGCTTTCGCTATTTAAACGGAAATTTTATTTGTGCATCAGAACATCGCTATTTTATTTGTCATCAGAACATCGCTATTTTATTTGAAGAAGTGAATACAAATGCTGTTAAATTATACACATTTCTCAAAATAATCGTACGAAACATGGTTTTACAGTAAATATGTACCGAAATGCATTGATGGTCCTGTCATAAATTCGTTTTAGCACTTTTGTTTAAGGCCCTGTCACAAGAAACCGAATTGCAAGAACGTTCGTAAACCTTATTGAAAAATTAATATTTTTCTAGTACGGTGGAGAACGGACATAAAATGCAATTCATAAACTTTCTCATACCGCCCCAGTACCGTTCTGTTTCCGTACCAGTACCGTATACAGCATAAAATGGTCAATTTTATCCAGAATCTAGCAATTTTGTCCGAGCCGAGACAGTACTGTTGACGAATTCACCGTTGCTAAACCTAACCATTACCGTTCTAAGACCGTTCTAAGACCGAACACACGAATCAATACCGTTCTATAAACTGTTGCGCACCGCACATAACTTACCAAAACCTTACCAACACCTTACCAATACCGAACGCATACCGACCGGCAACCGTCGGAAACGGGTGGCTAGCGAGTGTATAAATAAGCGTCTCCGTTCAAATTAAAATCTTTACAGTTCCGGATATCGACGAGAACACTACGAGAACACTACTAAATCATTCTCCACATTCAAGATGGGCAAAAGAGGACGCGGTGCTGGTGACCGTGGTGCTGCTAGTCGTGGTGCCGGTGGTCGTGGCGCTGGTGGTCGTTGTGAATCTCCTGCCCCTGAAGCTGCAGATGTAATAACAGCTGATGTCCACGATGTCCTCCCTCCCCGTGGTGGTCGTCGTGCTGGTCGTGGTGCTGCTGCTCGTGGTAGAGGTCGTGTTATTGCTGCTCGTGGTCGTGGTAGGGGTGCTGTTGGCCATGATGAGCCTGCCATTCACGGGGGGACTAGCAGCAGCAGCAGTTCTCCAGCAAGAGAAGAGGAGGTGCAGGCTGAAGCTGAGTTGGAGGTTGAGGATGAGGCTGAGCCAGCTGCTTCACAGTCCAAGAGCAAGAAGAGGAAGGCTAAAATCAGCTACCAGGTGAAGGCTAATGATGAGACGAAGCTGATTGAGTGGATCGAAGGCGAGGAGTTTTTGGAACCATCTCAAGTCCAATTATAAGAATACCCAGATGAAAGCTGCCAGGTGGGAGGAGAAGGGACAGGAGTTGGGCTACACTGGAACTCATTTGAAGGGCTGGTGGTCGCAGATGAGGGATATGTGGACAAAAATTCACCAAACCAAGAGCGGACAAGCAGCCAAGCCCCTGTCTGATCGTGCCATCTACATCCAGCAGAACATGCATTTCCTGTCCCGTGTCGTCCGCCACCATGCCCAGTCTGTGCGACCAGTAAGTACAAACATTATCATTTAATCATGAACATAATTTTGCTAATGCATATTATGAAATATTATATTCCTATAAATGTTATTTCAGTTTCTGTACATTAAAATATTATTAACTAGCTAATTAGTAATAAATGTGCATTAATGTAATTCTATTTTTATGTAATATTTCCTCACTTGCAGATTCTTCCAGACCCAAACACTGTCCCTGACGGGTTGGAAGCAGCAGAGCTGGACGCCATGTCTGAGGGCCGGCAGCAGGTAGAGGTTGCGGACGCGGACGCCCCCCAGGCAGCTTCCCAACATCCCAGGTCGAAGAAGCAGCGAACAGCTTCATCCACTGACGACATTAGTGAGCTGCAGCAGGCACTACACAACTCACAGGATGTGCTGAATAAACTAGTGGCTTCCCAGAGTGCTGTGCCCGTGTCCAAGTCAAGACGTGAGCCCTTCGCCCTCTACTGCTATAAGGCCATCCTGAACCTCCCCAAGGACCGCTACCACAACATCAAGTCACAAATCTTCAACATCCTGTCAAACGCCACTGGGGACTCTGATGATGAGGACAGTGATGTTGTTGCTACACAGCCAGCATGTGAGCCACCTGCAGGACCCTCACGCTCTGTTTCAGCCCCCCCACAATGGCAGCCTCCTCCTCAGCAGTGGACCAGGAACCCCCCTCCTGGGTCTGTGCATGGCTCCATGGACAGTGACTACATGGGCAGGTAAACAAATACTAGTACTGTAAAACTTCACTACTAGAAATTGTAACTGATTGATTATCCTTGGCTAAATATTAATTTAAAATACATTATATATCTAAAGATGAATTTTCACTACAGGTACTGGGGAGCTCCCAGCGTGCAGCAGCATCAGTACCAGTTGCCGACACCTGGTTTTCAGTCCCTGCATCCTGCTCCTCCTCCTCCTCAGCAGCACTCCACCACAGAATGGCCTTCCGGTCCCAGCACATTGACCTCCTCCCCTGGAAGATACTTCACCTCTCTGCAGTCAGTAGCCCCCCTCACATTGACCTCCACCTCGCCTGCTTCCGCGTCCGCAGCCCTGGCGAGAGCAAACAGGACGCTGGACAGCCACATCCCAAACATAAGCGGTTTGTCAGGAATAGGTAAATATATAAATTTTATTAATGAAAACACATTGTATGATGACTGATTTATTTATTATTAAATGATAACTGATTTAATGGGATTTTACTCTTTTAAATGAATGTAATTTAGATGAAATATATAAATGCCATGATTTTCTGGACTAGGTAAATATATCATATGATTTAATATATAAATATAATATTTATAATTATATTAATGTGATGATTAATCTTTCAGAACTGGATAGCTCCGCAAACCTGAATCTCAGCAGCCTGGTGCGATCCATCATCACCCCCACAACTGATGAACCTCAGGACCGCAGCCTTCACACACCAACCCCAACTCCATCCCAGGACTAGTGTTTAGGGTGTATGCAGTGTATGCAGTGTATAGTTTTGTTATTGTATAAATGGAATAAATTGCTGATATGAATATAAATTTGTATTTGTTGTTTTAGATAAAATTAGCCCACATGAAACAGTGACCTAATTTGTATCTGTATATTTTAACTGGAACCCTAATTTGGCTACCTATTGGGTTCGTTCAATAAAGTAACTTCCTTAATTGAGATGTAATTGAGATACCTCCCTTTATTTTTTCATAATGTAA
Organism: Zoroaster sp. YZ-2022; assembly: GCA_029582265.1. Lineage (NCBI taxonomy): Eukaryota > Metazoa > Echinodermata > Asteroidea > Forcipulatida > Zoroasteridae > Zoroaster > Zoroaster sp. YZ-2022. Next base: position 50,996,521 of record CM055819.1, read on the forward strand.
CATAAGTTGAAATACTTAATTTAATTTCATTTAATTGAAATATGTATTGATATACATGTATAGTTTTACAGATAATACAAAACATTGTACGAACAAGAATAAATGAGTTTAATCACTACATGTCTTAAATATTGTCCAATAAATGAACCACATACACATACACACACACACACACCCACACACACTACGGTTAACGGTTCTCTGTCATTAACACACATCAATGATGCACTGTCTATAGCATAGCGTCTTGCCAAGCTTCATCCCACTTCAGAGTTGCACCATCCTTTGAGGGTTTCACGTTGTGCCTTGCCTTCCTTGTGGCAGCGTTGGGTGCAGCAACTTGATTGTTATCCAGCATGTTTGCATCTTGTCTCCATGCTCCTGGTTCAAAGTCTCTGTCTCTGCCCTCAGGACGATCGAGGAGCTGGTTCTGGAGTGCTGGGTACCTCACCCGCATCATGTTGTGCAGTATCAGGCAGGTTTTGATGATCTCCCGTGCTGTATCTGGTTTCTGCTGCATTGTTGTATTGAAGATGTTGAAGCGCTGGGCTAAAATGCCAAATGCATTTTCAACCACCCTCCGGGCTCTTGACAATCTGTAATTGAAGATGCGCTCGTCGTGCCCCAGGTTCCTCCGGCTGTATGGCTTCATCATGGTCTTTCTGAGTGCAAATGCATCATCACCAACGATAAAGTATGGTATGGGTTGATTGTCACCTGGGATGGGAGCAGGATCAGGCCAGCCAATGGTACCATCCTCCACTCTGCGCTTCAGCTCACTGTCGTTGTATATTTGTGCATCAGACGCAGCTCCATTACCACTCACATCTGCCCACAAAAACTTATAGTCCGCATCAACAAGGACAAAGAGGAGGATCGAGTAGAAGTGCTTGTCGTTGTAGTACACAGATCCGCTGTTGTTGGGGCAGATGATGCGGACATGCTTCCCGTCAACGGATCCCAATGTGTTGGGGAAATTCCAACGCTGGTAGTATAGATCAGCAACCTGGCGCCATTCATCTGGAGTAGTTGGGCATCTCAGCATCTCATCAAGGTACTCATCTTGTATGGCTTGGCACACCTCACGGACGACAAGGGATATTGTGTTTTGAGGCACACGCCAGGCGAACTTCATGGCAGAGTAGGTGTGGCCAGAGGCAAAGTGGCGGAGGGTGAGGGCCAACTTCAAGCCTAGTGATAGTGTTTGCCTACTGATGTGGTGCTTCTCCAGTCTCGGGGTCAGCCTTTCAAGGAGCTCATCAAACATTTCCGGAGGCATACGGAGGAAATTCTTGAAGGAAGTCGGATCCTCAGCTCTCAACTCTACCATCAGCCGATCGTACACCCCAAAGGCTGGTCTTCTGGCTATCCATGGCCGAACCCACTCCACTCTTCTCTGTCTTCTCCTTCTTCTTCTTCTTCTATTGCGGCGCAGCACTCCAATGTACATGTTCATTAGGTCAATGTGGTGGTTCAGGGCAGCAATGGCTTGGATTCTCGCGGCATCTTCTGCAGGGTTCATCTTGGAATTCTGGTGGGGTCTGGATCTGAACTGAGCTTATCATCACAATTTGGTCATATTTATACTACATGTGTGTCATGCACGGATTGTTCGGAGAACGGTCGTGATTAGTGCGTGATAGACGGTAGATACACGGTAGTTATAAGTTTACGACGTTGTAAGGAACGGAGCGAACGGGGAAGGTAAGGTGAAGTGCGGTATCGGCTCTGTATCAGAACGCTATCCAATCGTTCGTGATCCGGTACTGGTACGCTGATATCAAACCTTGCCGTATCAGTAACGGCTTATAAACGGCAAAAGAGATCCAATACCGAGCTGATAGCGTGCAAGTAACGACCCGTTAACGTGCTCCAGTTCGGTGGCAATTTTGAACATGTTTAAAACTTTTTTTCAGCAATTCCGTGCTGTCCTTATAACCCCGAGACAGCCAGTGTCAATAACTTATCAGTAACGATAGAGAAACGACCACTTACCGATCACTCCTTATCAATACCGATTCCACATAAATCAGTACGGTTTACGAACGTTCTTGCAATTCGGTTTCTTGTGACAGGGCCTTTACTGTTAAACCAAGCTTGTGACAACTATTCTGTGAAATATATCATTTCAAAGTATTCCTTTCTAAAAGGAAACTATCAATGTTCCAATGAAAACCATTTCCGGAAACGGGGGTTGAAACACGGGCGATACATATTTAAACTAAGGTTCTTACTATTAGTTTAATGAAATATTTCATTTCAAAGTATTTTTTGTCATTTTCTATAAGGAAATTATTGATGTTCCGATGAAAACTACATGTTCAGGAAATTGCCGTCAAAATAGTAGAAAAGACGTGTGATGAATTTTTAACCTCTCCAGTTGATTTGAGCCAACGCCAGAAGATCAATGTGAGGACAACAGCAGCCGGGTTAAAGACAAACATCAACAAAACCATAATATAAGAAAAACGTGAAGGCTCCGCCAATCACGTCAGCAATAAAATACATGTAGAATTCAAAAACTAAGCCGAACCCAAAATATGTCTTGAGTGTTAAGAAAACCTCATTAAAACAAATTTACCGAATTAAGTCTTAATTACTAAAACATTCATTGTCCCCGCTGCCGAAAAGCATGAACATGGCGAGTAAGGCAAAGAGAGTCGAGGTTACAAGAATAACTAATTTCTTCAAGGCTCAAGCCGATGCCGATGAGCCGATTAGCTCAACATAGTACGCCTACAGATTGTAAAGATGAGGGAACAACCAGCGGCAGTATACACGTGATGTATGCGTTGAAAGGAGCATTGAACAACTAAATGAGCCTTGTCAACGAGATGCATCCATAATTCCGCCTAAAAAGACCAAACGCCAAAACGTCTACTTTCAAAAAAAGTGGTTTGAGAAATACCCCTGGGTCCACTACGTTGCCGGTAAAGAACGTGTAGTGTTTTTTTTCCCGCAAAGGCAAATGAGATGGGTTTGCTCAAGTTAGCCAAATCAAAATCAGATGAGGGAAATCTATGCAGTTGCTGAAACTTTGGGCCGAGGATGACGAAGACCTTATACGGACAACCTACTTCATATCAGCACAGGCACAGCAAGAGATAATGGAACTCTTCAGTCACACAATACTCACACAGATATCGAGGGAATAAATAAAAATTAGCAGTTCGCAGTTATGGTTGATGGAACGCAAGTTTATGGCAAAGAGCAATAATGTGTACCGTATGCATTCGGCATGTGGACTCTGACTTGAATGTCCATGAAGATTTCATTGGATTTTATGAACTGCCCGACACAAGGGGGGAAAGACAATTGCAAATATGGTGCAGGACGTCTTCATTCGCATATTGCTCCCTATCTCAACATCTAAGAAGCCAGACATATGACGGTGCTGCCAATGGTTGCCAAGCCAAAATAAGAGAACGCCAGCATTTAGCCCTTTACCACTGTGAGGCACACCTGTCCGAACCTCGTTGTTCAGCAGTGTGTGGCGGAATGTCCTCTGGTTCGTCATGCAATTCAATGGGTGCATGATTTGGGCGTCACTCTTCAACATATCTGGAAAGTTTAAGGTATGTTTAAATTATCACTTCACACGAATCCAGCCTACTTGACGAAGACAATAAAAAAAATCCCTCAAGTCATAAATAACGCTTCCCAATAACCTTTTATAATTTTGTTGCGCTAATGTTTTCACAGAATGCAACCCTTGCGGTTGAAAATGTGTAAAATCAACTTTACTCTTTCTTTTTACCAACCCAGGCTCTATTTAAGAAGATTGCATCTGAAGCAAGTATAATGACAACCCATATCCACGTACCATCAGACTGATGTGTCCAACACGCTGCCATACAGTCTGCGATTGACAACTACTCAGTTGTTCTGACCACACTTAAGGAAATTGCACAATCTGCAAGTGATGAGACAGCAGCGAAGGCAAATGGCCTCCTAGACAGGTTCCAAAAGGGGGAGACTCTTCTTGGTTTGATGGTGGCAGTGAAGCCCATCGCACTCTTGGAACAGCTGAACAGTACACTGCAGGCTACGTCCGTCAATATCTCAGGTAAGACTGGCTTTTGTCACATTAAATCTTCTTTCATCTTCATTATCATCATTCAGAGTAGGATTTCGTCCTTCTCGTGCAAATGCCGTTCATTTCTATTTCAAGTTCCTGTCCATCATGTTTCTGATGTCGTCATTACCTCTTCTACTTTCCCTGTTCTTGATAGCCAATTCTCAGTTTCTTTCTCCATCTATTGTTATTTTTCCTTTAATCTCTCTATAATGCGTACAGGTAATTAACTAATTTTAATCATTTTAATTTATAATTTGTTGGATTTAGGAATGATGTCCGCTGTAACAGTCACTGTTGACCAGTTTCAGACCTGGCAATCAGGTGATCATTTCAGCAAAGTGTTTCAAGAAGTTGTCATCCAAGCTGAAGAGTATGAATTCGTTCAACTTACGCTGCCACGCCAGAGCAAGCCACCAAAGCGGTACACGGGGCAAGCACAACACAACCAACCAGCAAACGCAGAGGAGCACAGAACAATGCAAATGTATTGATGTTGCGGAGAGTCACCTACGTGATAGGTTTAACAATACCAAGTCTGGCCTATCACAATATCAAGAGCTAGAGGCGATAATCACGTCTGGGAAAATGAACAACGAGGTTGTTAAACAGTACCCAGAGCTGAACTACCCTGCCCTCAAAATTCAACTTGACATGTTTAAACAAACTACAGCAGCATCTTCACTTCACGACGCAAAGCTTGCGTATGGTAACATGGCTAAAGAGGTCCGTAGCCTGTTTCCGCAACTATTTGTACTTCTGAAGCTTCTACTCGTCTGCCCGGTAACATCTTGCACATGTGAGAGAAGTTTTTCCGCACTGAGGCGCTTGAAGACTTGGCTTAGAAGCACAGTAAGTCAAGTCCGGCTGAACCACATCGCTGTGTGCCATGTTCATCAGTAAATGCTACAAGATGTCAATATCGCAGACATAGAAAAGGACTTCTCAAATCGGTCAGAGATCCGGCGAAATGTATTTGGACATTTCTGTTAAATGCATTCATAGTTGATGAGAATTTCAAGGTATTTCATAAAAGGTTTCAGGAAAACCGTTATCGACACTTTCATCCAGACGTTTTGCATTTTAGTGTATAGTGTAAGACCATTATTCCTTCGTTCCTACATTTCATCCTTTCTTAGAAATAAAAAAGAATCTTGGCTGCTGTGCAATAATGTTTTTCATAAATGTGCTTATGAGTTTTAAATTCATCGAAAGTCGTTTTATTTTAAATCCTGAATAAAAACAGAGGAGGCATTTATTTTACTGTTGGTAAGTTTTCGTTGCTCGTTTTTATTATTATTATTATTATTATTATTATTATTATTATTATTATTATTATTATTATTATTATTATTATTATTATTATTATTATTATTATTATTATTATTATTATTATTATTATTATTATTATTATTATTATTATTATTATTATTATTATTATTATTATTATTATTATTATTATTATTATTATTATTATTATTATTATTATTATTATTATTATTATTATTATTATTATTATTATTATTATTATTATTATTATTATTATTATTATTATTATTATTATTATTATTATTATTATTATTATTATTATTATTATTATTATTATTATTATTATTATTATTATTATTATTATTATTATTATTATTATTATTATTATTATTATTATTATTATTATTATTATTATTATTATTATTATTATTATTATTATTATTATTATTATTATTATTATTATTATTATTATTATTATTATTATTATTATTATTATTATTATTATTATTATTATTATTATTATTATTATTATTATTATTATTATTATTATTATTATTATTATTATTATTATTATTATTATTATTATTATTATTATTATTATTATTATTATTATTATTATTATTATTATTATTATTATTATTATTATTATTATTATTATTATTATTATTATTATTATTATTATTATTATTATTATTATTATTATTATTATTATTATTATTATTATTATTATTATTATTATTATTATTATTATTATTATTATTATTATTATTATTATTATTATTATTATTATTATTATTATTATTATTATTATTATTATTATTATTATTATTATTATTAATTATTATTATTATTATTATTATTATTATTATTATTATTATTATTATTATTATTATTATTATTATTATTATTATTATTATTATTATTATTATTATTATTATTATTATTATTATTATTATTATTATTATTATTATTATTATTATTATTATTATTATTATTATTATTATTATTATTATTATTATTATTATTATTATTATTATTATTATTATTATTATTATTATTATTATTATTATTATTATTATTATTATTATTATTATTATTATTATTATTATTATTATTATTATTATTATTATTATTATTATTATTATTATTATTATTTATTATTTATTATTTATTAATTATTAATTATTATTATTATTATTATTATTATTATTATTATTATTATTATTATTATTATTATTATTATTATTATTATTATTATTATTATTATTATTATTATTATTATTATTATTATTATTATTATTATTATTATTATTATTATTATTATTATTATTATTATTATTATTATTATTATTATTATTATTATTATTATTATTATTATTATTATTATTATTATTATTATTATTATTATTATTATTATTATTATTATTATTATTATTATTATTATTATTATTATTATTATTATTATTATTATTATTATTATTATTATTATTATTATTATTATTATTATTATTATTATTATTATTATTATTATTATTATTATTATTATTATTATTATTATTATTATTATTATTATTATTATTATTATTATTAGTTGATTTTTTTTTATTGTGGGGTTGTAATCTGTACTGTTGCCGCAAGATTCTGAATAGTTGTCGACTGCAGAACTTTTCATCAGGGATTTACGCCAGTGCAAGAGGGGACATGGATGTTGGAAATTTAACAGCTCTCTTATAAATGATCGAGTATTCAAATGCATAATGAATTTATATATAAAAGACTTATCACTTCAATTATCTAATAAATTCAAAGACGAAAGACTGCGCTGGGAGATGATAAAGATGAAAATCTAAGAATTTATTATTCATTATTCAAAACAGAAAAAATGTATAGGCCTAGAGACAAACTTGAAACGATCATTGTACAATAAGTTAAGCATGTTGAGTAAAAATTGTAGTGATCAATCAGGAGAGGCAGATAAACTACGCAACACATTAGAATCCATCTATGATAAGGAAATTGAGGGTCAAAAGGTCAGGTCCAGAGAAAAATGGTTCGAGGAAGTAGAAAAAACACCAAATTTTTTCTAGGTTTAGAGAAGCGTAATATTTTTTTATACAACAAGAAAAAATAGCACAAGGTTCAAAAACGCTCAAGGTGTTTTGCTAAAAGATCCTAATGACATACTCAACGAAGTAAATATGTTCTATGACAGAATATATTCTTCTAAATCACCCTCTGTAGCGCAGTTAAAAACCTGTTTTAAATGAAACCCCCTTTGATTTTACTCTCAATGACGAAAAAAGGGAAATATGTGAATGAATGATTACTGAAGAAGAATATAAACATGCACTGGAATTGTTAACAACAACAAACGTCCAGGCACGGACGGTTTTACAGTAGAATTTTACAGAGAGTTTTGGGGAAATATAAAATAACTATTTATTCAATCGATGGATAGAAGCTTTTAAAAAAAAAGCCGAATTATCAGTATCGCAATTCAGAGTAAAAAAAGCAATCGAACAAGTTTGACGAATTGGAGACCAATAAGTTTACTAAATATAGACTATACAAAATAACATCTCACTAAAGTCATAAGGGACATAATCCAAGATGACCAGTCTGGTTACATGCAAAGCAGATTAACAATATTAAACTCAGTAATGTTATTCATTTTAGTCAAAACAATAATAAAACCACTGCAACTCTGTTTTGTTTTGTTTTGTTTGTTTCTTTGTTGTCTTTTGTTTAGATTATGAAAAGTACTTTTGATACGGTTAATGGGAGTTTTTATTTGAAACACTGAAAAAAAAAGTTTTGGTCAGATGTTTATTAACTGGATCAAAACAATGTATGGAAACATCCAAAGTAGCCTTAGTAACAATGTTTATAATGTCTGTTTATAGTTGTCCGCTCACGTCAACTATGCAGGTTGTACAGACCTAAAAATTCAGGGGCGTAGCGAAGGCATTTTCTTTGGGGGTGTGGAAGCCAATTTTCTGACTGACGTAGCCAGGATTTTCAGAGTGGGTGAATTTACCGACACAACACTAATATGACCAGGCATTTGTTTCTTCCTAAAATGGAGGGCGGGGGGGGGGGGGGACTGCCACCCAAAACTGGAAAACCGTAGCTCTTCCGGCAAATCTTCAGTGCTTAGAAATATGATACATTTGCAGCCAGCAAAACCCATAGCTCTACTTTTGCCGACTGCAAATTTATTGTTGACCAACCCTTATTCTAGTACCTTTCATTTGCCGACTGAGGTTCTAAGTGCCGGCTTAATGCTCCCCCCACCCCTACACACACACACACGCACAGGAATTGCTTCTGAATTAATTTTGTAGTCAGAAAAAACGTATTAATAAAAGTATATATATATTTTTTATGAACATGTTAAAAAACCTAGTCTTGAACTCGGTACGTTATTTTTGCAATGCGAGAGTTCTAACCACTTCTAACTATCATGCAACTCAATTGATATGGTGAAAAACCTTTTCTAAATTAGATTTCTATGCCAATTTCAAAACCCTTTGACGAAGTGCTGGGTATGCTGCAGAAAAATAGCTGTCTGCTCCCTGCTATTCTTTTTCTATTTGTTGCAGAAGTCCTTGTAAATAAGATGAGAACAAACCCAGACATTTGCGGTATCGAATTGGCTAACAACCACAACACAAATCTTCGCATTTCCATGTATGCAGACGACACATTAATTTTGTCAGACATTAATTCAATAAAAAATAATCGCTAGAAAGTGAAGCAAACTTTGGAAAAATTGTAGGGCCAAAACTGAACCTTCAAAAATCAAAAGGGCTTATTATAGGAAATACAGATCTCAACCAGCACCTACTTGAAATAATTGATTGGCAACAAGAGCCTCTTAAGACACTAGGTGTTTAGTTTTCGAAAAATATGAACGAGTGTTATGAACTTGTCTGGAAAGAAAAAAATTACTAATTTCAGGAATATAATTAATCAGTGGAAAAGAAGGAACCTCACATTACTAGGACGTGTAACTATTATAAATACTCTCAGTATACCCATTTTTACCTTTTTAGGGTCCGTCATTCCCATGGCAAACATCACGTTTTTAATACAGATAAACAAACTTATTCTCTCTCTTATATGGAACGGTACAATAGACAACATATCTCGTAAAACAATTATCCGTAAACTCAACGAAGGTGGCTTTAACTTAATAGACATTGAAATACACACTTTGGCTCTGAAAATCAATTGGGTTGTTATATTCCTCAACAATCCCATAGAAAAATGGACAAGCTTTTGTGATTATTATTTACCGTTATATGGACCTAATTATTTAATTCTCAATACAAGCGAGAACACAGTGAAGTGTCAACAAATAAATATTGATGACTTGCCTCATTTTTATAGGGAACTGATATTTTGTTGGAATAAACTTAATTCAACACATATTCAGGAAAAACAATATTTACATGCTGCTGAAATAAAATCACTAACTATTTAGGGGTAATGACATTAACTTTAATAAAAAAAGTATTTGTATTTTAGCAATTGGATTAAATCTAATTTTTCTGTAGAAAACATAAAAAACAAACTTACTTTAAAACGTAATTGGATTGTTGAAATGTGTGTATTAAGAAGAGCCATTCCAAAGGAATGGTTTCCAATTATTCTGACTGAAACAGAAAATATTGATGTTACACCAAATGTGTACCTCAATTCATATATAGTTGTATTATCCAATTTAACAAAATATATATAGGTTACATAACAGCAAAACAAACGTCACCCCTAAAAATATTTATTATTTTCATTTTATAATTAATATAATTTGTTTAATGAAGAATATTATGAGTATGGAGTGTAACACAAACACAATGTGGCAAATTTGGTTGACCTCAAAATTCGTCATGCATGACGTCTGAGGACACATAAGCTAAACATGTTCTCAGACTTATCAAAATTTAGGGGGTGACGTTTCTTTTGCTGTTATGTATATATATTTATGGATACATATTAGACAAGAAAGGAAAAACACCAATTGTACAAATACAAGAACGATGGGAACAAATAATTCAACAAAGACCAATTTGGAATTTGGTTTGGAGAAAAAAAATCAAGATATAAAAGAAGTAAAATAAGAGATTTTAATGTCAAATTTATGTACCAAAGATTGCCTACTCATCAATGGAAATTAAAATAATCTCCGATGTGCCCTATGTGTAATGTTATCGATGAGTACCAACACGCATTTGCGGTTTGTGAACACACAACAGAATGTTGTAACCATTTCCCCCCATTTCTGTCACCGATTATCAAATCGAACCGATTATGAAATTCAACCGTCATCAATGATTGACATAGTAACAGCAGGTCCATATGCTGACACTATCAACACAATTGTTACTCTTGCTTTATTTTGTATTTTTAAAGCAAGGTTAATAGCTTACAATGATAATAAATGGATAGACATTTTGAAATTTTTTCAAAAAAGAAATATCATGCAGAGCACAAAAAAGGAATAATCTTCGGTGTCATAAGTTTTACGGAAAATGTTACTTGTGTATAAAAGCGTACAACGAAACAATTAATAATAATCTGATGTATGTTTGTGGTACACATGTTGAGGAATTATAATGGGGAAAGGGCGGCTTCATAAAATCATATAGAAAAACGTGAAATAAGTACGGACATGTAAACGGCAAAACAGTTCAATATTCTGAGAGATTACAAGTGTAGCCTCAAACGTTTCTAAGAGAAGAAAAGAAAAGGATCTCAGACAATGCCTTTCAAACATTGTATTTTAACAATAAGGTTTTATTGTGTTATAAACTTACACCGCTAATTCTGTTTCTAATAGTTCTAATGTACACTCACTGGTCATAAGTATTGCAACATTGAAATTCACACCAAAGTTCAGTTTGGATAACTGTGTTACAATAATTTATTTTATTTTAAGACTTCTTGACAGTGCCTGTGTTTTGACGTCAATGTTCTTTTTTACTGTTCTTACTATATGTAATACACGATCGATGAAATCGGATTAAATGATCATCTCACCTGTTACTGTAAAGTGCTATTTTGAGCATGTTGAAATACTTTTGGCCAGTGAGTGTATATATAAAGCAGGGTAAAATACCAAATTGTCAAACAGGAAGTTTGTTAATGTTTTCTGCATAGGCATATATTGATTTTGATTTTACATTTTTGTTCAGGTTCTTGTTTTAGAGACAACTGTAGTTTACCTTTGCTGTAGGCCAATGTCGGTGATTGTATACTTTAAAAAAAATATTTTGAATGTGAAATCATGAATCTAAATAAAAGGAACTGTATAGTTACTCCTGAAAGCGAGAGAAGGAAGTTTGATGGAGAGAGAAATCTGTCCTAAATTCCACATAAGAATGAATAACGACATAAGCTGGAATGTTCACACGTTGGTTGTTTAATGTTGTGTCTTGGTTCAAACAGAGATAGCATACTTATAGAATCACGAAACTATCCCCTTCTATTGTTTTAACTCCTCCCCACACACACACACCCACTTGTTGGAAATAAGCAAATGTCAGTTCTTAGCAATTTTGCACACAAACTACAATTTGTATTCGCTAAAATGGTACTATAACCATAGAGAAAGGATCTTCTTTATGCTATAACCACCACAGTTTAATACGGGTAAAAACAAGCTTTGAGAGAATTGTTTTTACAGGTGACAAATAAAAATCATCCCACGAATTTCTTTCTCAAGCAAAACGATTATTCACCAATTAAAAAACGAAAATTACTCTGTGTTGTATTACGCTTTCAAAAAGTTAATTTTCTTCATAACAGATGTACAGAGACACATTTTGGTAAGATACATATTCCTGAAATACACTCTCTGGTTTTATTTGGTATTTTTTTTCAATCAAAATACGTATTGTTAAAAGATGTAAACAAAATCCATAAAAACTGTTTATGCGATATACTCTCTGTCTCACATTTATATACACTTACTTTAAGGCCAAAAATGTATCCGGTTTCTGGTCATAGGTCGGCTTCAAAATCGGCCATTTCCTCCCCCCCCCCCTCCCCAACAGGTAAATACGTGATACATTGTATACGCGGGGAGCAAATTTCGCATATACAAAGTATGGTGGTTAAAAAAGGTTTCACAAATCGATCTGTTCATATCCCTATGTGAAAAAGTCGTTTAAAGCACAGCAGAATTCCAATAGATCCAGCTATTTTGGCTGCAATTGGACATCGTTTCATTGGGGGAAAAAACAAGAAAATTAAAAATGCCGACGCGCGGGTCTGAGGCGACGCGCGCGGAGACCAGACACCGGAGCCTTTGTTGGCCTAAAAGAGAGCAGTGTATTAAAGATACCGTTCAGCAAAAACGTCTTCTTGACAAACTCAACAATATTGAAGTGTATGGCCTTGAGTTTGACTGGTTTTCATCTTACTTGCATGGACGTCAACAGGTGACCAAGATTGGTGATAATTACTCACCTTCTACTGGGGTGAACTTTAGTGTGCCACAAGGGTCTACTTTGGGGCCACTTCTTTTTACCTTGTACATTAATGACCTTTCTCGTGTTACTCAAAATAGCGACTCTAAAATGTATTTGTATGCTGATGATACAGCTATTTTCTTTCGGGCTAAATCAATAGAACTTATTAACAGAACACTGAATAGGGAAATGGCCCTAATATCTAAATGACTAGACGTGAATTTTGTAAAAACTTAACGTAAATAAGACCAAAAGTATGCTGTTTGGAACTCAAGCTAAACTGCGACGTAGTGATGATAATTTACGTGTTATGAACAGAAATATTGTCATCGATAATAAGACCAATTGCGGTGACACCATGTGGAATCTCAATTGAGTAGTAATTAGTTCTGAAACATGGTGTCACCGCAATTGGTCTTACTTATCATCCTCACCATGCAAAGCTACAAGTTTTACCTGTCATCGATAATGTTACGCAATTTAAATATCTTGCTGTATGGTTAGATTCATCTTTACCTTAGAATGCGCATATTGATAAGCTTGTGAAAAATGTCAACAAAGGTTTGGGGGTTCTCCTGAGGGTCAGAAGTGTTCTACCTCAGCACACATTGAATATGTTATATAAAACGATGCTCCTGCCACAATTTGACTACTGTGATACTGTATGGGTTAACTCATCCAAACTGTACCTCACCAAACTAGACACTACAAAATACTGCTAGTAAAATAATTCTAGATCTCTTCCGGAGATAACCCACTGATATTCTGTTATCTAATTTGGGGTGGCAAACGCTAAGTTCACGGCGCACTTATCACCTAACTACATTGTTGTACAAAAGTCTCGTCTCCAATTTGCCCCTCAATGTGTAATATTTTTATTCCAGCTGCAAATAGTCACTCTTAATACTAGGGCATGTTCTCATGGTAACCTACCGGTACTTCCTCCTGAAGTTAAAACTGAATCTGGCAAACGTAAATTCATGTCTCGGTGAGTAGAGTTATTTAATGAGCTTCCCTCATTAATTAAATATTCATTCATGCCTTCTACTTTTGCTAGTTTAAATTTCTAAGACTGAGGTTTTAATTTATGGTTAATTCTGGGAGGGTATAAAGTTAGTTATGTGCTTTTTCCATGTAAATGTGCTCTCTGACTGGGGGCTAATCTATGGTGTCTTAGTTGGGGCCTGATGGGATTCGTATTTCTTTTATAGTTCCTTTTGGATTTGTTGTGTTTGTTTGGGGAACATTTTAATCTATGTTAATGTGATTACTAAATTTCTATTACTTATTCTCTGGCAATAGGCCCTTAGCGGGTGCCGCCAACATTTTATTCCTCTCAGCTGTTTGCTGTGTTTGTTTGGGGAACTTTTCATTGTGGTTTCTAATCGGGGTGTCGGTGGGGGGGGGTGGTGGCTTCGCACTTGGGTCCTCACTTGGGTTTTGGTTGGGATCCAGTTGGCGGCACTATTATTCAGTTCGGGGGAAAGAACAGAGGAAATTCAGATTACTTCTCATTGATGAATCATCGTCATTCGATATAGGTGCGCCAACAATTAAACTTGCATTTTTCTTGATTAAAATGAAATTCTGTTAGTAGGCGACTAGTGTAGGTGAAATAAAATTGAAGAAATTTTTTGAAACATTTCCAAAAATTTCAAAATGTTTACAATTGCGTTCGTAGGAGTACCGCACACGAAAATATCACTTCGAAATTATTTAAAAGGGGTATAAATAGGTCAGAAGTCGAGGGGAAAAAACATGCGAAAGTAAAGAAGATGTGCTAAAACCCAAGACTATTGAAATGAGCTACATAACCTTACTCGCGGAGGGCGGGAAGTGGTAATATCCAATATATGTTAACAGTAAATGCAATTTTTTTATATATAAAATTAATTAAGCTTGGGCGATAACGATTTTTTTCATCCACGATATATCGGCAAACATATATCGCGATTTTCGATAGTATCGCGATTATTGCTTTAGAGCCGATAACCACAGGTATATACCCCTCTACAAGTGTCGCAATAAATCACAAATTCGTTTGCAGAGTGTGTATGTACTTCTGAAGTAGTTCGCCTTTGTTTCTCACGTCCAAAAGCGATATATTTTTTTAATCGCGATTTGCTGATATCTTGATAACTTAAAAAGGTTCTCGATATCGTAATCGAATAAAAAGGTATCGCGATATTCGATATTATCGTGTTATCGCCCAAGCTTATATAAAATAATATATGCTATGATGTTATCAGAGGGTTTATTTCTTTTTAAGACAGGGTTTGATCAACATGTACCGAAACTGTCTTGGTAGTTTTTGCAAATTATTTCTCAATGGTTGTGCGAACGTAGAATTAATGTTGACTTTTGAAGCTTGGATTATTCAGGGAAATTGATTTGATCTGCTGCAACATCAGCTAAATACAGATAATAAAATCATGTCATAATTTATAATAACAGGAATAACATATTGGACATATTGACATTTGTCATTTTCCCCCTTCAAACATATTAATAATAATAATAAGTCATTTGTAAGGCACACTTAATCTGGAAGCCATTGAAAGGCGCCGAAATTTGAAATTATGTGTGCCCCTGCCCCTACCCATAATAGGTGGATGATCCTACATGACGTTGTTGCCTGCCCTTACCCATAATAGGTGGATGATCCTACATGACGTTGTTGCCCACCCTTACCCATAATAGGTGGATGATCCTACATGACGTTGTTGCCCGCCCTTACCCATAATAGGTGGATGATCCTACATGACGTTGTTGCCTGCCCTTACCCATAATAGGTGGATGATCCTACATGACGTTGTTGCCCGCCCCTACCCATAATAGGTGGATGATCCTACATGACGTTGTTGCCCGCCCTTACCCATAATAGGTGGATGATCCTAAATGACGTTGTTGCCCGCCCTTACCCATAACAGGTGGATGAGCCTACATGACGTTGTTGCCCGCCCCTACCCATAATAGGTGGATGATCCTACATGACGTTGTTGCCCGCCCTTACCCATAATAGGTGGATGATCCTACATGACGTTGTTGCCCGCCCCTACCCATAATAGGTGGATGATCCTACATGACGTTGTTGCCCTGCCCCTACCCATAATAGGTGGATGATCCTACATGACGTTGTTGCCCTGCCCCTACCCATAATAGGTAGATGATCCTACATGACGTTGTTGCCCACCCTTACCCATAATAGGTGGATGATCCTACATGACGTTGTTGCCCGCCCCTACCCATAATAGGTGGATGATCCTACATGACGTTGTTGCCCGCCCCTACCCATAATAGGTAGATGATCCTACATGACGTTGTTGCCCAACCTTACCCATAATAGGTGGATGATCCTACATGACGTTGTTGCCCCTACCCATAATAGGTGGATGATCCTACATGACGTTGTTGCCCGCCCCTACCCATAATAGGTGGATGATCCTACATGACGTTGTTGCCCACCCTTACCCATAATAGGTGGATGATCCTACATGACGTTGTTGCCTGCCCTTACCCATAATAGGTGGATGATCCTACATGACGTTGTTGCCCGCCCCTACCCATAATAGGTGGATGATCCTACATGACGTTGTTGCCCGCCCTTACCCATAATAGGTGGATGAGCCTACATGACGTTGTTGCCCGCCCCTACCCATAATAGGTGGATGATTCTACATGACGTTGTTGCCCGCCCTTACCCATAATAGGTGGATGATCCTACATGACGTTTTGCCCACCCTTACCCATAATAGGTGGATGATCCTACATGACGTTGTTGTCTGCCTCTACCCATAATAGGTGGATGATCCTACATGACGTTGTTGCCTGCCCCTACCCATAATAGGTGGATGATCCTACATGACGTTGTTTAAACTTTTTGTTCACTTTGTTTCTTTATTTTGGAGATTTCTTATTTTCTTATCTGTGTATTTTATACATTAATAATGATTTCAGGTATAGAAACTTGTACATTTTATTCAAGACTTGACATTTTGTATTGCGTAAGAACTATACCATATCTATTATGAGTTAGTACATTTAACGTAGCACTATGTGAATAATAACCATGGGTCTCATTTGTTGTAGCAGTATATTCAACAGTGCAAGTAGGTCATCTTGATAGGACCTTACCTCCAATGGTGACCCATCGGCTCCAGTCATGTAGATCAAATCACCCTCGTTGTCACCGTACTTTATTTTATATGACTGTGTCCAATAGGAATAATAGGAATTCCCTTGTGTGATGATGCCAGTGACTGTAACTGACTCCTCCAGGTCCACACGAATCCACGGGTTCTGATCTCTGTCTTCTGCACACCAGGCACCTGTACAAATAGAAGGATCAGATATCTACGGATTGCTGTATATTGGTTTAGTTCGGTTCTGTGTGGTTTTGATGAATATTTAGGGTATGAAATTTATTGAAACGAATATCGGAATTTTCAAATGAAGAAAAAAAACCCTGATGGGAATACTCTATTCTCTCGTCACCGCACTATATATCGACCTATATATACACTCACGAGCCAAGGGAAGCCTCATCACTTATTTGTATACAGATTTGAATGGGCATGGGAAAGGGGAATTTCTGTTTCTTTTTAAGGTTTTATGTTTGTTTTTGAACATATCGTTACAGCATCATCATAATGATATCCAGCACATGAAATAATCAAAATTATGTCAAATTATCTTTTTAATTTATCAAACATTTCAAGTGATTTGATGAACTCTGCATAGTTCATGCATATTGGGGCTTAAACATTTGAGCATCCATAGGATCCACTACATAACTTGATTAGACATAAAAATTAAAACTTTGAAATGTTGTGTGCCCCCTCCCCGATTATATGGGGGATGATCAAAACAAAAATATCGTTTCAACTTTATTTTTTGTAACCAAGGTGTAAGATTGAAGGTACACAACTGACAAAGATCTTCTTGGAAACAAAATATAAGTTTTATAGTTCTGGTTTATTCAGTATAAATCACACTACTATACTACCGTCAAAACGACAGTCATTACATCATTGCACGATTGACCTGAAATATAACGAAAGATTCCGAGTTAAAATAATGAAGTGGCAAGTGGCCCATATTCAAACTATTGCAGTCTGTTACAAATATCTACAATCTTATTATTTTATTTTATACACCTTGCTTAGATTATTCACTTCGGAAATAATGTCGAACCCAACCGCCACTTGTGCACAATGCCTAAACATTGTGTTTTGGGCAGACGACAAAAATGCCAGAATCTCACTGGATTTGCATGTATAGTGCTCACCATGTCCGAAATTTAATTTCCATTCATCACTTGACTATACACTTCCCTCTCCTTATTAAGTGTATCCTCGATCAGCTTTTAAAGGAAAATCTGTGATATTTTGTCATATTTGGACAGAAAACTGGCAGTTATATTTTACATTATTTCCTTCTCTCCTTGCTCATCAGATTATTCAATTCTTATTTATTACAGAATTCATTAACGTACGGGTAATATTTAAAGGGCTGCTCACAAGAACAGGCACTTTTCCGATATTGCTCAATAGATAAATCGTTAGGATACATTCTGTTATATCATTATTTTATGTGTCTCTAAAAGTATCTGGCTCTAAATACATGCTGTGAAAATGCAAAATTGGTCAATCTCTAGTCAGAATTTTATACAATTAGAGTGTCGACCTTGGTCTTTCGTGAATAAACAATAAATACACATTAAAATTCAGTTGCGAGGACTTACCAGTAGTTCCTTACAGCTCATGCCTCATGATGAGATGCCCAAACTCTGAAGACGAGGGACAAGAACAACTTTTTTCTGGTGATACAAAATGCTCGCAAATTTGATGTGTTGGCTGCAAAAGTGGAAGTTGGAAATGACCACCACATGCTTGCAATCTCAACATGTAAACTACTGGAATGCGCAAAATCTATCGCAGCTTACATAACTTACATTGTGATAAAAAAAAGGCTTTTAAATTGAATGCTTTGTGCAAATTTGACTACATAGCACATGACATGTAGCGCATGGTTAACTTCAAACTAAAGAGGGCGCTGTATGGACATGTTATACCAAAATCTGAAGTACGGGTGCAATTTACAAAGAATTACATAATTGATATCTACAAGTGCCTGGCTGCATACCCTGAAGTCTGGCTGGTTACAATCACCTTGAGTATTAAAGAAATTGCAAAATAATGGATATTGGCCTTACGTTTCGAAAATAGCAGGTTCTTTCTCAAAGGTAAAATGGGACGGAATACAAACAACATACATAAACGCAAGAGTGAACAGAAGTTAGTCACATGTAAAATGAACACAAAAGAAAAAGGTACAAAAAGCAGAGTCAGGTTGTGGTCCTTATAAGATCGGACAAAAGAGGGATTAAAGGAGTTCTTGGCTGAAAGAACAAAGCAAAAGATGAGTGAAAATGAAAGGGTCAGACAGAGAGAGTATAAAAAAACAGACAAATAGACTAACAAGCAAACAAATGTAAAGACATGGATATAGATTGTTGAGAAAGAAAAATAGAAAATTAGTCATTCCCTTCCTGTATGTTGAGACCATGGGGGCCAGGTGAATGGTGTGGATACACCTGCACCACATCTTTTCTCTGCTGATGAGATGGACCGACTTCCTGCAGTTAACAAGTGAATATAAAGGTGGGCCAGCACTTCAATCTACCTAATGATTTCATTTCTGACATGATTTTGAAGGGTATTGAGTGCTTGGTAACCGTAGGGAATTGGTCCGTCTCAGATCATCAGTAAAAAGATGTGGATCCCGCGTATCAACACCACACCCATGGTCTCAACATACAGGAAGGGAATGACTAATGATGATTCATTTTCTTCTCCACAGAATTTTTTACATTTATTTTTACATTCTTTTACTTTTATTTTGATGGTATAGTCTATCTGTCTGCTTTCTTTATTCCCGTCTGTCTCTGCTTTTTTGCTAATCTATCTTTTCTTCCAGCCAAAAACTCCTAGTACCTCTATCTATTCATGTGTAATCCATCTTTTGTCTGGTCCAAGGACCACTACCTAATTCTGATTTTTGAATCTTTTTCTTTTGTGTGCATTTCACACCTGAAGTTCTCGGAAAGGGTTTTTTGTTTTCCTTTCATTGGAGTCGCCTAAAGGATGGTAACTTTTATTTCTCAATATCAATATCAAAGTCATATTCCGAACTGGAATTGGAATCAGTGAAGAATGATTTGTTGTATTTCGTTGACAAACAGACTCAATAATGAGCTTAGCATTTACGAGACATGTAGAGACCAACTTTAGCTCAAGAGAATTAACAGTCTTTCTGTATCACCTCTCTCTGCCAATTTAACCATGTAAACAAATTATTGGGATCAGGTTTACCAACAATCAGATATTTATCTGGAAGATAACTATCTTGGATCTTATTCCAACACCTGGCATGGTTACACATATAAAAATGATCTCCGATGTTAGGATTTGCTTTACGGTCATAAATCTGCTATTCTCCTTATTCTTATTCAGCTGCTGTTGATTTTTAGACATTGCAAGTTGATAGGCTTTTTGCAATCTTCGTTGGTGTAAGAGAAACATTTTGATGAATGTGGTGTAGAATTTATATGCATAAGTCATCTCAGGAAGAAACCTAGACCAACAATACTTTGCTGAAAGTTTCCACAAAATTGTCCTAATAAATCTTTCACATTGAGCATTCACTTGAGGGTGGTATGCTGTTGTGTGAGATTTATTTACATTGTATTAACACAGAGATGAGAAAATAAATTGGACTCAAATTGTCTTCCTGATCTGAATGAATTATTACAGGTACACTATACTTTAAAAACCACTCTTTAACCAAAACAGATGTTATTGTTTTAGCAGTGTGATCCTTTGTTGGTATGGCAATAGTGAACTTCATCAGTAATCACAAGAACATTCTCTGTTCTGTCAGAAGTAGACTCTAAAAGCGTACTGTCAATGGCTATGACATTCAAAGGATTACTTGCAACCAATTGACCAAGAGGGTTTCTGACTGCAGGTCTAGGAAGTTTAGCAACTGCACACTGCTCACAATTCCCAATCTACTTTTTAATGTCAGCATACATACTAGGCCAATAGCAGTGGGAATGAACTAAAGAGAGAGTTCTTTCTATACCCCGATGACCAAACTGGTCATGTAGACTTGTGAGGATGGTTAGGCTTTAAAGATGAAGGCAATACAATTTGAGTCAAGCTTCCCTACTTTGGATCTTTGACTTTCCTATGAAGTACATCATTCACCAAAGAGAAACATTTAATTTGTCCCAACATAGTTTGTACCGTTTGAGATTCACCCTTTCACTGTCATCAAGACAATCAAACCTTCATCACTTCGAAATCTTGGCTTTGTCTTTGACTCTACAATGACAATGAGCAATCATATCACTACTGTTTGCAGATCAGCCAATCATTATATCTGCAACATCAGCTGAATCCGAAAGTACATACATGTAGATGCTGACACCTGTCATGCTTCTATTAGAGCCCTCGTTACTTTCAAGATTAGATTATTGTAATTCAGATCTCAATAGACTGAAACAATCTGATATTCATAAATTACAGAAACTCCAAAACAATTAAAGCTTCCAATGTCAAATTCTCTTATCTAAAGCAGTTACACACTTCACCATTCATCATAAAGCTTCACTGGCTTCCAACTAATGTATAAAACAGCCATAAACATGTATAATGTTAAATCCAATCTATTCCCTACTTATATCTAATGCAATTGATCTCATGCCCAAGATCGAGGGGTGGTTTAGAGTCTCGTGGTACATTTAATATTCTATGCACTTTTCAGAAAGCAAGTGACAAAGCATTTTCAATTGCTGGCCCAAGAATCTGACAATCCGCCAGTTCGCTAATCCGATTCTCTATTTCCTCTTTAAGAGCACATTGTTGAATCAGTGTCAAATCTACCTATGCAGGGGATTGGTTGGTGAATATGAACCCTCTACTGATAAGTCACAGCTAGGGATGGGGTCGAGTTTGATCATTTTGGCATTTCACTGGCCGAGCGCCTTCCTGGTTAGGTCTGACATTAGGTCTGACATTAGGTCTGACATGTAGGCCTACTCTGCAAATGCTGTAGTCTCAGTCCCAGACTGCATGGGGCTCAATCGCTAACATAAATGTATGGAGTGACGAGTGAGCATAATCAAATCCAACTGCACCGTTAAGGACGAGACTACAAATCACGAGCTGGTGACGAGCAGTAGACATACCAATGGTACCGTAGTGTAAACAGCTTTAGCCCTACATGAGAAGAATAAACTTTAAGGTAATGTCACATTATCCTATTATATCGACCACTGATGTCGTCACAAAAGAACAAGCCGAATGTGCTTATTGTAAGCATATGTCAACGCGACAAACTGAAAAATCATACGGAATACAAACACCCAGGCCAAAAAGTTAAAAAGAAAGTACAGCAAGACAAACATCACTTTTTAAACAGCAGAAAGTACAAGACACCCGGGAGGACATAGGCGATAGTGCAACGTCATTCCAGCCTTCCACTAGCCATGATAGCGACGAAATTGAGCCGCGTGTCCTGGGAGGAGCATATCTCGATCTGATGAAGATGAAGACCTGATGCAGATCCTTCTGGATAAAACCAAAGAATTTCCTACAGACCCTGCATTGTTAACAAAGCGCCCAATTACTCCTGAGCTTATTGAAGCTACACTGTCTCATGGACCTTGTAAACCGGGATTAAATGACACTTTCAAGTTTGTTCGCAATGAAAAGGGGCTAGCGGTCAGCCGGGACTGGTATTTTCCTAAACTGAAAAAAATGAAATCATACTGTGAATGGCTTACATATTCATCCACTACTAATAGTGCTTACTGTTTCCCATGCTGGGGTTTTCCCAACAGAGGTAAAAAAGATTACGAGTCCACATTTGATGAAAATGGTTTCAAAATTGGAAAAAGGCAACGGACAAATTCAAAACTCATGAACACACACCAACACATTGTGAAGCTGCTCATCTGATGATGCAAGCAAAACAACGCTTGAAGTTAGGAAAAACAGTCAAAGAAGAACAATTTCATGTCCGTGAAAGACAGGTCAAGCAAAATCTCACTAAGCAAAACCTTGCCTTCCGAGGTCATCGTGAATCTTTCCCTTCGAGGTCATCGTGAATCTTTCCCATCCACAAGACAAACTAACTATGAGCACTCATGTGGGGGAAAGGTTCAGAATGAAGGCAACTTTTTTGAATTAGTAAAGCTGTTGCAGACGTCTTAACCTCTCGACCACCGAGCTTGCCCAATGACAATTGGCCGGCTAGAATCCCATGTAGCAGCGGGTTCCGCGATATATATAGGTTGGTGAAATTCTTGCGTCGGGAGATAAACAACTGATTTAATTTTGCCCTACACCGACGTGTGTATAGCACTGTATACTCGGTGCTTTCTGAGTGTCTGTGAAAAAACTACACAGGCGACTTGGGCGGGATTCGAACCCACGACCTCCTGCTTACTAGTGCAGACGTCTAACCTCTAGACCACCGAGCTTTCCCGATGACAATTGGCCGGCTAGAATCCCATATAGCAGCGGGTTCCGCGATATATATGTTAATGAAATTCATACAGTGCTATACACACGTCGGTGTAGGGCAAAATTAAATCAATTGTTTATCTCCCGACGCAAGAATTTCACCAACCTAATGTATATATATCGCGGAACCCGCTGCTATATGGGATTCTAGCCGGCCAATTGTCATCGGGCAAGCTCGGTGGTCTAGAGGTTAAGACGTCTGCACTAGAAAGCAGGAGGTCGTGGGTTCGAATCCCACCCAAGTCGCCTGTGTAGTTTTTCAAAGACACTCGAAAAGCACTGGGCAAAATTAAATCAAAGGCTTTTTGCAATCTTCGTTGGTGTAAGAGAAACATTTTAATGAATGCGGTGTAGAAATATATGCATAAGTCATCTCAAGAAACATCATAAGAAACCTAGACCAATAATGCTTTGCTGAATGTGTCCACAAAATTGTCCTAATAAATCTTTCACATTAAGCATTCCCTTGAGGGTGGTATGCTGTTGTGCAAGATTTATTGATGTTGTATGCTACAGAGATGAGAAATTAAATTAGACTCAAATTGTCTTCCTGATCTGAATGAATTATTACAGGTACACTATACTTTAAAAACCACTCTTTAACCAAAAGAGATGTTTTAGCAGTCTGATCCTTTGTTGGTATGGCAATAGTGAACTTAGAAAACACATCAGTAGACTCTAAAAGCATACTGTCAATGGCTATGACATTCAAAGGATTATACTTGCAACCAAATGACCAAGAGGGTTTCTGACTGCAGGTCTAGGAAGTTTATCAACTGCATACTGCTCACAATTCCCAATCTACTTTTTAATGTCAGCATACATGCTAGGCCAACAGCAGTGGGAATGAACTAAAGATCGGGAGAGTTCTTTCTATACCCTGATTACCAAACTGGTCATGTAGACTTGTGAGGATGGTTAGGCTTTATAGATGAAGGCAATACAATTTGAGTCAAGCTTCCAGACTTTGGATCTTTGACTTTCCTATGAAGTACACCATTCACCAAAGAGAAACGTTTAATTTGTCCCAACATAGTTTGTACCGTTCGAAATTCACCCTTTCACTGTCGTCTAGACAATCAAACCTTCAACATCACTTCGAAATCTTGGCTTTGTCTTTGACTCTACAATGACAATGAGCAATCATATGACAACTGTTTGCAGATCAGCCAATCATTATATCCGCAACATCAGCTGAATCCGAAAGTACATCGATGCTGACAACTGTCATGCTTCTATTAGAGCCCTTGTTACTTTCAAGATTAGATTATTGTAATTCAGTTCTCAATAGACTGAAACAATCTGATATTCATAGATTACAGAAACTCCAAAACAAAGCTTCCCATGTCAAATTCTCTTATCCAAAGCAGTTACACACTTCACCACTGATCAGCTTCACGACAGAATAATGGCGTCGGACGGAGAGGCACGCATGTTAGGAGCTCCCAGTTTTCTCAAGAATATCAATCCATTTATAAGGGAATCTCTCGAAACAGTCACTGTTTGTCAATCATCAACAAACTTTATTAGTGTAGCAATAAGCAAAGTTTCTTCGGACGAGCTGTTATCGAGCAGATCGAGATTCGTTGTTTAAGGAAGCAGTCTAGAGAAGCGTCTTAAAGCTAGAGTGTTTGAGCGGCATAGAACAATGCAACATTGACTATAATGGGTAAGGTCCCGTCCCTTGTGCCTAAAGCTAGAAGATCTTCTGAGGCCCTCGCTGATGACTTGAAAGAACTTTACCTGTATTTGACGGATCATTGGCCTACTTTTCCTAAGAGCACACTCAGCTCCCGATGTTTTGCTATATGTACATGTAAGCCTATAATTGACAGTTGTACTTTACCCATTGGTTGCAAAGGACTAGATATTATGGTCAACACGGACAAAGTGCAGATTGGATCCTCTCCTTCGATCACCCTACAAAATATTTGGGATATTATTACTGAATTTAAATCTGAAGTGAAAAGTCTAAGGCAAGAGCTCAAAGACAATGCCCTGATGGGTGTAGGGACTGACAAATTATCCGAAAATCACAAATAAAAAAATAAAAATTAAAAAATGGCCGCCAAAATCACTAACCTGGCAGTGGGATCTATAGGTGACACGGAACTTTGTAACATGGATAAAGAAACCATTGATGAAATCTTCAGCAAACACAATGCTACACAAGACTCATGATCAATATCTTGTCATCCACCATTGTCTACTGATCTACACACTACAATGTCTACATCTTCACTCAAAAGTCAATCACAACCATCACTATGTCGAACCGCTTTGATGCACTTCTAATAGATGATGATCCCATTATCTCCTTTGACGAGGACTCCATTGCTGATAGCATTAGATAGCTAGATGAATATCGTCTTAAACAGACCAAGAAGTTTCAAGACAGTGTAGTGGCCCGACGTAGCAGCATAGACGTGCATACTTCTTGGTGACTTGATGGTAAAGAGGATTCAGGGACAGAAACTTAGTCGCGTGAAATCTGTATCTGTTACTTCTCGCCCTGGAGCTACAATTGAGGCTCAGTCAACATTAATCATGAACGGTGAAGTTAATCCCACTCCTACTGAGCTCATTCTACATGTTGGCACAAATAATACCAGATACAACCCTGAAACAATCTTGGCTAAACTGGTATCTCTCTGTGATATGGCGCAGAAGAAATTCAACATTAAGACAATCACCATTTCTTCAATCATTCACAGAGTTTCAACTAGTAAAAAGGGTTTCTGAAGGATATCTGCTGCTAACAAGCTCATCAGGCAGTCCTGTGAGTCTCAACATTGGGGTTTCATAAACAATAACAATATTGGTCATCGATTCATTGCTTGTGACGGTGTCCACCTTAACCACTCCGGCACTGTTGTCTTTGCTAGGAATGTCATAAGGCATCTGCAGGGCATGCAGCCTGTCACAGTCAAAGCCGTGCTACCAGCAGATATGACTGCCATTGAAAAACAAAAGGAAACTGCTACCCATTCCGTCAAACCCAAACTGAATACCATACGGCGGGATGAAAGGAGACTTGTTACTAAAAGGGAGGACAGAAATAATTTCAGACAGCACCCAAATTCATCTTAGGATTTTCATCACCGAGGCTGGAAATCACACATGAACCATCAGCCGACAATGTCTCAAGTACCAGTACGGTCGATTCGCTCCCCAACTCAATTCTAAGAACTACATCACCAGAAGAGACACCATCGATTTATGTGAACATTTCAAATCAAAATTTACATTGTTATTACAGTGAATTGGATAATGGTAGTCTTCTTCTTCTTCGGCTGTTCATCGATTTCGATGATGACAGTGTTTGAGAGGTTTAGTTTTAACAGGCTCGCTTGTGGGCCGCAAGGCCAGATTTGGATCGACAGTGTCGTCCACATCGATCACAGATATATCTTGACTGGTCTGGCATGCAATGTCTGCGTTCATGAGCCCTTTCATACTCTTTCTGCCTCCTTTCTTCAATAGCTATGACCGACTTCTTGACAATGCCGCACCATCTTTTTCGGTCCATGGCATCTCTTTCCCAGGTGTTGTCATTCATGGCAGTGTTCTTCATGTGTTGCTTGAGCACATCTTTGAAGCGCAGCTTCTGACCACCTTGCTTCCTCTTTCCTTCGCATAGCTCACCATAAAAGACTGCTTTTGGCAGGCATTTGTCTGTCATTCTTCTAACGTGTCCAGCCCAACGCAGCTGAGAGGCTGTAATGATAGATTCTACACTGACTGTCTCAGCACGTTTGAGCACCTCTACATCTGGTATCTTCTCTTGCCACTTAATGTGCAATATTTGTCGCAGATGTCGGAGCTGTGTCCTGGTCAGCTTTTTGATGTGTTCTCGGTACAGTGTCAATGTTTCAGTTGAGTAGAGCAGGGATGGTAGAACAGCACTATTGTACACTTTGATCTTAGTTGCTATTTTTATGTTATGACGAGACCACAGTCGCTTCTGAAGAGCACCAAAGGCTTTCGTGGCTGATTGGATCCTCCTCTCAACTTCCAAGTCCGATGAGTTGGTGTTGTGGTCACGGCACTCCCTAAGTAAGTGAAAGACTCAGTGTTTTTCAAAGCTGTTTCATTGACCAATGTGTCAGGTGGTTGTGCCCTGTTGGAATTACAGCGGGGAGGAGGAGGCTGGTATAGAAACTCAGTTTTTGAGACATTTATTTTCAGCCCAAATAGAGTGGCAGCAGACGAGAAATGGTCAGCAATTTCTTGCATAGCATCTGCATCAGTAGCGACCAGGGCTGAGTCATCTGCGTACAGGAGCTCTCTGACGGTAGTATCCCACGTATAAAAACAAAGGGTATTAAATTCGCTCATCTTAATATTCATAGCCTAGTCAGTAAGATTGATGAACTTCATATTTTACTTAAGCATAGACCTTTTGATGTTATTTGTCTGAATAAGACGTTGTGCGATTCCAGTATCTCAAATGTTGAAATCTGTATAGATGGTTTTCCATAGTAAGAAAAGACAGAACCAGACATGGTGGTGGTGTAGCTATTTATGTCTAATGATATTCATTTTACCAGACAACAAAATCTTGAATCTGAGGCATTAGAAAATGTACGGATTGAACTAAAGTATAATAGGAAATCTCCCATTCTGGTTGGTGCTTTTTATAGTCCACCGAGTATGAATAGTTTTTTCTTTGACATATTTGACATGGTTTTAGCAACAGCCTCAATTGAGAACAAAGAATGTGTTTTATTAGGTGATTTTACTGTAATTTTACTGATGGCGTGTCAAATGCTAATACTGATAACCTAAAATGTTATACTAATACATATTGGTTTTCCCAGATTATCAAATCCCCAACTAGAGTCAGCAGTCAAAGTCATGGTCATTGATTTGATATTTGTAAATAATCCTGCTGTCGTTATTGATAATGGTGTATTTTGTGATAATTTTTTGACTTATTCAGTTTGTTGTTTTAATTGTAAACCATTCTCTCAACAAGGTCATAAATATATGGAGTCATTCAATAAACTGTAAGTGCAAGATGTTAATAATGATTTAATTAATGTACATTGGGATGACATTGATGACATGGATGATGTTGAGTTAGCATGGCAAACCTGGTCTAATCTATTTATGGATATTGTGAATTTACATGTTCCACTCTGTAAAAAGAAAATTAGGCACAATGCTTGTCCGTGGATCACGGATGATATTGTTAAACTGATGAAAGAGCGTGATCAGATCCTAAAGTTGCCGTCAAATACAACTGTCCGAACTTATGGCATAGCTACAGGTGTTTATGAAATAAAGTAACTGATATGAAGCAGAAGCAAAAGTCTTACCACTACTGTGGTCTGATACGTGACAATGCGGGTAATAGCAGAAAAATCTCAAGTTACCTTAAAGAAGTTACCCCAAACCAAAGCCGTATCCTCCCCAATTCTGTTGAAGTCAATGGTTCGGATTGCAGTGAGACAGAACTTATTGCTGACACATTCAACGATTTCTTTGTGAATTGTGCCAAGAAAGTTAGAGTATTTGCCTGTCATTGCATCTAACATGTACTCCGAGGAAGCTGATTATTCCTTAGAAAATAATTGTATTTAATCTAATGCTCGTCTCACCTGCTTTTGTTGAGAAAACTATCACTAATACGAATGTCAACAAATCTACCAGAGATGATCATATCAGCTGCCGTTTATTAAAAATTGCTTTGCCTTAATAACCAAGGTTATTAATTTGTCATTAATACACTCCTTAAGTCTGGTGATCAATACATCTGATGTAGGAAACTATTGTCCTATTTCTATCTTACCTGTTGTAATTAATATTCTAGAACGGGCGGTTTGTGACCAGTTGTATGAGTGCCTTAATGAACAATAATTTATGCACTCCAATCAATCAGGATTTCATCCATTGCATTCTACAACAACTATTCTTGCCAAATTGGTCAATCAGTGAAGCAAGAATGTTGCGGGGGGGGGGGGGTGATCTAACCAGAGTAGCTTTCATAGACCTCCAGAAAGCTTTCGACACAATTAACCACGAGATCCTTCTTGTTAAACTAGGTTCACTAGGTTGTTCAACAAGTACTATGAAGTGGTTCGCTAGTTATTTGTCTGGTCGTACACAAAGAGTTTACTTGAACAAAACCTTTTCCAATTTCAGAGTGTTGTTAATGGTGTACCTCAGGGCTCCATTCTAGGTCCGCTTTTGTTTTCCATATATGTTAACACTATGTCTTCATCGATCAGTAATAGTATTGTTGACATGTATGCTGACGACACAACTCTCACAGTCAAAGGCAAGACAGCTAGTGAAGTTGAATGACAATTATTATCATTTGCTTTAACTCAAATATTTAGTTGGTTGAATAAAAATCGTCTTGTTCATAACTGCAATAAAACCAATGTAATGATCATAGGATCTAGAGCAAAACTTATTGACATCACTGAATTCAAAGTAGAGGTAAATGGCATTTTACTTAAACGAGTTAATAAAACTAAACGTCTTGGAGTGATCATTGATGATGAATTAAAATGGAATGATCAAATAGACAAGGTTGTGAGTACTGTACAAGCTAAGTTGGGTATGTTGCGGTGAGTGAAACAATATATTCAGTTGACTCTGTCAAAATGCTTTATGATGCGTTTATTTTACCCCATTTTGATTACTGTTCGCAAATCTGGTCAGAAAGGTTCCACATGCACACCGAAAAGTTGTGTAAACTTCAAAACTGTGCGGCCAGATTAGTTCTAAGTAAAGGTTATGATACAATCCATCAAGTACATTATTTAATACATTGAGTTGGATGCCTTTACAAAAGCTATTCCTATACCTGCAATCAGTACTTATGTACAAATGTACCCATAATCTTGCCCCTTCTTACCTCACTGACGATATTATGAAAATCTCAGATATGCATAATTACACCACTAGACAAGCAACTGATGATCTAGACTATTTATTCCAAAGTTCAAAACAGAGTGTTTAAAACATAGCCCGTTTGTTACTGGATCAGCCCTCTCAGTTGCTTCTTTTAAGTCTGCGCTCAAGGTTGAAATTTTAAGTTGTAATTAGTTTTTAGTTTTTAAGCAAAGATATATAAATAATTATTATATTTTCTATGGTGCACATGTACTGTGACCTTTACTAAGCGTATCAAGTAATGACCCATTTTTTATATTTAGCTTGTTCATACACAAGCCTTTTTTATTTTACTTTTATTTTTGACCACGTTGGTTTTATTTATAAATGAATAGGTATTTGTTTCTTTAATATATTTTTAGATGTATTTATCTACATTTTGTATTATATTTATTTCTAAATATAATTTTACTTTTTTAATTCTTGTTATTCTCAGGGCCCAGTGGAAGACCACATTTTATGTGAACGGGTTACCCTGGTAAAAGGTCAGAAATTAATAAATAAATAAATAAACTGTCTTCTGACTAATGTATAAAACAGCCTTAAACATGTATAATGTTAAATCCAATCTATTCCCTACTTATATATCTAATACAGTTGATCTCAGCATCTCAGGAGGGGTGGTTTATGGTCTCGTGGTACATTTAATATTCTATGCACTTTTCAAAAAGCAGGTGATGAAGCATTTTCATTTGCTGGCCCAAGAAACTGGAATTCAATCCAACATTCAGTTCGCCAATCCAATTCTATAGTTCTGTTCAAATCTGTGTTAAATACTATCTATTTCCTCTTTAAGAGAACGTTGTTGAATCATTGTCAAATCTATCTATGCAGGGGATTGTTTGGTGAATATGAACCCTCTACTGACAAGTCACAGCTAGGGATGGGGTCGAGTTTAAATATTTTGGCCTTTCACTGGCAGAGCGCCGTCCTGGCTAGGTCTAACATTGCAATTATCCTATGGTCTGTTCTTTTTTATTTTCTTTTTTCTAAACTTGTGGTTGCTTATCCTTTGAGCACTTTGTAACCTTAGGAAAAGGTGCTTTACAAATGCTAATATTATTATTATAAAGTGACCCCCACAGAAATGTTCAGACAAACTGGAACAGAAAAAAAATAACCATTTATTTATACAGGATACTTGTTTTTATACCACGATGTGATCTGCTTCTCATTATTTTATATTATGGAAGGTGTGGTGATGCCGACGGTGCCAGCTTGGCCGAGTCTCATTCATGTATAGTTTACGCTTGTGTGGCGTGTTCAACTTCTGACATGTAGGCCTACTCCACAAATCCTATAGTCTCAGTCCCAGACTGCATGGGGCTCAATCGCTAACATAAATGTATGGAGTGACGAGTGAGCATAATCAAATCTGGCTGTGCTGCTAAGTACGAGACTACAAATCATGAGCTGGTGGCAAGCAGTAGACCTACCAACGGTACCGTAGTGCAAACAGCTTTAGCCCTACATGAGAAAAATAAACTTTAAAATAAGGTAAAGTCACATTAGTCCTATTATATCGACCACTGACCATGTCGTCTCAAACAGAACAAGCCGAATGTGCTTACTGTAAGCATAAATGTCGACGTGGCAAACTGAAAAATCATACAGAATCCAAACACTCAGGCCAAAAAGTTAAAAAGAAAGTATGGCAAGAGATATTATCACTTTAAACGGTAGAAAGTACGTCATTTCAGCCTTCCACGAGCCATGATAGCAACGAAATTGGGACAAAGACATGACCCATGCAGATCCTGAGACTGACAGTGGCTCGGACGTTGGTCAAACATTGGTGTGAAGCCTCTTCTGGATAAAACCAAAGAATTCCCTACAGACCCTGCATTGTTAACAAAGCGCCCGATTACTCCTGAGCTATAATGTCTCATGGACCTTGTCAACCGGGATTAAATGGCAGAAAGGGGTGAGCGTTCCGCTGGGACTGGTATTTTCCTCAACAACAACAAAAAAAAAAAAAAAATGGTATAAAATCATATCGTGAATGGCTTACATATTCATCAACTACAAATAGTGCTTAATGTTTCCCATGCTGGGGTTTTGCCAACAGAGTCCACATTTGATGAAAATGGGTTTCAAAATCGGAAAAAGGCAACGGACAAATTCAAAACTCATGAACACACACCAACACATTGTGAAGCTGCTCATCTGATGATGCAAGCAAAACAACGCTTGAAGTTATGAAAAACAGTCAAAGAAGAACAATTTCATACCCATGAAAGACAGGTCAAGCAAAATCTCACTAAGCAAAACCTTGCCTTCCGCGGTCATCGTGAATCTTTCCCATCCACAAAAACAAACTAACTATGAGCAATCATGTACGGGGAAAGGTTCAGAATGAAGGCAACTTTCTTGAATTAGTAAAGCTGTTGTCAAAATATGATGGCATTTTAGCTCACCATAGTGCAACAGCACCAAAGAATGCAAATTACCTCATCAGTCCACATATCCAAAACGAATTCATTGACACACTGGGAGGAAATGTTAGATCACAGATTATAAGTGAAGTAAAAAATGTGCATTACTATGGTGTCATACTGGATTCTACAATTGATATGTCACATAATGACCAATTTTCCTTTTGCTTGCACTATGTGGACGAGCAATTCAGTATCCAAGAGAGTGATTCTAAGACACTGTTTAACACTCGAAAGAAAACTCTTACACATTTAGGGCTTGATATCCAACTGATAAGATCTCAGTCATATGATGGTGCTGCTAATGTGTGAATTCATATTTCTGGGTTACAGACTAGAGTTAAAGAAGTGAATAAGAATTCCTTATATGTACATTGTTGTGCACAAAACCTAAACTTGGTTCTTGCAGATGTCTGTGGTAACTGTACCGAAGCAGTCGCTTTTTTCGGTACGATTCATAAGGTGTACACATTTTTCTTACTCCAAGTCAACCTCGATTGATTTACTTAGAAAGTGCTCAAGAAAAGTTAAACATGGAGAAGACAAAATTACAACGCCTTTGTGAAACTAGATGGTATTGTAGACATGACAATAAAAGCACTCAAAACATTGTACACTGTGCTGCTGTTAGTCTTAGAAGATATTGTAGAGAACAAAACGTGCCCAGAAACAAAAGCTAAAGCTGGAGGTTTTACTGGAATTCTTCAGCAAATTTGAATTTGTTATCATGACTGACATTTGGTTCAAAGTTCTTTGCGAAATGAACACTGTTTTCGAGTATTTGCAGCAAACTTCTTTGCATCTTGTAATGGCAAGTACTCTGATAGATTCAGCAATTGAAAATTTGAAACAGCAAAGATCAAGCCAAGTCTTTGATGATATTTTGAAGGAAGTACGTGCCACAGCCACAATCGAAGGGGTGTCTACTGAATTCAAGACCACCAGATAGAGTGTGCAAACGCAGACGCATGCCTGGTGAGATGGCTCATGATGAGCCAATAACAGATCCTGTTCATAAGTTTAGGGTTACTGTATTCTTCAAGATTTCTCTTTCGGAGTGTCGTGGGCTGAGCGGTCTAGCTTACCGGACTCAAGTTCTGGTGTTAGCAGAATGTGGGTTCGAATCCCGGCTGTGACACTTGTGTCCTTGAGCAAGACACTTAACCATAATTGCTTATAGGGGCAGAGGCAGTTTAACAACTGCCTTGTTCTGGACTAGTTACCCCTCCCAGTCCTATTCGCACCGTGAAGAGGCTGGTTATTAACTTGTCTTGTTTCGGTGCGAGGGGCTGGTTTCTTCAGTGTGGAGTCATTGTAACAACTCAATGACTGAGTAGCCCCCACCTTGGAGTGGCCATTGGCCTTGTGTGGGGCGAATTGCATATAAAAAATATAAAAAACACTAGTCGGACAGTCGCGCTTTAACGATTTCCAGACTATTGTAGTCCCCTTTAAGTGTCTTGCATGAACATTTATATGATACTGAGGGTTTTGAACACTTTGCATCTATGTACGAGGATGACAATGACAATGACCTTGCCAAAACAGAGTAGAATCAGTTTTGCCACTTCTATAAAAGCACACCAGAATTTGCAGATGATCCTCCAAAACACCGTACAGAAAATGTTGCATAATGATTAAGAAATGGGACATTCATAACGTCTTTCCAAACTTGACATTTTTTTACAGAATACTGGGTACCATTGCGGTATCTTCAGCCGACTATAAGCTGACAAACCTACCTCAGATCCACAATGATGGAAGAAAGGCTTTCCTCGTTAGTCATACTAAGCATAGAGCGAGATTTTTCTGAACAAGTTAACTTTGATTCAGTGATTGACACTTTTAGTCAAATTTCGGTACGCCGTATGGAACTTGATTATCATCTTTAACAAAACACAACATCTCCATTAGGGTCATTAAATATAGAGATAAAAAAATGAGATACATACATGTAACTACATGTACTAGTATTTATTTGTAAACGGTTTTATTGTTATATACTGTTATACTTTAACACATTGTGCAACAAACTGTGAACCATACAAGTAATCTTTAAACTTATCTGTCACTGCCCACTTCAGACCTAATAATTCCAATTTCCATGAACTATACTTCTCCATCTTTTCTCATTGTCTCCAAGGGAACGACTAGCATATGCAATAACACATTCACTACCGTCTTGGATTTGGGATAAAACAGCACCAAGCCCAGAGATGCTTCCGTCTACATCAAAAGTGAATGGTTTAAAAAAATCTACAAAAGCTAAAACAGGAGCAGTGGAAAAGTTTGATTTCAAAGACTCAAAGACTTCCTGACACTCATGTGACCATCTATAACGAAAGAACTTAGGGTCATGACCTTGACAAACTCCTACTAAGGCATCTTCAGTTGAAATACCTTTCTCTAATAAAACGTCATGTGCCATCAGCATCAAACTTATGGACACAATATAGCCTAAGTGTCCATTATTATTATTATAAAACATGACCAAGATAGTGAATCTGCTTTCTAGAATAGATACAGATGTCATATAAAATACACAAACAACAGCTGATAGGTCATATCACCAACACACCATTGCATCAAACGTTGGAATGTGGCTGGGGCTCCACAGAGACCAAAAGGCATTTGTACATATACTTGTACAATCCCATGGGAGTGATTGATAAAGGCCGTTTTCTCCCGATCTTCTTCTCGCACAGACTTGGCGATACCCACGCACCAAATCAAGTGATGTAAACAACTTAGCACCAACTGCAGCATCCAGAAATTTAGGGGAAATGAAAGGCGTATTTTTTGTGTTTTTAAATTAAGACGATAATCTATGCATATTCTAAAGCAACCATCCTTTTTCTTGGCAAGGGCAATGGATGCATTTGACTTGACCAAAGCTGTCGTAGTGTGTGCTTTTACTAAAGTACCATATTTTATGGTATTTATATCGCCAAATTGAGTCAACAAAGAAAGTTCCTTGATGTTGACTTTCCCTCTAGAGCACACTCTTATCCCTTCCTCGTTTCTACGTATAAAAAACACCCTTTTACCACGTCTACCTTACCATGTGTTTGTTTGCCCAATTACCCATTTTTTCCCTTTCCCACACCCTTCTGTGCAGACTTATTACAGTAATTTTTTATGATATCATTTTGTATGGTGATATTGTTTAAACTTTGGTACCTTCCACAGGAGCCAAAGTGAGCACTCCAAAACTTATTTTAATATAACTTTGTTACATTACTCAATTCTGCTAATTCTTTGACACAGTATTATTTATGAATATGTGTAAGATGTAAAACGGATGTGTCTTTTTCTTAAAGAATTTTTACTTCTCATGCATTTTTATGAAAAAGAATTGAACATGTAAGGGAACATCACCCTCTTTTCAAATAGTCATTCCAGAGTTCTCCACTCTCTCACTACCTCAGTTTTTGGTCAAGCATGGCGAACTCTCAATTAAGTGTGTGCATGTTCTTACCAGAGGAAACAATCCCCCTAACTTGACTCTTTACAAAAATACTACTTTCCCCAAATATAAAAGACCTACATTATTGCAAATTAAACATGTTATGACAAGGTAAATTGAGGGGTGTGGACCCCTCATGGGCGGATCCAGAACATTTTTAGGGGGCTGAGAATCAAAAACAATTATTTTCTAGTACTACAAAATTACAATGAAAATAATCAAAAGGGAGAAAAACAAAGCACAGTGAGGGGGAAATGAGAGTGCGTTCTGCCCTCCCCTTCCCCTCTCTCTTTTTCTATTTTTTTTTTTACGATTGGGGGGGGGGCTACAGCCCCTTAGCCCCCCCCCCTGGATCCGCCAATGCCCCTTGACACCCTTCTAGATCCGACCCTGGGTAACATGTCTGTAAATGTATCCATGCTTTATAAGAATTTTAAAAATATGTACAGGAAACCAACAGCTTCAGCTTATTTCGTTGTCATTTACGAGATAAAAACTGCAAATGCATTCAGATTGGTTTGTATGCATTCTAAATGTGTGAAGATGGATCACAGACAATCACATGATCACGCACTTTGAATTTGTAATACACTGGTCAAAAGAAAATAAGACTCAAGAAATCCTTGTCAAAATGTTCAACCCCATTGGAAAAAAAAATGTCTGTGTTATGTGTACGTTATTATTGATCCTTGACCATAATTACTGGCATGTATTGTTATCACGCTCACTTGATTTCTTTCTCAACACACTCAAGAGTGGGAGCCTGTACAAAATCACTGTTCAGCATGCAGTGTCAGGTCAATCGCTTCCAAAAACATGAAAATGCTTTTCGACAGTGAAATTTTTCGATGGGATTTTGCTTTGTGGTGTGTGTGATTGGTGTTAGGCATCTGACTGAAGTACAGTGTGAGAGCATGTCAGATGATCCAGGATGGCAGAACTCAGCGTGATGTGGCCACAGAGTTAGGGGGTCAGGTCAAAGCTGCATCAGGAATCGTTTGAGACGATTCCAGGAGACCCAAGCTTACTGTAGACGACATGGTTCTCTGGTCGACTGGGCACAGGGCCACAACTGCTGTGGATGACCGATATTTGACACTTTCGGTTCGGCGAAACCCCATTCCAGAGTGCAAACAAGGATCCAGAATGAGTTTAGACAAGCCACCTGCATCACTATCAGCTCCCAAACTGTACGGAACAGACTAAGAGAATTTGGCCTTAACTCGTGTACCACGTGTTGTCCCAAGAATGACAGCTGAACACAGGAAGAGACGTCGCCTTGAGGGGCCAGGGCACACTCGTTGGAATGTTGCACAGTGGTCCAAACGTTCTACGTTTACGGATGAGTCCTGTTTTACTGGTTGATCATGCGTTGGGATGGAGGTTTACGTGTGTGAGAGGCAGGACAACGGTACAAACCTCACCTACAGTTGCTGTTAACCGGTGGGGTGGTAGG
Source organism: Zoroaster sp. YZ-2022 (assembly GCA_029582265.1). NCBI lineage: Eukaryota > Metazoa > Echinodermata > Asteroidea > Forcipulatida > Zoroasteridae > Zoroaster > Zoroaster sp. YZ-2022. The sequence goes on from CM055819.1 coordinate 51,034,195, forward strand.
ATCCAGGTAATGGTGTGGGCAGGAATTTCCGTAACTGAGCGGAACTGATTTGCACATCGTCCAAGGCAACATGAACGCGCACATTATCGTGAAAAATGTTTTCTTCAGGCCATTGTGCTGCAGTGTTAGAAACCGTGTGGGTAAGACGGATTCCTTCTCATGGATGATAACGCTCGTCCATTGACAGAGCCAGAATCTACAACCTTCCTGAGGGACAAACAATATCCAGCGGATAGAGTGAAGAAGACGATGTCTCCTGACCTTAATCCCATAGGAGAACATTTGGCAATGTTAGACAAGGGTCAGAAATCGGAATCCTGCAAGTAATGAATGTTGCAAATCTCACAGCAGCTCTCCAGGAGGATGGAACAACATTCCTCAGGTGGTGATCCGGAACACTGTTGTTTTCGATGCGGTAGACGTTGTCTGGAGGTGTAAACCTCTGAGGTGTAGGTGTGACCACCCATTATTACATGAACAATGAGTCGTTATTTCTTCCAATAAAGCAGAAGTTTTTTGAAGAAACGAATCTTCGTTCTTTTGTTGCATGTGAACAGTGATTTTGTACAGGCTCCCACTCTTGAGTGTGTTGAGAAGAGAACCAATGAAGCGTGACAACAATACAGCCGTAATGCGTCGTAAGGACTGGCACATAATAACGGCACAATATAACACAGCATATTTTTTTTCTCAATGGGGTTGTACCTGAGCTTACAAGGATTTCTTGAGTCTTATTTTCTTGGACCAGTATATTCTGGCTTTTACATATGTCAGACGGATCTAATTCTTAGGATGTTTAACCAAAAACAAACTTCAATCTCAAGTAAGTTTTAGATTAATTTCTTTTTTTCTTTTCTTTTTGGGTGATTACCAAAGGTGTGTACATCACTCCGATTTGTGAGATTTTCTTACATATCTGAATCGTTGAAGGAGCACACTTCAGATGCCGCGCCCTCAGCATCGCTCGCCGAACAGTTAACCACTGTACTGTTCTTGGTGAAATTCGACCCTGGTATTGATTGCATGGACAACGATGAGACGCTTGCCAGTGTGCGCAATCAGTGGCACTGGGAATCGTGTTGACCATCGGTCGGTCGCCATGATATCAGGCACTCGGGCAACCTCCTGAAAGACTGCTCGGGTTTTGGGGTTCTGTCACAGAAATAAGGAAAATGTTCTAGATTCAAATGAAGTCTCTTCCCGTCATCTAACTTCTACCAAGTCAGAATTGACAGAAAGGGGTTTCAAAAGTGCCAGCCTCATGTTTGAGTAAGACTGACAGGAAACTGGGAGAAAACTCAGCTGACCCAGAACTTGTTTAAAGAGTCATGACTTAGATTAAAAGGGTCAGTCGACTGTGTCTGACTTAAATATGGGTGTTGTACATGTGTGACCATTATTTTTCTGGATTAGGTCTGATTTGGATGTAGCCCATCAATGACAGCTATAGGCCTACAGTAAATGTTTTTGAGTGTCTGTGGGAACAAAATCCACATCGACTAGGGCGGGATTCAACACACCAACCTCCTGCTATTATATGCAGTTGAAGACGTCTCAATCTCACGAACACCGAGCTTGCTATAGATCCCTAGCAGAGAGTACCGCAATTTACATAGGCTATGGTAGTTGATGAAATTCTCGTGTCGGGATATCGAATGTGAAGAGCAAAATTAAATCAGTTTCCAGGTTAATCTGACCTCCAAAATGGGTCCAGTAAATGAGGACCCTTTTTCAGGATCAATTCGAACCCGGGAGTTTACACAATGCTGTTTGTGCATGTGGCAACTATTGGGAACCTACTCATCAAGGCAATACTAGGAAAGAATGGGACAGCTTGGGTTACACAAAGGCGAATCAACCTGAAGCTTAGGTAACACTGGACCAGTGGCGCACCCATGGGGGCTCAGGGGCCTGAGGGGCTCGAGCCCCCAAGGGCCCGCTGATGTTTAATTTTTTTTTTAAAGAAGGGGCCGGGAAAGAGAGCAAAATCTGAGCCCAAGTCTTGTCTACAGAGGAGTTCGGCAAGGAGTAGGGCAGTGGTACAAGGGATAGGGACTCAGGAGACTCAAGCTCCCCTCCAAAAGTTTTCCATTTATTCCACTCACTATTATATTTTACGGCGTTGCGTATGCATGTGCATGTAAGCTTGAAGGGCCACCAGTATATATAACAAGCATTTTTAGACATTCCCCCCCCCCTGCCATGGTGCACCCTGATCAGGGAGCAGCTTTACTTAATTTTATTTTCATTTTCTGTTGTCCGTTTCTCTTGTTGAGGTCGTTGACTGTCGTTGAGGTTACTCGTAAATGTTTTTTAAAATTTAAACACGCCCACATTATAATCAACTCCTTTCCAGTTTGTACACAATGGCCCAGGATCGGGTTTTAATTTACAAAGATTATGCGACACTGTTTTAGCAAACACCGATTGGATAATATTGGGATTTGGTTTTGCCAAATTCGTGTTTGAGAAAATTTAGCTCCGCCCGGAATGATCCACAAACTTTACGTCCGCGCAATGAAAATATTTAAATATAGAAATCTTGCAGACGAAACAATTAGCTCAAGTTCTTTACATCAAGAGGAGGAAATTATATGGAAGGTAAAACCCTACGAGTCTGAATCATGTCATAATGTCTTCTTTTTATGACTAGAAACCACCAGGAAACATTTAACATGTGCCGTAGGTTCACTGACGAGCACGATTAGGGACATGGCTACAGCCGCGCCAGCGGTTATGGTTTGGGTCCGCCATGTCTCTCCCCCATATTGGATTTAAAAAATAAAAAAAAATTGAGCCCCCCCCCCCAATAAAATCCTGGGTGCGCCACTGCACTGGACACCAATGAGATGAATTGCAAACATAATGGCAATCTTAGATGACACTGAGGCTAACTATGCGATCCTGATGCTACACTGGATAAGATTACACAGTAGGCGAATTAGCAGAACCATGGAGGAACCATGGGATAAGTCGGTTACATGTTTGACAAGCACGGGAGTAGATGAATTAAGAAAGGTGGGACAACCTCAAATAGAATTGAGGCTACTGCGATCTTTGGGCAATCTTGAATAGCAAGGAGGCGAAGTATGAGAGCTTGAGAGACATTGAGATGATTATTGAAGAAGCTTGAAGCGAATAATTAGATCAGTGCAACATTCCATGAGTTAAATATTTCCTAAAAATCTAAAATCATTTTACTCGGGGGGGGGGGGCAGTCATTGATAGTGAAAGTTTTAATCATTCCCCTCCCCACCTTTGAGAATAAATTGTACACCACTGTGGCATATATATATATCGACAGTTTGTTTCGGGAATATGTCCCTGTTACATTATGAAGATTGCCTTTGTTTGTTATTGTTGCACCGGTGATTCCCCGCAAATTAGTTTTTATCTAATTTTCCTAACAAATGTTTGACAAAATAATTGTCAACAAGCATGGCTTCAAAGTAAAGTAAAGATTTTCTTTTCTTGTCAATTAAGCTTCCGGGGTTTTGACCCTGGGGGCGTTCGCCTTTAGACAGGTCCCAATACTCCCACTTGTATTTTTAGTTTTTTCTAAGTGGGTACAGCATTTCAAACGAAAATCAAATGAATGGTACAAACACGGACCGTCTTGTGAGATGTTTTATCAAAAGAGAGACGATTGTTGTACTAGCTCTGTACCACCCATATGTATAAAAAAAAGTGCATATCATTGTAGTATTGCCTATTTACAGTGCATCATCATTTCTTAAAAAGGTGTTCCCCAAAAATGTACTTTGGTTGGTTGTAGGCCACAATAAATATAATGCCAAATTCTGTGACTATAATTTTGTGCATAGATTTTGTGCATGGATTTGGTGCATGGATTTTGAAAAACAAAAGATCGACCTATGTTATTTATTTTTCGCCGACCAAGCTTAACCATACTAGTTTTGGTAGATCTTTCCAGCCATTGCACCTCGTGCTTAGAAAATCCCTTTTCCACAGACAACCTACCAAATATATATTTTTTCATTGCTTACAAGGATGACTCCGCTATTTTACTTTTGCTGAGTTTTGAATGCTTGTTTATGTGTTTTGTTTTCTTTATTTCTTTATTGGATGGGATGGGACTATTCCTCAAATTTTACTTGGGGTGTGGGGATAATGTTCAGGGGTGGTCATTGGTAATTTAAAATCAAATTTACACCACTGACTAGCTCTAGTAATTAATAATAATTCATAATTCCCATCTTCAAGTTCTTCCACACAACTACAAATCCACGTTTCCAAACCGAGGCTGGAAGGAAAAAAGGTTTGTCATGACACAAACTTGAATGTAGCCCCATGAAAGCTTTTTCTTATTATAAATGAATACCAAACCTTGATTATAGTCAATTTTGTGCATACATGCATTTTCAATCAGGCCTATCTTAAATGTACTGTACAAGAATTCGTAAAGTACTCACGTAATGGTACTCATGACAAAGTACTCACGTACTCGTACTCATGACAAAGTACTCACATACTGGTACTCATGACAAAGTACTCACGTACTGGTACTCGTGACAAAGTACTCACGTACTCGTACTCATGACAAAGTGAGTCACGTACTGGTACTCATGACAAAGTACTGCTACTCGTACTCGTACTCAAGGGATTTTTTTGTAATCGAGTACTCATGCCAAAGTAATCGTACTCGTACTCATGAAAAACTACTTGTACTCGTTCTCATGAAAAATTACCCGACTACAACTCTGGTTTGTAATAAAGACAATTACCAAGGCTTTCGACCATGTTAATCACACTATTGTGATACAAAAACTTTTAAACCTTGGAGTCAGAGGGTCCATAGTTCCCATCGTCTGCAGCTTTCTCACTGGTCGCAACCAAAATATTATGCTCATTTTCTTCAAACCAGGTAATATCCTGTGGTGTTCCCCAGGGAACAAAATACTATTTCTTTCTTGTTATACTAGATTGGATTATGTGGATGACCTGACTTTGGAGGAAATTGTCAAATTTGGGGAACAGCAAAAACTTCAAATACATCTTGATAATCTTTCTATTTGGTGTAAAGATAATGATGTCTTACCTAAACCCTCTAAATATCAAAATATGATTGTCAGTTTTTTAAAGTGTGAGGTGCCTAGCTCAACACTCTCCATTGACTCTGTTAGTTTAAATTATGTATCTCACAACATGATTCTTTCTGGGAGTCACTTTAGGCTACAGAATGATCATGGAACATACGCATTACTGAGATTGTCTCTAAATCTACTCGTAGGTTATATACTTTGTGTATACACAAGCTAAAGTTCCTATAACTGATATACTTACAGTATTTATTTGCTACATTAGACCAGTTCTGGAGTATGCTTGCCAGGTGTGGCATCAATTAGTATTGATCAAACCAACTCAACAGAACGTGTTCAGAAACGTGCGTGCTTTCCCATGCTCTCGATAGGCTCAATATTTCTACTTTAGAATCCAGACGGCTTAATCTTCTGCTTAAGTTTGGTAACAGTCTACTGTGCTCATAGAAATTTCGACAAATGCTTCCACCAGAAAAATAATTTAGTAGAGAACTTAGATTACGTACTGCATGTTTCAAGCATTTTAATACCAGGTGTAACAACACTGAGCGATAAAGAAATCAATACCTTCACTTGCAATTGCCAGAATACTTCTAATAATTATTAATATAGCACACTCTCTTAAAATTACAGTCACTAACAAGCTACAGCGCCCTCTCTTGGTTTTAGATAGTACAGCTCATATTAAAATAATGGCTGCTTAGGCGGACACTTGCAACATAACCCAGTGTAATCCTTGCCATCCTGTCATAATTAAAAACAATACAAGGTCTATGCAGTTTAGTTTGCATTTGGTCATTGTCAAACTTTGTTTGTTCGCAGCTGTTGTTTTCTTCAAATGTACATGTAACCTAATCCTCCCGGCCTTCCTTCCCTGTTGTCTCTAGTTTCCTTGTAACCTCCCCACGCCCACCCTCCCCTTCCTTATGGATACGTTTCTTCAGATATGCCGTTCTCATTTTTAAAGGAACAATTTATATGTATGTGTAAATATGTACAGTGCTTATAGTTTTTTCTCTCCTTCTCGTTTCCATGTAACCTTTCCCCTTGCCTGCTCTCCCCCTAATTTACCCAGCCTTCCTCCCTGTTGTCCCCCTCTCATTTCCCTGAACCTTTCCAATTGCCTACTCTTCGCCTTCCCTTTTCGTACGATTATGTGTTTTTAATTTCTCCTTAAGTTTTTTTTTATAGAGCAATCTATATGTATACTTATTGGTAACTTTTTACGGTATTTTGTAAATTTGACCGTTTTCAGCCCACCGGCTTTGTCAGATTTTAATAAACCATCCATATATATGATATCAATATAAATTAATAGTACTGAGAATAAGAGGATCAGAGGTAGTTTGTCTATTAACAATATCATGGTTTATTCTTATATGAATTACAAGCTATAAAGTTACCCGATTATGATCGGGTTTTTAGTAGCATGTAAACATAGCAAGTAAATTATGATTAGAAGAAATAAAATATGTAGGAGTAATAATTATGAGGTTTGGTCCCTAATTTGCCATAGTGACCAATCCGACCTTTTTTTAATTTTTAAGTTTCCCCGTCCACTAGTACATTCATGAAGAGACCTACCATTGTATCTAATTCACATGCACGTATTCCTTATAGTTTTGGAGATAGAGCATACATTCAAATGACGAATGCTTTAACTGGCTATTTTTGTAATTTGGCAAAGTGACCAATACCGCATTGGTCACTATGCCAACTTAATTCGGGATTGGTCACTATGGCAAATTAGGGACGGTTTGTGGGAATGATGTGAGCAATTTTGGATATGGGAGGTGGCATTCTCTGTGTGGAAACATTATGGAGTTTGGAATGTGACTCTTGAGCACGTACGCAAAATAAAAGTGTCAATGGGAGAAGTCGAGTTTGAAAAGATGAAGTCCTGCCACTTCAAGGGTAACAGTTTGTCATTGCTGGGCCTTGTTGATGGACATTGCTAAGAACTGGAGACGTATGAATGGAAATGTCATGATATATTCACGAATCTTTTATGGACTGTTATAAGTATTTGTGGTATTATTATTGAAGTCCATACTTCTTTATTTAAAAGGCTTGTTACAGATTACACAGACAGTTTAATTAACAGAAATGCTTGTCATGCTACAGTGGGTGAGCACAAGCTGTTGGCATACCAACGAATACACCAAAACTACCAAGAGCCGTAGAACCATAGAGAAAGGTAAAACTAAATCAGCGAAGTATGTTTCTTTGCCCTCATTCAGTGATGCTGATCAATATGCCTGTCATGTTTGTTACCATCAATCAATCATCAATCATCATCGGGCATTTGTAGAGCGCTGTCATTATAGTTGCCTATTCCCAGGCGCTAGACGGAGAAGTGAAGAAATATAAAAACAAGAATTCACAGATTTTTTTGACTAGGATCAGTTTTTATAATAACTATAATTCTATTACAGATATGTAATATTTGTAATATTCAACAAATAAAATTATGTAGAACCTTTAAGAGTATATCGTTTCCTATTATTGGTATAACCGAGTCCTAGTTGAAAGATATAAATGACCCACTTATTACCATTCCAATAATCAATTACAATATTATTCCAATACAATATAAAATGAAGGCTTATGCCGGCAGAATAAACGAGGTGGTGGACTACCGGTAGCACTTTATATTAAAGAAAAATATAGGCCTACTTATAAAATAAGAAATGATTTGTGTGCTAATACTCTAGAATTTGAATCATGCTTTATCGAAATTGAAAACTTAAATACAGGTATAAACATAATAACTGTGCCAATTATATTTGTAAGTTCAGAATTGGTATGCATGCCCGAGTGGGGGTAATCCCCCTCCAAACACCGCTTAAAACAACACTTTATGTACCATTTTTCTCTTCGCCCTTATTTTATTTTTTCTATTTTTATTTTAATAGAAAAAAAAATCAGCCGGCTTATGGTTATTGATAAATGTAAAGTTAAGGTTGTAAATGACCTACAATACATAAGGCGTGATTTTAGTAAAACAAATATTGAGCACTTTATTCAATAAATCAACGAAACTAATTGGGACTTTATACATCTCTCAGAAAATATGAATGGAGTGTATGATCAATTCTCAGACACGGTACTTCAACTTTATGAAAATTGTTTTCCTCCAAGTGATTTTAAATGCCGTATAAATAAAAACAAATCACCATGATTAACTGAAGAAATTTATAATTCAGTTAGAAGGAAAAAATACACGTATATATAATACCTCAAGAATCCGACCTTTCAAAATAAATCTGTTGACGCACGGTATAAAAACCATCTCACGGTCTTAATGATAACGGCAAAAAGGAATTATTTTGGTAATAATTTCATCCAAGAGTAGAACAACATCAAAGGTACATGGAAACTGATTAGCCTAATTTGTTACTTTGTAGATATAAGCAGGCCTCCCAGTGCCTAATCTACCAAATATAGGCCTAGGTTTTTTAAATAGGTTTTTAAAGCAAAATATAGGTTATTATAGGTTTACCAAATGCCAAAACATAGGCTTTTATATGTTATTTACCGCGATTATGCAGTGAATAAGTAACAAGTTTTTGGTAAATTACCTACCTTCTGAGTACTTTTTGCAACATACCCACATACCCATGTCCAGCAGAAAATCTAAGAGCAGTTCACATGTTACAGTTTGGCTACTGTTTTGGCTTCATCTCTTTATACTTTTTCTTCAAAGCCATGAGGATTTTATGAGGAAGTTTAAAATGTGTTGCAGGAGATTAAAAGCATAGATTGTTATACCGGGTATAGGTTAATATATGTTTTTTGGGGGAAATAAAGGTTCCCATTTTGAAATATAGGTTTTTATAGGTTTTATAGGTTTTGCTGGGAGCCCTGTATAAGAAAATAAAATCCATCATATTTTTTTGAATACGTAAGAGCTGACAATGATATAGATATTGCCAATGATTATTACTTTTTTATTTTGTATTTATTTTTTTTTTTTTTTATATGAAACGATGTCCAATTGCAGCCAAAATAGCTGGACCGATTGAAATTCTGCCGTGCTGTGTTTTAAACGACTTTTTCGCATAGGGGTAGGAACGTTTGCCCAATTTCTGAGGCCTTTCTTAGGCACCATACTTTGTGTATGGGAAATTTGGTCTGGTTCCAATAATCACGTTCACAATTCTCCATGGGAGAGAAAAAATTGTCAAAAGTTTACATTAGCAATAGAGGAATATTTCATATTGATTCTACACCAGAATTTCATAGGGAATCCAGTCCAAGTGGTTAAAATTTGAAAACCCGTGTTTTCTGGGAGAAATATGGAATTTTGGTTAGTAAGTCTGAAAATTTAATTCTCTTGGGCATTGTGATTAGTGGAGGCCTTGTGGGAAAATAATTGTTTGTGTGTCTAGATAGCCATTGTACCAAAGATTACTTTTGTATGTAAAAAAATTAAAATGATTTTTCGTGTTCTCCAAAAATTTTAAAATAAAACATGAAAAAAATCACACGTAATTCCGTTACCAAAATAATGCACAAAAGTAATTTTGGGGCAAAGAAAATAAAAATAAAAATCCCAACATTGTTTTTTTTCTAAATATACCTCCCTACAAGTTTTATAAAAAATTCACTTTCGGACATTGCTTAGTACTTTAATATATGGTAACGGAATTACGTTACCATGGTTACGGATTTGCACTGCACTTATATTCAGTTTTTATTACTGTTACAATGACTTTTACTGTGACTTTTGGCATCTTCTGTGACAAACTTTTATTTAATGTTAATTAATAAATATTTTTCAATAAAAAAACTTTGTTTCCTACAAAATATGACACAATGTTTAGTTTGAATGCAAATGTATGCCATTGTACATGTATTTGTACAGTGTTTATGGGCAGTACTTCTAGTAAACGCTCATTAATTTGGTTGGTAATTGTTAAGTTGACATGATTTAATTGGATTATGTATGTTCAGGATATGTACTTGTGAGAACATTATTGCATACCATTAAAAAACACAAAATAGACATGCCTAAATGTAGAAATCCAAGTAAAATACTGTTTTTATACTGTTTTTGCTTTGCATTTAGCGCTATTTTTAGACCTGTACAAATACAATACATAATTCTTTTACCGTCCTGACGTAATTCCGTTTCTATGATTGAAGGTAATTTTTTTCAATGAAAGAATAATATTTCAAATTTTATTTTGCATTGTGTTATTAACCCTACTAAAGTCTATATACTACAAATAACACCCCTTTTGGAAATTACTAAACTTCACATCAGAGATATATTAATTCATGCAAGACCTGAAAACTGCTTGTCCTTCGCCGTAATTCCGTTACCGAAATTTTGACCTCCCTAAAGTGACCCACCAAGTGATTTTTTTTTTTTTTTTCATTTGTGTCCAATAAATCTGTTGGATCTTGGCTCCCATTTCATACACAGATTAGTTGTCTAGTATAAAACATATTTTCTAGGTGATGGGCAAATGTTGACTGGATCATGAATGGACGTCATTCCGTTACCGGAGAATTAACCACGTATCACGTATTTCACTGGTTGACAAAAGTAAAAAGATCACAAAAAACAAACAAACAAACAAACAAACAAACAAAAATTTAAAAAAGACCAGAAATGACCAGAAACCGGAGACTTTTTTTGCCTTAGCCAAGCCATTGGCGCTGCTTTTTAACAATTAAGTTCTGTATAACTGGAGTTTTTCCTGACACTTTAAACAAAAAGCCAAAAGTAGTACCTGTTTATATAAATGTGGCTGTAAACATGACATCGGTATAATAGACCTATATCAATACAGTCTATATTTTCAAAATGTCTTGAAAAACTAGTCCACAAACGACTGTTATATTTTATTAACAAATATGATATTTTATCAGAATCATAATATAGCTTCAGAGATCAATTCGCTCCACTGAATAAGCAATTATAAGTGCTGAATCTGAGTATTCAACCATAGAGAAAGGTTGAATATAATTATATTATGCTATCGAAAAAAAAATTCGATTGGTATTTTTCTGGATCTGTCAAAGGCTTTTGACACTGTAAATCATGATATTCTTATTGATTAGTTAGAACATATTGGTAACCGTGGATTGGCCTTGGATTGGTTCAGGAGTTGCTTTAACACACAGAATATAATTTGTGTCATATAATTCTAAACACTCTTTTGATAAATGTATTTCTTAAGGAGTTCCACAAGGTTCTATATTATTTATATGAATGATATTTGCTTTTAGTAATTGGTTTTTAGCCTATAAATTATCTATTAATCTCAAAACAAACTACCGGTATGCACTAGATAGAACAAATAATTATACGCGTAATGCCTCTCTCTGTTTAAATAGAACTCCTTTTCATCAAACGATGAGTTCAAGACATTTTGGAATTCACATTGATGAAAATCTGTCTTTGTGGCATTGCGTAGCAACATTTGGAGAAATATCAGTGTTACGAACAGATTGAATGTATAAACTTGGTTTATTGCCGGTCAGAAATATCGGTGTTACGAACAGATTGAAAGTGTAAACTTGGTTTATTGCCGGTCAGAAATATCGGTGTTACGAACAGATTGAAAGTGTAAACTTGGTTTATTGCCAATCAGAAATATCGGTGTTACGAACAGATTGAAAGTATAAACTTGGTTTATTGCCAATCAGAAATATCGGTGTTACGAACAGATTGAAAGTATAAACTTGGTTTATTGCCGGTCAGAAATATCGGTGTTACGAACAGATTGAAAGTGTAAACTTGGTTTATTGCCGGTCAGAAATATCGGTGTTAGGAACAGATTGAAAGTGTAAACTTGGTTTATTGCCGGTCAGAAATATCGGTGTTAGGAACAGATTGAAAGTGTAAACTTGGTTTATTGCCGGTCAGAAATATCGGTGTTACGAACGGATTGAAAGTGTAAACTTGGTTTATTGCCGGTCAGAAATATCGGTGTTACGAACAGATTGAAAGTGTAAACTTGGTTTATTGCCGATCAGAAATATCGGTGTTACGAACAGATTGAAAGTGTAAACTTGGTTTATTGCCGGTCAGAAATATCGGTGTTACGAACAGATTGAAAGTGTAAACTTGGTTTATTGTTGGTCAATTTTAGTAATATGTTTACTGTGGCTTCATCTGTAGATGCACATGGCACTCACAGTGCATTGAATGGTGATTTTTATGTTAATTATAATCAAACCTAACGTGGTATTTTATACTGGAATAGTCTTAATACGGATTTAAAGCAACCTGTTACATCAGCTTAAATTCATCTTTTAAATGTTTAATTAACCAGGTCTCTGCCGTCGTCTTGTCTTTGTCTGTCGTCTCATGTCCTGTTTAAGTTTTTCACTTTTGTCTGTCCAACAGGGAAAAGTACAACAGCATTATGCTTCACTTATTTTCTTACATGTTGACAAATAATAATATTCACTTATACTCGGACTCATTAATGGATGAAACTCAAGACACAACTTTGTGAGGTTTCGCCACAGCTTAAAGTAATAAGTTTTATTATAAACTTATTCGCCAGATACCGAATTGATTTGGGCAAGCTGGCATCAAAAACATTGGGCTAACAGGCCCAAAGAAACAACAGATACAATGGACACCCAGGTCCAACGTACATGTACGTAACTACCATTTGGCACCCAGGCCAACCATTAATGAATGGGCACCCAGGCCCAGGGCTAATCAGACCAGAACCAAATTATATGGTCAAAATCTGTGGTGGACAGCCATGTTTGTGCTATGGAAGATACAGCACATCCCACCTCCTGAGGTACATAAGAGGGAGTGGCTGACCCCTTACAAAGTTAAAATCACAGTGTATTACAAAACACTATCAATATCAGTAACAATATCAGTAACAATATCAGTAACAATAACCATAACACTAATGACACATGTAAATTCATGTGTGTATTAGGAGTTGGCTGTCTTCGAATCCTGTTAAAGACGCCACTGTAAAGAACCTGCAAGAGAAGGCAGGAGCTGGGGTGGTGGTGGGTAAAATTATTCAGCTTGCACAAAAAGCTGTGACAGAATTAAGCATACATGTGCATTTTCCCTCCAAAACCAACACTGGATTGCAAAGCTATGCCCTGATTGGTCAAAAGCTATGAATAATAAGTACTCCACCTGCACCTGATTGGTTAAAACTCTTGGCTATGATTGGACCAATTCATGAATAATTAAGGCATGGATCCTCCACAGGATCCCAATTTCTGAAGAAAAGTTGAGTTTGCATGTGTTAACAGTGGCACAGAGTGTTCTCATAGAACATTTACATATCACTTATACAGGGGAGTGTACATTTTAAAACAAAGCCATTTAAACTATAACAAGAAGTAAACCTGTGTTTCCCCGAGCATAAATGATTCCGTCAAAATACATTCATTGTGACCAAATCTCTTAACGTAACATTTGTGTCAAGTAATTATTATTGCTGTACTGTTGTGTATATGTACTTATTGCTGACGGCATTAAATAAATATTTCCAAATCTATGAAATTTAGCGTAATGTCCTTTTAAGGGAGGGTTTAGTTGAATAACAAAATACATAAAATTAAATAAAATGAAACAAAATCTCATGATTCCGCGCACCACACATGTGTGATCGGTCATCCTTACCCTTTCCACCGCCCCCTCCCCTCCGCCTTCGCTGATGTTGTATTTCAATGTTTGTTTTAAAACCAGTACCACCTTTACAAGTAATTTATAAATATCGATATTTTTCAGACACACTGTGGATAGATCAAACCCCGATACTCGATATTCGCAGCTATATATAAGAACACCTGAGTTCTTTTTCACCCAGTCTGCAAAGTATATCAGATCATTATTAATGTTTTTAAAATGTAATTTAAATTGGAATTATTTAATAATCTATGTATCCTGATGGTTTAAATAAACATATTCATCAAACATGAACAGCCGGGCACTGTGTGTACAGTGAACATCCGGGCGCTGTGTGTAAAGTACAGTGAACATCCGGGCACTGTGTGTAAATGTACATACAGTGAACAACTGGGCACTGTGTGAAGTACAGTGTTTGTACAGAAATTACATGACATCACTTGTAAACAAAAGAGCACAAGATGGCAAATGGAGGGGGTCGGGCTGGTAGGACTGACGGCCTTTCAGGGTAGGGTATTTACGCCACCGGAGAGTGGCGACTTTTACCCACCACCCTCACCTCCCTCCTTCCCACCCCCAGTATACATGGAAAATGTATCCATGTCCGTCCTGGATCCGTCACTTACAATGACTCCAAGGACACTATATAATCGTGTCTTGCACGTTACACCAACACATGTTAAGCGTCCTCTGTTAATCTATTTCTGGTCGGCGCGAATCATTTGTTTTATACGACAGAATGCAATTTTGTCAAGCTAGGGGATTCTTTGCTTTCGAAGTAATTGCCACAAAGTGCGGCGCTGATGTGGCCTTTATTTATAATTCCTATTGTCGCCACTGCATATTCACCCTTTCAGTTGGTAAATCACCCAAGTAATTGGCAACAACTGACACCGAAAATTTCAGCGCTGTTGCCCGTGTTAACGTAATATAGGGGACATTTGTTTTCCTCCAGCAGACCTTAGGCTTTTCTTAATTCGAGATAAAAAGGGTTCAGACAAAAGTACATTTTACATTTTTTTTTTACCTGGGTTGAGCAGCTATTTATGATTTAACATGTACAATTTCGCACCCGGGGACTCGGGGTTCTAGGCTTGAGCAAAATTTCCAAAAACGTTCATTAAAATAGCACAAAAACGGACAATACATCGTTAGGACTTAATTTAGGACAACATTTTTACAATACTTTACCTTGGGTTGAGATGACAAAAAAAGATTTCTGATGACATAACCTCTCTAAAATGGGGAAAGGTCAGTTATTGATATTTGCCCAGCCCCACTTTAAAGTCGCTATTAAAACTAATAACTTACTTGGTTTGATGATGGCATAAAACATCTCTTGAAATATTTCATACTGAGGAGCTATTTATCATTTAACGTGTACAATTTCGCACCTGAGGGGCTCTGGGCTTGAGTAACCCCCCCCCCAATGATACTCCCACCCCCAATTTATTATTTAAAACAATATAGTATTCTGTAAACTGATTCAGGCTGATTCATGGTAAAGGGATGAAGCATATGGGAATTATTTTCACGCGGTTTTAGTAATTGAAGTAGTTACAAGATAATACAAACTATTCATATATTTTTGACCAGGGATAAGGTCACCCCAAATTACCACCAGTACACAAAAATTGGAGTTTGGAATTGGAAATGTTGAGTGAACCCCCCCCCCCTACCCTCAACACACACGCGCACCTCTGACAACAAATTAACGCCATTCCGACCATCAATTAACCCTTTATTTAATTATTCATTAAACACAATATTCATAGGAAGCGGAATTGTGAAATTGAACTTGGCGAGTAATGAGAATGTGACCCCTCCCCCTCCATGGGGAAATCCACGGTGCGCCATTGTTTCTGTACATATCTCTTTAACATTATACATTGTTTCTGATAGCATTTACAGACATTTTATATGAAAGACCATGACCTGTCAGATGTGCTATATCCTTGTAGCAAGATTTGTCAAATTGTATATGTAAATTAAAATACAATCCGATGATTGATCATTATTGTTATATAATTGTACTTTTTCTCAGAAAAAAGGTATTCTATGTAATATCCTTGTAATTATTGTCATTCACGTTGTTTTTCAGCGCAAATGTCCTTTCTTCGCACCATTTAAACAACAAGTTGATTTAAAGTTGGCAAAGCCTTCGATAAGCGCGGCGCGGTCATCACCTGCTTCGGCCTGGGTCATAGCCCCACACATGTCCCCATTTACATAGATCACAAGGGACATGGTGATTGCCAAAGTAAATGGCAAAATCACAGCTAAAATTAAATTAGAATATCATTGTAATTTTCAGAGAGTACGTACACGAGATGTTGACTGAATTCAGAATTACACATCCACTCCTAAGACAGCTGGCTTCCAAAGTGACGCCGCGCCGCACTGTAATACCACCGCACACCGTATGCATTGTTACCGTTTTGGTTGTTGGTTCCTATAGTAACCATCAAACCACGGCATAAGTATGAAATCATATTAAAGTAGCTTTTTTTAACGTTATTGGTTTACATCTACGACAAGGCAGTAGAACTATAACGCCTGGACATTTTTTGTATTTATTTATTAGATCATATTACAGGCAGTATACAAAAATATGAAACCAACAAACAACCAAAGAGACATACAGAAACAAGCAGACAAAAGAATGGGAATTTTATTACAGGCAGTATACAAAAATATAAAACTCATAAAAATTTATACATGCACATCAAAATTGCGTTTTAATTTATAGTAAAGACATAAAAAATGTACAAAATACAAGCAAAATACTGCCACAAGACAAAAGAATGGGAATTTTATAAGAGTTATTTAAAATACATTATCTATGTCGGATTGCTCTGAAAAAAATCACAATACACAAAGAATTACTGGGAATAATAATAATAATAATAATGTCGGGCATTTTAAAGCGCTCTTAAACAAGGTATCAGAGCGCTGTACATTATTACCCCTGCTCATCAGGCTCATAAATCATTCCTGAAACCATCTCAGCTACCTGGGGAGTATACAGCTCAATTGCTGCCATTCAGCGCATATAGGGCTAATCAAACATAACAACCAACTCTGCCTTCACAGGTACCCATTTACTCCTGGGTGGAGAGAAACAATTATGGTAAAGTGTCTTGCTCAAGGACACAAGTACCACGGTCACGGACAGGATCCGAACCCACATTCTGACGACTCAGCCACCAGAACACAAATCCGATGCACTAAACCGCTCGACCATGGCACTCCATCATTCACTGGAAATGTATTATCCCCATGAATTGTATTAAGGAAATAACAGTTCGTCACGCGGTCTTTACCACAGTATAAAGACCGAGGGCAATGGCCATGGGCGATAAAACGACCGAGCCGAAGCCGACGTCCTTTATCGCCCCTGACCACGAGGTCTTTATCCCGCAGAAAAGACCAAGCGTCGTATTCACATTCATAAACGCTCATCTTGATTTCGTTTTCAAAATTTCAAAATCCAGTGCCATTTGTAATGAAAAAAAGCCAAAACGACACTGCGTGTCGCATACTTGCATACTTGCCGAAGAGCCAAAACGACTCTGCGTGTCGCACACTTGCATACTTGCCGAAGAGCCAAAAAGACTATGCGTGTCGCATACTTGCATACTTGCTGAAGAGCCAAAACGACTCTGCGTGTCGCATACATGCATACTTGCTGAAGAGCCAAAACGACTCTGCGTGTCGCATACTTGCATACTTGCTGAAGAGCCAAAACGACTCTGCGTGTCGCATACTTGCTGAAGAGCCAAAACGACTCTGCGTGTCGCATACTTGCATACTTGCTGAAGAGCCAAAACGACTCTGCGTGGCGCATACTTGCATACTTGCTGAAGAGCCAAAACGACTCTGCGTGTCGCATACTTGCTGAAGAGCCAAAAACGACTCTGCGTGTCGCACACTTGCATACTTGCTGAAGAGCCAAAACGACTCTGCGTGTCGCACACTTGCATATAGTTGCCAAATCCTGGATTCGCGGCACTGATTGCATGTCCCTCAACTTCTAAGTGGTTAAAGTATGTTGTATTTGCACATATAATGACAAGAACGTGACTCAAACTGTGAATACTATAGAGGTCTGTCACAGTGTCAATGCTGGGATCATGTGACACAGGTAAATCGTCTCCAAGTATAGGCATGATGGATTCTATCAATGTTGTATGGAGTTACACAAAATTACAAAGGTGATGCGTGTGCATTTGTAAATGCTCTTTCGGGAATATATAACAAAATGTCTGCATAGATTATTTTGAGAACACTACAAATTATTAAATTATAGGTTCTAATCATTTTTCGAACTTCAGAAACCTATATTGCAAACTGCTGCAATCCGATTCTTAAAAATCAAGTAGAATCATTGTTCCAATTATTGCTGTGCACTAATGAACAAGCTTAATGTACGGTAGGTATGTAAACATGTATTTTAGAGGAATATACCAATGTAAAAGTTACCTTTACTCTTCATGCTTCGTTTAATCCATTAAGAATATTTGTATGCACCAGTGAAAAGTTATGAAGTGCTGAAAATTCTTCAGATGGATGGAAAAACATCCGAATAAAGTAAAAGTGTCATACAAAAATAATGTTTGTATTTGTATTTTGCTTTGCCTTTATTTAAATAAACATAAATAAATAGCATAAATCATTTTATTAAAGAAGACTAATATTTTCAATAAATAATATTGACAATAAATAACTCAAAATGTATTTTTTAAGGATAACAAAAGCATCACAAATGTACCTTGGGGTAGGCAATGATGGGTAATTCCAGGACTGAGGGGTGAGGGAACAAGGCCATAAGGTGAGAGGTGGGGTGGAGCATTTGAGCATGCAGGGAGCAGTCATTTTGTTACAGGCAAGTTCTTGGTAATGTAATTCTTTTGCAATGAAATCATCAGATTTTTCCCTTCGACGCACTCATTCCCCACCCCTACTGGAACGATTTGACATCTCAGGGAAGGGGAAACATAATAAAGACAGCCCATTTCAATTGCTCAGATTATTTTCTCAGATTATTTTCATATGTCATAATTAAAATGTAAATAATATGCCAAACTGACATGTTTTGTGATTGTGGATTTATATATTAGCAATCTACATGTAATTACCTAATGCCTGATAGGCGCCACGAATATCATTTGCTGAATACATTATCACTGTACGCCCCATGGTGTACCTCTCGACTATTGAATGAAATAGCCTAAAAAGTTCCCATGATTTTCAACACAGTAAAATAATTAAGCTTTTTTTTTTTTCAAACAGTCGTTGTACATGTTGTGCGTCATTTCAACAAAAGAACTAACGACTGCAGCAGTCATCAACAAGGCACTGGACATTTTCTCTTTAAATAATGTTTTTGGGGTGCATATTTCATAGTTTTATAACATGACCTCGTTTTAAAGGGTTAAATTACGATTTGTTGGAAGCATAACCCCTATATAATATTTAGGACCGTCTTTTTTATAACCCCTAAATATTGTTTTGACATTTGTATGTATGGGTATTAATTTCACCCAAAATGGAAAAACATATTTCATTTTAATTCAAAAGGGAATATGGATTTGGGAGGACTCTATATCAAATTTCCAAAACTTGAATTGATTGGAAAATAAGCAATGTGTCCAAAGTATAGTATTTTACCTCAGGATGAACATCTGGGTGTGCCGTCTACCCCCTGGAGTGTATGTACCGCATGCACTGTCATGCATTCTCACAAGAACAGATTACTATTTCCTTTTATTTTGTGATGAACAACCAAATGCATGTAATGTGATAAACTCAAAGAAGAGTGACCCTTAATCTTAGCTTTAAGTTCCAAAACGCAAACCCAACATAAATATTTTCTAAGAGAAGTGAAAATTGTGAAACTTTGGAATTTGCTTCCCAAAGACAGATTTTTTTTGGGGGGCCAAAATGGTCTAAAGGCGACGATTGTGTTAATTCTGATTTCATTGGTGTATTGTATTGACACATAAAATGTACAACGATTGTTTTATGTTGCTGTTTAGCTTAAATTATTAGTACTGTGTGTAATTAGTACTATGTGTAATATATAATAACATAGGATCTTTTTGAAGCTAAGTCTGGTTGTAATTGTCAAACAGTCGTTTTTTGAACGAGGTTTAGCATTTCACATTTTTACCGCAAAAAATCGCTTAAAAAGAGTACTAACCTACCGTTTCAGCAAGTCTGATGATGATGATTTACGAGTCTGATGATGATGACGATAACAACGACGACAACGACAACGAACAATTCTTATATAGCGCGTAAACCCTTCGAATAAAAGTGCTTAAAAAATGCGCTTAAAAAATTACACATCCCGACTGACTCAAATCATATTACTATATTTACAATAACTGACTACAATGAACCCATATTTATTTATTAAACGAGTACGTTTTAACCTAGGACTTAAATTTATCGATAGTGTTTGAACTAGTGTTATTTACATCTGGGATATTGTTCCACAGTTCGGGAGCAGCATACGCAAAGCTACGTTCACTGTAAGACCCAGTAGTTTTTACAGAAGGGATAATCAAAATATATGTCAGCTGACCTTAGATTTCGTGTAAGCCTATATTCTTTTATCAAATCTGTTAGGTATGCAGGAGCTAGTCCATGATGACAAAATAATATTAACAATAACATCTTACTCTATGCGAGATCGAATAGGGAGCCAATGAAGGCTAAGTAATACCAGAGTTATTTATTTGAAAGTGTCATTAACCGAGCCGCTGAGTTCTGTATGACCTGAAGCTTCTGTAGTTGTGAATCAGGCAAGCAATACAAGAGACTATTACAATAATCCAAATGACACATAACAAATGAATGAACTGACTTTTCTGTTGTCTCCTTGTTAAGAGATTGATGAATTTTACCAAGCTTGTGGAAGCCAAAACATGCAGAGTGACAATTTTGTTTAATAACAAAATTATCCAAAATGGAAATGTATCAAACACAACACCAAGATTCCTAACTTTATCGACTGGGTCAACTGCTAATCCATCAATCTCCAAGACTGCACAGGGATCCTACAGCGGAATCGAGATGTGATATGAAGAATTTCTGTTTTATTCTCATAAAACTGTATTTGCTTTTAAAAAAAGCCAGAAATGGAATTTAAACGTGTTGCTTCTGCAAGCACAAATTTTGTTCCAAAGGCCAAAAAGCTGAAATCAGTCATTATGGTACCCTTCTGAGGGGGAGGTAGTCTCTGCAGACGATGATTTATTGGTTGATATTCAACAAGAATACGAAGCAGATGATGAAATTGGCCCTAAAATCAGGGACAAACTCGCAACTTTGACAGACAAAATTCTCACTGCAAAGTTGTTGGATGAGAAATTGTCGGACTAACAAAATTTAAAATTTATTTGCCCACTTGGAAGAAGCTCACTTCTGACCAAAACATTTTGAGTATTGTGCAAGGACTCAATATTCAGTTTGAAACGCCAGCAAGGCAAACTGTTATACCAAAACAGTATGCAATGAGCATTTCTGACAAAAAAGTTTTTCAACAAGAAGTTGATAAATTATTGACAAAAGGAGTCATTGAAATAACAAACCATGAGCCCGGAGATTTCTTCATATTTTTCCAACCAAAGAAAGATGGATTGTATAGAATGATAGTGAATTTGAAGGCACTGAATAAACATGTGAAATACCATCACTTTAAAATAAAAACTTTGCATTCTGCAATACATTTAATGACACAAAATGACTACATGGCATCCACAGATTTACGTGATGCCTACTATTCAGTGCCAATTGCATATGAACATAGAAAATACCTCAAATTTCAGTGGGGACAAATATTTATCAATACACCCGTCTTCCAAATGGCCTTGCTTCAGCTCCACGAATATTCACAAAGCTATTGGAACATATCTATTCAATCCTCAGTGGCCAAGGATTACAATCAGTGGCCAGGGCCGTAGTGAGCGGGGGGGGGGGGGGTGACACCCGCAATAATTTGTTCTCAGTCGGCATTTAGAGCCTTAGTCGACAAATGAAGCATCAAAAGTACTAGAACAAGGGTTGGTCCAGAATAACATTTATCAGTCGGCAAACCTAGAGCTCCTGCAAATGTATAGTGTTTCTTAGCACTGAAGATTTGCCGAGTCGTTTGTTATCAGTTGTTTTTACTTTGTAATCCATTATATTTTAGTCACGGAGAGAGCTGCGGTTTCTGGTAGCAGTTCCCCCCTACCCCCTACCACCCTAAGCTATACTATTAAAGACGTTTTGTCAATCGTGGACGGAGAAAAACAAAGAGCTAATTTGAGAAGTTGTTAAAAATATTGGCCTGATAGTATCGAGCTTTCCGGGCGTAATATTTGGTCAGTTATTATTTTACAGGTATGTCGAACAAGACAAAATACGGACATTCAAGGAAATGACAGTAAATATGAGGACTGAAAACATTGATTCCTACTAAGCCACTAGATATGTTCATATAATTAATGCACAACCAAATAACAATTTGTTCAGATGCCTCCCACACAGGATGAGGAGCAGTCTGTAAGAATACTGATTATACTGACAGGAGGTCACTGGACACCTGACGAATCCCAAGATCACATTAATTATTTAGAATTATTAGCAACTTTCTTTGCTTTAAAATCATTCTGCAAAGAAGAAAAATAAACCACGTACGTTTATATCTTGACAACACTGTAGTGCTGTAATATGGGTGGAATACACACAATTACTGTGAGAAATTAACGCGCCAAATATGGATGTGGGCTAAAGAGAATTATTCCTTGGAAACTGAATGCAGTTGCAGATATTGAGTCAAGAAATATAAATATCGATGGAGAATGGATGCTCAAGCAATATATTTTTTGGCAACTAAGCGTTAAGCTTATTGAACCTGATACTGATTTATTTGCCTTAAATTTCTTGATGCTGGACTTATAGTTATAGTTTTATTAATACCGCCAGATCGGCGATTTCAGCTGTTACTTTGCCCATAGATCGGATGAAGCCAAGGTGTGTGTTTGGTACGTAGGGTTTGAAAGACTTGGTGAATTTGTTGAAGATATTGACAAACTGTGTACCCCATGGTAATACGACACCGCTACACCGTTCCAATGATATATAAAGAGATAAATAAAACAAAGTTAATCTGATTACATAAATCATTTAAGTGTACTAAAGTCAGTGCTCGGTGGATATCGCGTGAAGGGAAAGGTTGGAAAAAATCAGCATTTTTCTTGATACATATTTTGTTTGGTAATTACATTTTTGACTCTGTTTCGTTTGCATTAACTATTTCCATGTTGACTGTATGCAGTGAGTACAATGCTTCTTGACGATTCGGTAAATGGACGAGCTGGTCTCGATTGAGTGAATTCAACTGACTAGTCGATCAGTAGACGAGACGACTCTATACCCACCCGTACGTAGCACATACTTGTGTGTTCATGGGTTGTCATTGACCGTAAAAATGACAGATTTTGCAATTTGTGACGCATGAGCATCGATTGTTCGGGGTACAAGGGAACCCACTTTTTCAAATGAGGGACAGTATATCAATTGTGCTCCCACTTTTGATGGCACATAAAACCATTTTACTTAATATGTAGGCCTATACTCTGATTCACCTCTGACTCCTGAGGAGTAAACTACAGTTTCATCAAGTCATCATAAAGCGCACAGCACACTACAGAACATCTATATAAACCATTTACCAGGGCCTTTAAAGTAGGCCTTCACGCTTGCAGTGGCGGATGGCTGGGTGCGCACAGCCCCCCCCAAAAAAAAGTTCTAAATAATTATTTCATGTCTAAAAGGGGTTGATGCTGTGTGACCCTGGTCTACATCCATATAGTTGCCAAATCCTGGATTCGCGGCACTGATTGCATCCCTCAACTTCTAAGTGGTGCTTCTAAGTAGCAATTGACGCCCATGTGACATCAAGAAAACCATGACAATAAAGTGACAACTTAGCGGAAATAAATATCTGCCTTTACCTGGACCTCACAATTGATGCTGCAACGATGCAACTGGCCTCGTTTTGAACATAATTATAGGCCTATTTAATAGCGGTGTTGCTCTTCCGTTGTCATGGTTTTCATAACATTGCCAAGAAGCCCATTAAATTAACGATGATTATGTATACTACAAAAAATGTATGAATCAAGCTGGCAATAAATTACCCGCTTCTTATTACACTACATCCTTCAAAATATGAATCCCTATTAATTATAGACAGTCGGAACCGGAGTATTTCAGAACGTACACAACACCATATAGTCGGTATATTTTCCACAAGCCAGCTAAAATTTGTAAAACAAATATACATATTACAACATTTTATGATAGACAGACTAATCTTGTAGTAGATAACTTTTTCATGACTACGAGTACGAGTATATAGGGCCCTACATCAAAATAATTATTTGTAATAAATAAACGAGTACGTTTTCATGAGTATAGTCCGTGAACTACGGGCTGAAATTAATTTGCAGGTACAGTCTGGAGGGACTAAATCTAAGTTTTCTTCTTGCAAAAAATATATTAATTACTAAAAGCATGATAGCCCTGCTGAAGCGGTAGTTTAGTGTTAGTTTTCAAAGGATTTTCGCTGTTTGATTTGAAATAAGCTTAACCTCGTTCAATAAACTCCTTAGACCAAAATGCATAGCTGATTATCTTGCAGCTTCGTGACGCATATCAAGTATGAGCATTTTCTTTATTTAGAAATGAGCAGAAAAATATGATAAACAACATACCATGAATCCACAATCAATCTTTTTGCCAATTTTTAAAAGCCTTTGCAGACAGTGTTATTTTTTATCATTTTATATAATTAATTTAAAAACAAACTTGTTAGAAGGGAATTACATACAACATAGGTAAATACTGGCTTTTGGAACAAGTATAAATTATTCCTTGAAAATATTATGTCTGAAGTTTTTTAATCTTACAAATAAATTTAGTCTTGGTGTTAAATTCATAAAAGATGTTGACATGCAAAACAAAATGTTAAACTAATGGATTTTAATTAATGTATGTTTACTATAGATATGCTGTACCTTCTCTTACAAGCTGATAAAAATGTGATCGTCATATTTTATCAGTTAAAGTATGTTGTATTTGCACATATAATGACAAGAACGTGACTCAAACTGTGAATACTACAGAGGTCTGTCACAGTGTCAATGCCGGGCTCATGTGACACAGGTAAATCGTCTCCAAGTATAGGCATGATGGATTCTATCAATGTTGTATGGAGTTACAAAAAATTACAAAGGTGATGCGTGTGCATTTGTAAATGCTCTTTCGGGAAGTAATGATAAAATGACCACACAGATTATTTTGATAAAACTACAAATTATTAAATTATAGTTTCTAATCATTTTTCGAACTTCAGAAACCTATATCGCCTACTGCTGCAATCCGATTCTTAAAAATCAAGTAGAATCTTTGTTCCAATTCTTGCTGTGTACTAATAACCAAGCTTAATGTAGGTATGTAAACATGTATTTTAGAGGAATATACCAATGTAAAAGTTACATTTACTCGTAATGCTTCGTTTAATCCATTAAGAATATTTGTATGCACCAGTGAAAGGTTATGAAGTGCTGAAAATTCTTCAGATGGATGGAAAAAACATCCAAATAAAGTAAAAGTGTCATACAAAAATGCTTCGTTTAATCCATTAAGTAGAAGTGTTCATCAATTCATAAATATTTTTACAAAACATATTGACAATAAATAACTCAATTTTTTTAAAGGATAACAAAAGTATCGCAAAATGTCATTTTGGGTAGGCAAGGGTGGGTAGTTCCAGGGGGTCTAAGGGGGTGAGGAAACAAAGTCATAAGGTGAGAGGTGGGGTGGAGTATTTGAGCATCAGACATGCAGGAAGCAGTCAGTTTGTTGCATGCAAGTTCTTGGTAATGTAATTCTTTTGCAATGAAATCATCAGATATTTCCCAAAATCGTGAACATCCCGTGAACATCACACTCATTCCCCACCCCCACTGGAACGATTTTACATAATAAAGACAGCCCATTTCAATTACTCAGATTATACCAAAATATGTCATATTTCATAATTAAAATGCAAATAATGCAAAACTGGCAAGTTTCGTGATTGTGGATTTATATATTAGCAATATACATGTAATTACCTAGTAAAATAAGCTGTTTCCAGCCTCATGCCTGATATGCGCCACGAATATCATTTTCTGAACACATTTTCACGCCCATGGTGTTCCCATGATTTTCAACGCAGTAAAATAATTAAGCAATTTCTTTTTTCAAACAGTCGTTGTACATGTTGTGCGTCATTTCAACAAAAGAACTAACGACTGGAGCAGTCATCAACAAGGCACTGGACATTTTCTCTTTAAATAATGTTTTTGGCGTGCATATTTCATAGTTTTATAACATAACCCCGTTTTAAAGAGAAGTTCTCAGGAAATATCAGTAATTGACATTTCCCAACTGTTAGAAAGGTTGTCATAAGTAAAATAAACAACATAAATTTTATTATCACAAGCCAAGGTAAAATATTGTAAAAAGAAATTTTATCCGAACTCCTTTTGTCTCGATTTCAGAAAAACCGAAGGTCCACTGGAGAAAAACAAATGGCCCTGTTACATTTACACGTTTACACCTATGTTGCATCTTTGGGGCTTTTTGTTTTTTGTTTGTTTGTTTGTTTGTTTGTTGTTGTTTTTTGTGGGGGGGGGCATTATAATCATGTATCGTAACGGATTAAAGTATAATGTATGTTTCCCAAACCAATGTTGAATTTGTGCCTTCTATTTAAGTGGCAGCGTTACAGCCCAAACATTCCGAAAACGCTAGAGGCTTAAAAATAACCCACGTACTGGAAAATTATGGTAACAAAATAGTCAAACAGACATGCAAAAATACAAACAGCAAATATGTTCAATCAAATTTAATATTAAATCATTACGAAACAGAAAATAGCAATACAAAAAAAAATCCATTGACCAGGACCCAATTTCATGGCACTGCTTTCTGCGGAATTCTGCGCTTACGGCGCATAGAATCACACGCTTTTTATGGCGCCATAAGCGCAGAATTCTGTGATAAGCAGCGCCATGAAATTGGGCCCAGTTGTGTTATAGCATAAGAATTGGATAGAAAAATTAAGTTTGATATGGGGCGAGCAGCCCAGGCAAAATTACTAATTAGGGTCGGAGACCCACTATTCAAGTCACTCGTCGAAACAAAAGTCAATGTTTATGATTGGTTACCGTAGATTGTTGATCTCTTCAAAAGCACGCGAAATGTGGTGGGAAAATGGTGGAATGCAACAGGTACAGTTCTCGGTAGGCAGCGGTTGTTCCTGTCCCTCGTACCGTCGTCGCTTCACGCGACCGGTACAGACGAAAAAGGTCAGTCGAACCCTGCTCTGGTGAATTCACATAGTGCCCAAGCCACGAGCCACTGTGTGCGTAAAGTTCGACGCCCCTCTGAAGCCTCAGCTTCGCCTCGTCGGCGAGCAAACTCCCAGAAGAAGACAACCACTGGCGCTGGTAAGTTGTAACAGCTTACTGCATGGTTTCTGCGGCGACGAACTTTACTGGTGGTTTCACGAATTAATTCGTGCAGGAACGGCGTACTCAAAACATAAAAACTCAAAAGTTCAGCAACTAGAACAGTATGCCGTTCCCCAACGTGGGCACACAGAGAAACTTCTCCGCCCACGCTGCTACTCTGCAGACCTCCGCCCCAAAACTCAGGAAGGAAAAAAAATGAGGGGCGAGAATGTAGTTGTAGTAGTAGGGTATGTGGCACTTATGGCAAACGATGTGCCCTTTGTGCCATTAACGATAATTTATTCGCTAATCTTAACAAGGTTGGGGTTGGTACGGAGGGGTGTAAGTGGTCCTCAGATCATAATGTGCCACAAGTGTCCTAGGGGTCGAGCCGTGTACCTTGCAGTTTAAGAGCCCGGGTTCCGCCGGCTGATTTGCAGGCTCGCAACACCTCCCAGGTGATGACGTGTGACACAGTGACCCGCCAATCACCCGTAGCCCCTCCCACCTGATTTTTGCAATACTCAGTAAAACATAAAGAGGCATACTATTTAGATTTCAACGTTACAATTTTTGATATATTTAATGATTTCATAGTAGTTTTCTTTTTTCCCCAGAAGTTGTGTTAATGTTACTGTTTGAGGTAATTTGAGATTTTCTATAAGGGTTCTGCGTTGTGTGTTGTAATTTGGGCAGGTTAAAAGAAAGTGAGAGATGTTGTCGGCGACAGCGCATGTATCACATAATTTCCCAATTAAACGAGTGAAACGAAGTTTGATTGGGATTCTGCCAAATCTTTTACCGTAATGAGGAATCACGTGAGATTGTATTGTCTGGTAGGAACATACCACGCATTTAAAGCATAACAAAGCAAAGTGATTACGACCCTATGCTATATAAGCACTCTCCCCGCACAATCTCGCCCGTGTTTAAAGCTAATAGTGTAATCATTACACTGGCCCCACCGAAAAAAGAATAGGGTGGGTTCCATATGCAACCTCTTAAAGTTGTGCCACTTATACTGCAAAAGCATGTATTTAGTATGGTAAAGTCGGGAGGGTGTCACGTGATTCCTCATTACGGTAAAAGATTCGGCAGAATCCCAATCAAACTTCGTTTCACTCGTTTAATTGGGAAATTCTACCTCACAATTACCTCCATTCGGAACACGTGAGATTTTAAAGTTGGCCAGTGTAATGTTAGGAAAACAAATTCATACACACCAGAAAGTAATGTCATGACTTGTTAATTTCAAGACAGTGTAACACACACACATCGAGAAAGATAAAATCCATTCATACCATGGAGATCAAATCTGGAGGTACTCTGCCCCTCATTGGTCGATTTACAGTCACTTTACATAAGTTTGACAGATTCAACTACATTTTGAATCAAACAAATTACAAGAAAAAGAACAAAAATAAAAAGGGTGTTTTTCTATCTTTTTAAGTTTACATTACTCGTTTTTAATAAACACTGTCCAATGACCTTGGACTAATCAACCATTGCTGAATATCAGCATACCTTAACTTGTAGATTCAAACATACACTGAGCCAAAAAAGAAACTTATAAAATTTTAACAGATCACCAAATAAAATTCTGTGCATGAAAATGTACCAAATTTGGATACAATATTACTGCAATGTATTGCTTCAAATGGCAGTCAATAACCAATTGTTTGCTTCAATGACACAAGAGAAATGTGCACTGACCCAAAGGACTTGCTGTTCCACATGTCACATTCTTCAGCTGCAGCCCTGTACACACATGCATGTTAGCCTTGGCATATCTGTTTCATTAGCAATACTCAGAAGGACTAGAGCAACCCTGTATGAAGACTTGCAATCATGCAGGTAAGGGGTGCAAATCCCTTTACAAATTCTTTTGTTTCATTCATTGACATGCATGTGTGTACAGGGCTGCAGCTGAAGAATGTGACATGTGGAACAGCAAGTCCTTTGGGTCAGTGCACATTTCTCTTGTGTCATTGAAGCAAACAATTGGTTATTGACTGCCATTTGAAGCAATACATTGCAGTAATATTGTATCCAAATTTGGTACATTTTCATGCACAGAATTTTATTTGGTGATCTGTTAAAATTGTATAAGTTTCTTTTTTGGCTCAGTGTATCTCAGTTATTCAATTGACTGAAACATTTATATACATTTAAATCAACTTGACAACATTATACACGTGTGATTTAACTCCACGGCCAGTAAATTGGCCTCTGTCTTGTTGCCCCGCAATTGATAAGTTATATAGAGGTTAATTGTTATTTAACACTGCCTTCGCAAAGCTCGTTTGTGATTCCCTGTGATTGATAGAACTACTTCTATTATAAAATTTAGCAAAGGTTGTAGCCGTTGACCAACCTGCTGTCTGTAAAATAAAATCCACTGGGACCCCTTTGTTAGCGGCTGCAGATGTTGAAGCAGACCGTAAACTATGTGCCTTAAAAACCGAAGTGTCTATACCTGCTTCTGTTCAGCACAGTTTCAACCATCGAGCAATGGTAGAAGGACCCACTCCTTGATGCGGAGGGACAAAACTTATGAAGAGCTGATTACTCCTACGAATAGGATTTGTACGTTTTAAATACTCAGTGTTCTGATTACACAGAGTTTTCTATACTGTGGGTAAGGTGAAAGTATTAAAACTGGCTGAGGCTTGCCTGGTTAGAAGTCTTTATTGGTTTGTGATGTTAATCTTAACCTGTTTATTTGAAAGCAGCATGTTGGAAACCTCACATAAGGACAACGTTTGTGTCCTCTGACCTGTGGTTAGTGCAACTAAACAAATAAGCTTGAATGTCAAATGTTTGAGACTTATTGATTGTACAGGCTCTAAACTACCTATATAAGAAAGTAATTGACCAACATCCCAAATGTGGGAATATCTAGGTAATGGTGGTTTAAGGTTAAACACCCCACGCATAAAGCGTACTACTAATTGGTGAGACCCAAACTTGATAACAGAGTCTGATGTTGACCATAATAAAGCCGATAAGGCACTTCTTGCTGTGTTTATAGTACTGTACTGTACACCCTGATCCACCAATGAGGCGAGAAAGTCCAATGCCGAGCTTAAAGGAGCATGAATTGGATGCAATGTCCATTGAGCGCAGAAGTGAAGCCATTTGGATATGGCTGAATAGTATTGTTTTTGCGTACTTGGTTTCCAGGCCTGCATGATGATATTAATAGTTCTTTGTGAAAGGCCTTTTGTCTCGAGCGATCGCCTGACAAGGCAGCAGCTGCCATTACTAGTTTTTTTTTTTAACGGATGTGGACGCTCTGGAGCGTGTGGTAGATAGAGCGGTCTTGGCTCTCTTGGGATGATTACTGGATGTGTTATTAGTAGTCTTAATAACCTTGGGAACCAGTGTTGCGTCTGCCAGAGCGGGAAAACCAGAATACCGGTAGCCTTGTCGTGCTCTAATTTCTGCAGTACTCTGTCAATGAGAGCAAATGGAGGAAAAGCATAAATTATTTTATCTTCCCAAGAGAATGAAAATGCATCACAAGTTACTGCCTCTGGGTCAGGGAACCATGATACATATGGCTTGAACTGGTAATTGGTTCTAGATGCAAATAAATCAATTGTGGGTGTAATTTTCAATCTTAATGAAATGTTCTGGAAGACTTGACTATTCAACTTCCATTCTAAGTGGTCATCTGTTGATCTTGATAAAGAATCTGCTTGAACATTCTTTATGCCAGGAATGTGACATGCCATGAGCCATGAACTCTGTTGTAAACACCAAAGCCATAACTGCTTAGTCAAAGTATTAAGAGCTGGAGAGTGGCAACCCCCCATATGATTAATGTATGCCACAGCAGTGGTATTATCTACATGTACAGAAATAGTTTTGTTCTGTATGTGAGTAACAAAGGATTTTAGTGCATTTATAGACTGCCAATAATTCCAGATAATTTATGTGGAAAGTTGCTTCAAATGGGGTCCATTTCCCTTTGGTGTGGAGGTTAACTGCCGGGAAATCTGCTCCCCAACCACTGAGAGAAGCATCAGTGTACACTTGAATATCACCAACCCGAGGCATTATTGGGCGGTATGAACAAGTTAAATTTTGCATCCACCATTGCAGTTCGAAAATGGCCTCTTGAGGCAAAGATATTTTGGCATGAAAATTTCCACCATGTTTCTTGAGCGCTTCATCTTTTGCTCTTTCTAAATTTCTATAAAATAGCGGGCCTAGTGACACTGCAGGGAAACATGAGACTAATTTGCCTATTATTTGTGCTACCAATAAAATGCTCAAATTTTTCTGATTGGCTAGATGGCGACATGCATTAACAATAAGAGATATCTTATTAGTCGGCAAACGGACTGTCATTTCCACTGTATTTATCACAAAACCCAAAAATTCTATACTTTGAGAAGGGTTAAGCTGTGATTTTGGTCTGATTGATGACAAAACCGAGTTTGGTCATAAGTGCACATCTAGCTTGAATGTTATGTGTACATTCATTCATTGTGTCCCCAATGAGAAGGGAATCATCAATATAATTGGCAGAAATATAGCCAATGTTGCGTAGAGTTGCAACCACTGGTTTCATGACCTTGGTAAATATGCGTGGTGCGCTTGACAGGCCAAAGCACAAACAAGTAAATTGCCACAATTTGTCTCGCCATCGGAATCTAAGAAATTTCTGATGTTCAAAGGCCATTGGAATGGTAAAATATGCATCTTTGAGATCTACAGATGCTAAAAAACAATTAGGGCGAATGAGCGCAAGTGCAAACTCTAGCGTCTCCATTTTAAAATGGTGATATGTGACAAATTTATTCAAGAGTTTCAAATTGATGATAGGCCGCATAGAGCCATCCTTTTTCATTGTCAGAAAAATATTGGAAAGAAACTGCCCTTGACAGGACTGTGCTTCGACAATGGCACCTTTTGTGCACATCGAATCTATTTCTTTATCATTTCAGCTTCAGAAACTGAAAACTGTATTGGATTTGGGGCATTGTATTGAATTGGAATTTTATGGAATTCAATATGGCAATGTGCCACCGTGTCTAAGACCCACTTGTCTGATGTGATATTGGTCCATGCCGAGACAAAATGCTTCAATCTTCCGCCAAAGGGGGTTAATTTTTGAATGGTGTACTTACTCACGGGGTTAGTACTTTCTGCATCTAGTCATGCTGTCGGCTGTTTGTTTGTGCTCGAAAAGCTACTGCTGCCTGGCCGTGACTGGCTCTGCAGTGAGTATGAATTGAATGGCCGGGTTCCTGACCCTCGACCTCCTCGGTAATAAGGCGCCCTCAATCGGCGGTTATAACCTCTCCCAACGGAAGACCTGTAATGCCAATCGCCCAAAGAGCTTGGCAGGTTGCGTGAATAGCTTCTTTTGTTTGCGCTATCAGATCGCCGTACCTGTACTTTAGATCCAATTCTATTGGCATCCTGAATACTTTTGCATGACTGACCCAAGTCGTCCCCAAACAAAAGGTTTGTATATGGGACTTGTGACGAACAAAGGGGAGCAAAATTCAGGCTCAAATCTGGGCGAATTGCGTCACGTCGACGCAAATTTAACAAAGAATTGCCATTCCCAAGGATTGCAATTGCATCAACGAGAATGCGTATTAATTTGGCCGAATCAATACTGGCCTCCGACTTATTGTTACGGGCTTTCAGGAGCTCGTCTGCTACCATGGAAATGGCTACAGATCCGTGAACAAAATAATTTTGAATCTTTTGTAGCTTGGCATCGTGTGACCGTGTTGCCGGTTTCAGAATTGACCAGATTTCTGGATTAACTCGTGTAAGGCACATGTTTGTACAATTTTCTGGCTTATTATAAAGTTTCAACTTTTCGTTGAGCTTTTCAGATTGAATTTTGCCTCTGATTAAGGCATTCACAGTTTGAGCCAAATGTTCATTAATGGCTGGGCCCACTTGTTCGTCATTTTTGGTCAGGGCAGCCAATTCAATTAGCAAGTGATCACTCTCTTGCCCAAAGAAGAGGGCGTCAACATTGCGATCTGAAAAATTGTCGTCCCTTTCGGGTACGGTGCCGTAAAAACCATCATTGCCCCTTTCGGGTACCAGGTTGTCAAACATTATTGACTCAAGGTCTGAAAATTCGCCCTCTTCAGCCTCTTCTGGATGTGCCACAGCATTAGTGGCCTGAGCGCTGTTGCTAAAGCAATTGAATGCATTCGCTAGAGAAGCAACCGTTTCTTGCAGCTGGCTTACAGTGGCTTGCAAATTCCCGTCCGGTGCAGTCGCCGATGCATGGCTCGAAGCAGCAGATTTGCGTTTAGTGGTGCGCTTTCGTGCAAGCTTAGTCGGCATTTTGGAGCTAGTGCTTGCCTGCTGTGCAACCGCAATATCCTTCTCTAATTGCGTAAAAAGGGATTCGTCCTCAGAAGGAGTAACTTGAATGACGGCCTCTTCCGCCATTGCAGCCTGCAGTTCTGAAAAACAACGCTAAGGCTGCAGTAATACAATAAAAAATTTGCGTTGCGTCCGCGAAGCGTGACCTACGCGCGTAGTATGCACCAGAAATACACTGGCGAGATTGTGCGGGGAGAGTGCTTATATAGCATAGGGTCGTAATCACTTTGCTTTGTTATGCTTTAAATGCGTGGTATGTTCCTACCAGACAATACAATCTCACGTGTTCTGAATGGAGGTAATTGTGAGGTAGAATCCATTGGGATGTTTGCCTATATTGTAACGAAAGTTGTTTAAATTTTTACAGATGCCTATTCTTATTCTATGTAGTATTATTTCTTGGTATCGTTTAAGGCCCCATGTGGTGAATTTGAGTATGGGGTCATATTTAATATTATTAGTGAGATCTTGTTTTGGTATTGTATTTTTCCAGTTGATTTTAAGCTGTTCTTTGATGTTATGTTTTATTTCAGAACTTGAAAAGGGGATATTGTGATCAACGTTATTTTTGTGTGTGGCTAATTTTGCTATTTGATCTACTTTTTCATTTCCTGGAATCCCGCAATGGCCAGGAATCCATTCAAAGATGACATAGTTATTTTGGTTTTGTATGTTAATTAGTGTGTGTCGTATATCACATATAATTTTGTTTTCGGGGTTATGTTTTGAAATTGCTTGTATTGCGCTGAGGCAGTCACTGAAAATACATGTTTGAAGTGGTTTGACGTCTTCGATCCATTGTAGGGCAAAGAAAATAGCGAGGAGTTCTGCAGAGAAAATTGATATGCCATTGTTTAAACGATAGTTTTTTGAGTATTTTAATTGTGGAATAAATAGTCCACAGCCGACCGTGTTAAAGTTTGGGTTATATGAGCCATCAGTATAAATCTGTAGAAAATTCTGCCATTTTGTGTTTATGATTTCAATACTGACACTGCATTTATCATGTGGGTTGGTTAGAGTTGTTACCCGGGAAAAAATTTCTGTGGAAATGATGGGTTTATTATATTGCCAGAAGGGGAAAGGATTATTAAGGGGGAAGGCAGTAAAAGAAGATTCAGTGACTCTGGCTTCAAATGGGGTTTTATGGGGGGTGTTAAGCCATTTATCTGCAAAATAGTGTTTTTGCCAGTTGTCGTTTGTGATGTATTTGTTGGGGTGATTTTTGTGGGTTTTTATTTTTGTTTCGTATATGTTACATAGGAATTGGCGACGTAGGTGAAGAGGAGGGTCACCGCATTCAATTTGTAGTTTATAAAGAGGAGAACCATGAATGGCCCCGGTACATATTTTTAAGGCTTGATATTGTATACTGTTAAGTTTTTGTTTGAGTGAGTCAGATGCAGAATCGAACGCTTCACAGCCATATTCTAGAACTGGTTTGATAAGGGCGTTATAAAATTGGTATAGGGTTTTACAGTCGGCTCCCCATGAGTTGCCGCATATACATCTGAGAAGGTCGAGTCTTTTTTTGCATTTATTAATTATGTTTTCTATATGTTGTTTCCATGTAAGTTTACTGTCAAAAATTATCCCTAGAAACTTGGCAGAAGGAAGATCGTGGATTATATGGTTTTGAATATGGATAGATATTTTTGTATTTTTCTTGTGGGTGAATAGAACGGCAATTGTTTTTGGTATGGATAATTTAAAACCCCATTTTTCGCACCAGTTGTTTATATTGTCTAGATTTTGTTGTATTTTCTTTTCTAAGTATGGAATGTTTCTGTTTGATTTCCAGATTGCTATATCGTCTGCATATTGAGAGACTTGGACATTGTCAAGACATTCAGGAAGGTCATTGACGGCAATGTTAAATAAGAGAGGGCTTATTACGCTGCCTTGGGGCACACCATTTTCTACTATCTTTTCCTCGGACAGAGTGTCATTGATCCTGACTTGAATTGTTGTATCTGTAAGAAAGTTATTAATCCAGTGAGTAATATGGCCATAGATGCCCATTTTTTGTAGTTTAATAATGATTCCTTTCCGCCAGATCATATCATATGCTTTTTCTATATCTAGGAAAATGGTAAGTGTACTTTCTTTATTAGAATATGCTTTGTTAATAGATGATTCTAGGTTGAGAATATGATCTTTTGTGCTTCTTCCTTTTCGAAAACCACTCTGGTGATGTGTAAGTAGGTTGTTATTTTCTAAGTACCAAAATAATCTTGTATTAACCATACGTTCCATTAATTTGCAGAAGGTAGAGGTGAGGGCTATAGGTCTGTATGATAGTGGGTTGGATGGGTCTTTGCCTGGTTTGAGGATGGGGGTGAGGATGGCTTCTTTCCATTGTTTTGGGCATATAGATGTGTACCATATCATGTTGAAAATTAAAAGTAAGTATTTGCGAATTTTTATAGGGAGGTGTTTTATGATTTTGTTGTGTATGCCATCTTTCCCCGGAGTTGTACATTTAGATGATTCAATAGCATTTAATTATTCAATGTTGAATGGTTCATTTATTACACTGTCATTGTTGTTTTCAATTATAAGGTTATTCTCGGCTTCTGTTTTAGTCTCAATAAAAGTGGGACAATAATTACCGTTACTGCTTATTTTTGCAAAGTTTGTGGCAAGTGTTTCTGCTTTTTCTTTATCAGTTAAAGCTTCTATCCGGTCGTATTGTAAAACAGGGATGCTATTTGTGTTTGTTTTTTGGATTCGTTTAATTTTATTCCAAATTATTTTGGTATTGGTTTTTGGGTTAAGTTCATCGCAGAAATTTTCCCAATCTTTTCTTTTCGCCTCGTTTATTGTTTTTCTTGCAATAGCGTTTGCTCTTTTGTATAAAATCAGGTCTGATGGCAGACGTGTTTTTCTTAATTTTTTGAGCGCATTTATTTTATTATCTATGACCTGTTTGCAGTCCTCGTTCCACCATGATTTGGGGATTTTTTTATGGTTTGGATTGGTTTTTGGTATGGAATAAGTCATGGCGGAATTCAGTTGATTTATAAAATTTGTGTATGTATCATTAATATTGTCTAGATTGGTTGGTTCAGTTATGTTATCGATACAGGCATTTTGAAATTTGTTCCAGTCAGCTTTTTTAAGTGACCATTTAGGGCTGGTTTTAGAGCAGTTTTTATGTGTAGGAAAAATTATTTCAATAAGAATCGGGCAGTGATTACTCCCCCAGGTGTTATTTAAGACTGTCCATTTGCAGTTTGTGGCTATTCTTGGAGATGTGAGGGTGATGTCAATGCATGATAAAGTACCTTGGTTTGAGTTTATTCTGGTGCCTTCGCCTGAGTTCATACATGTCATATTGTGAATAGAAATAGCGTCTTCTATAATTTTACCATTGTGGTCTAGTTTTGAGCTTCCCCAGAGTGGGTTGTGTCCGTTAAAATCACCACAAATTATATAAGGTTTATCTGTTTTTTCAAAAATCTCATTTAAGGAATTGGATTTTAAGGTGGAACAGGGATTATAAATGTTTATTATATTTATTTTATTTTTATGACCATCATAGAGTTCGCCTATCTGGTATTCTATAGGGGTGTTACAGTCGGATTTATCTGTGTATTTAAATCCTAGACCACGTTTTATAAATATTGCACAACCTCCTCCACATTTTTTAGATGTTGTGATTTTTCTATCATGTCTATATATATCATAGCCAGGTAAGTTGTAAGTTTTTTCTTCCTTCAGCCAAGTTTCTTGAATACAAATTATATCTGGTTTTGGTGTCCAGGAATTAATATTATGTTTAAATTCTTTACTATGAGCTAAAAGTGACTGGGCATTCCATTGTAAGATTGTAAGAACCATAAATGTAACAATCATGTAGTTGTTTTATTTGTTTTTCTACTTTTTTGGCTAGTGTTTGTTTTAGGAGTATTTGGTGGACCCATGTTTGTTTGTGTTTGTTTTCTGTCAGGTGATTTTTTCCTTGTGTTGACAGGTAATTGTGAAGGTGTTCTGTGTTTTCTTTGTTTTTCTTTTTGTTTTGTTGTTTCGTCGGAGTGGAGGACGTGATTTACTAGTGTTTTTATGGCAGCGGTTCTTTCATCTTTATTTTTGATAGTGTCCCATATTTGCATTGTGCCAGTAAGTAATTCGATTAGCTCTTGTTCATTGTATGTGTTTTGTTGTGTTGATTCAGTTTGGGTTTCTGCTACTTTGTCTGTTTGGGTGGTAGCGTCCTTAGTACTTATTTTTGTGGGATGCCGAGTTGGGAGGTCTATGTCATTATTTGTCTTTGTGTTTTGTTGTTGTGTTTTTTCTTTAATGTTTGTTGTTTGGTATGTGGGTGTTGTTTGGCTGGGTGTGTTTGCTCCAATTGTAATGTCGGTTCTTATAACTTTTGCTGCCTCTGCATATGAAATTTTGTACGAAACTCTAACATTTTGAATTTTTCTTTCTTGTTTCATTGTGTGACATCCACCATAAGCTGACGAGTGGCTTTCGCCACACCTACAGCATTTTACTTTTTCTTTTTGTTGGCATTGTTCAAAAGTATGCGACTCGCCACATCGCACGCAGCGTGTTGAGCTTCTGCAGTTGTTTGCCACGTGGCCTATAGTCTTTGACAATTAAAGCATCTTATTATTGGAGGAATGTAGGGTTTTATTGTGAAGTATTCATATCCAATATGTGCTTTCTCTGGAAGGTTTGGTGTACTGTACAGTGCGTATCAAAAAAAAGGTAATCCGAATTCAGGGCGTTAATATGCCAAGGTTATTTAGTTTGACAATTTACATGTAGTGTACCAAAGAAGAGGAACTCCTCAGCTTTCCATTGATACCTGTATCGATCCATTGCTGTCACACATGGCCGAGTACATTGTTATTGAAAATGGCAAATTCAAATCGCATTTTTGCAAGTTTGGGTAATCAGTTCAAGCATGGAGGAAGAAAACAGAGTCTTTCTCCATGGTTCAAGGCAGTCTGAAATGGACGCATCACTTGACTGCCTAGATGATTATGTAAGATTTTTAAGCTGGTGCGGTAATCGTCTGTTACGACATCCTTTTCTTCAAGTTGGGTATTTAAGAAGGGCCTGGGTTTAGGGACAGGTAGTTGGAAAGATGGTACAACTAACGACTGAACAGCGAGTTTTCGTGATTACAACATTTCACCAAACTCACAGTTTGCAGCAAACTCGCGATGTTTTCAGGGAACGTTTCCCAGAACGGGAGCCCCCAGCAGCCAAACCCATCTGGGCGAATGTTAGAAAATATCAAGAGTATGGCACTAGCCTCAACCGCAACAAGGGGAATTCTGGCAGGAGGCGCACCGGGCGATCAGAAGGGAACATTGCAGCAGTAAGGCAGCAACTTTTGGAGCATCCTCTAGGGACACCAGCGCAAGGCGAAATGGGCTGAGATTGCCTTCGGCGACATTCAACAGAATCACGAGATTGGACGTCCACCAGCATCCATATCGGATTCACATCCGACATCAACTTACGCCAGGAGATTTTGCTAGAAGGCTGGCGTTTGCCAGATTGTTGATAGCCCGTACCGAGAGAGATGTCAATTTTCTGCGGAATCTCGTAATCGGCGACGAAGCTGCTTTCTCCATGAACGGCAAGGTCAATATGCATAATGTTCTTGAATATGCACCAGCAAGACACCCCCCAGAATTTAATTTTGAGGTTAACATGAGTCGACAAAAGTGGACTGTTTGGTTAGGACTTTGTGGAAGTGGTCAGCTGATCGGACCGTTTTTCTTTCAAAGGAATGTCAATGGTAACATGTATCTGCAGATGCTCAATGATAACGTTTTACCGCAGTTGCAGGAACACTTTGAGCGACAGGTTCGTGGGGTCTTCAGACAACTCTGGTGGGCCCAAGATGGCGCCCCAGCACATCGCCTTATCGCTGTCCAAGATCACCTGACCTCACACCATGTGACTATTTCCTTTGGGGACATTTGAAGAACAAGGTGTTTGCAACTCCTCCCCGTGATCTTGATGAATTGCAGGGCCGTATTCGAAATGAAGTGGATGCTTTACGCAATAATCCGGCTATGGTGAGACGAGCAGTGCAGGACATGCTCCGTCGCTGTCAGCTTTGTGTCGAAAGGGGAGGTGGACATGTTGAAGGTGTGGGTGCATAAAAGGGCAATGTTAGAAGAGATTCTTCTTGAATAATGTCCAGTCATTCCTAAAGAAAATCTGGTTTATCATACTGACTTTCACTAATTATCCTGCCTTGCACTGATTACCCAAACTTGCAAAAATGCGATTTGAATTTGTCATTTTCAATAACAATGTACTCGGTCATGTGTGACAGCAATGGGTCAATAAAGGTATCAATGGAAAGCTGAGGAGTTCCTCTTCTTTGGTACACTACATGTAAATTGTCAAACTAAATAACCTTGGCATATTAACCCCCTGAATTCGGATTACCTTTTTTTTGATACGCACTGTAGATTAGGCATATAGACAGACTGTTTTCTAGTTTTCCGTTTATTTTCCTCATAAGTCTTTTTACATTAGTCACACCTTGGCTTTTACATGCTTTTAGGATTTCATTTTCGGTTACGTCTACTGGAATGCCGGTGATGACACCTTTACTTTGAATTTGTGATTTGGCAAATTCGGCGGTTACAGTCCATTGGTCTAACTGCGTTATTGTTTGAAGTTTTCTTGCTTGGGCTGAGGTGTAACAGCATACTGTGATTCCTCCTTGATTATTTTTTGTTTACAGTTTTTATTATGTCCTTTCCTACTTTGTTCAGTGCTTTTGCAATTTTTATCGGATTTAGTTTAGCAAGTTTGATGTCTGGGGAGTTGATAACTACCATAGTTGGTTGATTTGGAGTGTTGTTATCTTGAATAAATCTGCGTTTAGGTTGTGGAGTTTTGTAGTCGCTGTCGTCTGATTCTGTGTATATATCGCTGTGAGTTATGCTGTTTGATTGTGTGCGTTTACGTTTTATTTTCTTTGATTGAGAGTCATTTTGTGCTTGGCTGTACATGATGTCGAGAGTTGATCGTGGATGGTTATCTTGTAAATCCATTGCTGATTGAGATGTTTGATCCGTGTCAGATTCCGAGTCTTCATCAGCCATGTCAGCCATGGCTGATTTAGATCAAGAAATACTAAATAATATGCCTCCTGATTTAATGGTATTGCTTACCTTGATTAGCTTCTAGTGAATGAGTAAATCTTTATTGTACCAGTAAGTCTACTGATCAAAATTGAAATCGGAATTCAAAATTCGCGCCACACCCAAAGAAACGTCTTAGAATTCAAGCCGCAGTAGAAGACTCAATACGTGTTGTCGCATCAAAGTCCAGACATGAAGTCCGAGGGGCGAGAATTTTGGCAATTCTCACTTATATAGCGAATCCTGAATTCTCAGCATTCCATAGACTCTGCGAATTCCAATGTCCAGTTCATGTTAGTAGTACATCAAGTGTTGGTTTGGCGTACAATAAAAATTCCATTTATCGATTATCGATTTTTCGACAAACGTGACTGCTTGCCCATACCTAATGGATGTGTGCTCACCCCAGTTAAGTTTAAAATAAAGGTACACTAGGGAATTTAAATAGGAACATTATTACATTATTACTTATTATTAACAAAATTTACAAAACACGGATTTCTTTAACCTCTGGATCATGGCACAGGCCCTAACACCGGAAGCCCTAAAACTGCAACATGGTTGGTTTACATTTTTCCTCTTATGGACAAAATATGATAGATTTAAAAAAAATACTTATTAGGCGGGAATTATTTCAATTGAAATAAAAATGCACAACTGATTATCCATGTCGGATTACTCTGAAAAAATACACAAAAAAATCTAGGGAATTTGCTGGAAATTGATTATTCCTATGAATTGTATTAATAGAATAAACGTTTGTCGCGCGAATTTTAGGATAAATACCGAGGATCGTGGCTACGGGCGATACAGGACTGAGCCGAAGGAGAGGTCCTTTATCGCCCGTGGCCACGGACCATACTCGCTTACTTGCTGGTTGGTTATTATCGCTGATGATGACGTTCTGTCCAATCAGATTGCCTTAACTGCAGGTATTTATCAATTTTCTACATAGATTTCAGTCAATAACATGTAATAAGTGTCGTGAAAACGGGCCGAACATAATTATTAAGGGCACAATATATATAAGCCGTCCCAATATAGTTTAGTAAATACAGCCCTGGGACTGATTCATGATTGTTGAAGGGGGGGGGGGGAATTCAAAAATTATTCGCTCTTGATCCAGGAAACTTTAAAATATGCAGCCAAAAGGGTTCAGGACCCATGGACACCCCCCGTATCTAGAAGTGGCTTCGATGTAACCTGTTCGTTCGTAATTCGATACATTAAATATTATGCGCGCGCCTCATTAGCACGCGCATTCTCACAGACGTGAGTTTTGTCGTGAAACTTTTCTGAAGCAAAGTTCAGAATAACTTATAACTTCACAAATACTTTGACGCAGACATGTTTAACTTCACAAATACTTTCAGAATACAGTTCAGAATAACTTATAACTTCACAAATACTTTGACGCAGACATGTTTCACAATTAAGTTGTGACGTTATGATGACGTCATTAGATATCGAATTACATCAAACAGAGGTTTAATATTTTTTTTAATTATTTCATGAACCACAAAAGATAAATTAACAATCTTTGTATCATCTTACAAACCTCGAATTATGTGAAATTTCGTACACAGACATGACCCCATTTTGACATTTTCTTCCAGATGGAACCAAAAGTTAAACAGAAAACTAGAGCTCAAGTGTTTGTTAGAACAAACACACGGTGTTCGTGTCAACTTCCGTTGACAAAAAGTTAATGGATTTGTTTGACATACAAGAACATTAGGGAAAGAAAATAACATCAACGTTTTATTTTTTGTTTTAGTTTAATTTAAAAATATATATATATAATAATTCTTGTTTGTGTTTATGTCGGAGAAACGGTAAACAAAAACAATCGGTATATTTTAATTGTTTACGGTGAAACGAAAAATTGTATATTTCTCTCTTTTCATTTTTGTATTGCAAAAACGATAAAAGAAAAGAGCACATTTTTTATTTAAATGGACCTAACATCCATCCGTAGCCAGGGCACTCCCCTAAAGAAGGATTTGACCTTCTCTGGATATTACCCCGATTAACAATTATCAAATTTTATAATGTTTCTAAAATGTGATTATTGTTATCTTGTTAATGAACTGTTCTTACCAGTATGTATCTGCAGATGAAAATAAAACAAACAAACAAGCAAACACCCCTATATGCATTTTTTGCACTTTTTATGAAGGAAGAGATACAAACCTGTGCAAATTATATTGGCACACCCCACATCCCCATAGGTTATAGAGTTATAGAGATATATAGTTAAAACCAGAGGTATTACTTTTCAAAGATTTAACATTGGTAAATTAATGTGGCTCTAAGCTTGATTATACTTCCCATCCCAACGTAATTATTATTATACATGTCACCAAGATTTTTATGGAGTTTGTTTAAAAAAACTGATTGTAAATTGTTCAATGTTTGTCACGCTAAAGGGGTGACAGGAATCAATGGGCATAGGATTTCTTTGAAAAAGGGTGTCGATAACAGGAGAATTATTATAACTATTGGGCGGGGCGGTTGACATTACTTTCCCCTGTATAAATAGGGTATCCCCGGGATCGCCGTCTATGACTGCATGCATTCAAAAACAAAATAATGGCTTGACCTCACCTTTGCCATCACATGGTGATTTAGGATTTTATCTAATTAAATAATCACAAATAATTTGTGTTATGATTTATATTTTAACGATCCAATAACCTCACGTGCAAATTGTGAAAACATTTACCTGCATTTTCTTTTTTTGTAGTGAATCTATATTTTGAGGGAGATCTTTCTTTGATCAATTAATTTGTTTGCTTTAGGAACATAACTGTAATTTCTACTGTTTCGTTGGATACCGATATGTGTTGTGATTGCAAACCACCTGTTCTTGTAATGTCAAATAGCCTATCGTTTAAACAAGATAATAAGTCATTTAATATATACTCATAATATAAACTTTTCGTGGATGCAATACTTAGCGTGGCACAAACGGAATGTCAACGTTGTTACATTGTTTTGTTTTAATATTTATTATATATTTTAATTAGGGGTACGGGGATGTTGTATTGGGAGTTAGGTTAGAGTGGTCTCCTTCAGGGTGATATACAGGCTGAGCTATATGGGCTATATGCTAATAGTAATTTGCATATTCATTCGGAAATCCGTGACGTAACAGCTGGTCTGATGTGGCATCATGGTTGACTTTTGCATAAAAGTGGACTGAATTCCTCGTCTTTAAAAAAAAAAAAAATCGTTTTGGTATTGTCTAGTTAACCGAGTGTTTTGGTTACCAATCAATATACTTATTGAGGTAACCACTGTTTTCTTGGGCAAGGTTCGGGGTTTTGATTTTGTGCACGTTCAGTGCTGCTGTGACACTGAGTACCTCTTGGGTTCTCACAAACAGCGCCCTCATGTCAGTAGTGTGTCAAGGATGAACATTTAAAATATTTCCTAAAAATAAGCTTCCCTTTTGTCGAGAAGCATGGA
Source organism: Zoroaster sp. YZ-2022 (assembly GCA_029582265.1). Taxonomy (NCBI): domain Eukaryota; kingdom Metazoa; phylum Echinodermata; class Asteroidea; order Forcipulatida; family Zoroasteridae; genus Zoroaster; species Zoroaster sp. YZ-2022. The sequence continues at coordinate 51,078,413 of CM055819.1, forward strand.
TATTTTCTAAAATATGTATCTATGTATCTAAAAAATTTGCATTTCATAAGACCTTTTTACCCTCCTACTGACAATACCACGGCTTAACGTAAACATTAGAACTATGACAAACTCATTCATGATGAAGGGGGAAGAATTTCAATGAATTTGATGCAATTTTTTTCAAACAAGACCTGGTTTAACAAATACAATAAAAGAAGCATGCACATTCCTTTCCAAACGTATTTATTGCACGACTAAGTGTTTACATTATATTGCAGAAGAACATTGGGAAATTAATGTGGCTCTAAGCTTCCTTATACCTCCCACCCCAACATAGTGTACATGTGGCTGTAGTGTATGCCTATTTTGGATGAGGGTCGTGGGAGTCCGAGGACGGATGTGCCAGCGCGTCGGTCGAGCTGGCATCCCCGTGAAACACGGCCGAGGAGAGGGTGATCCTTGGGGATGAAACTCGGCCACAAGCGAGTCTGACTCTGAACACGAGTGGAATCGGATTGAAGATATTGGGGCTATAAGCATATATTAATAATGAACCATTCCTCATTTTGAGAGAGGTTATGTCATAAGGAATCTTAACAACATACATTTTATTAAACAAATCACACAGTAAGATATTATAAAATGTCACTTTCTCTGAGCACCTTTTGACCTTAGGCTTTTCTAAATTTGAGACAAATTTTTACCAAATTTTATCTTGGGTTGATATTAAAATAAACTTATTCAGGGCTAAAATTAAACTAGAATAACTCACTGTAAAAAGTGAGTACAAGATGTTAACTGAATTCAGAAATACAAGTTTTGCCTGCTGTAACCATAGTAACTATGACGCAGTTACGTATGAATTCACCTTAAACTGATTGATGATTGATGATTAATTGAGGCGAGCATATTGGTTTTCATTACTCAGTGAATGAAATAATGTAGGCCTACATTAAACGGATCGAAGCAAAACAATTCACATTTTGCATGTATAAAACCATTATACACTATTGGTATTGTTCGAAAAACTGCTTCTAAAATTAACCTTACTTTCTTTGAATTACCGGTACATTAAAAAAAAAAAAGTGAATGTTTTAGCTTTATATTACGTTGTGTCGTTAAGGAGAAAATAACGAGAAAAAATAACCTGGTCGTTTATTTGCAACATTTAAAAAAAATTGTAAATTGTAATGCTTACTTTCATATCACAAAAGCACATGATTCAAGTTTCCTGGCTAAGCCCATCCTGAAAACCAAACCATCGAACGTTGCCAATGATGAAGCTCCTAGTGTATAAGTCTCGTATTCTCGTATAAATCTCTGTCGTCTCTGAAGTCAATTTATACACGCTCATTTCTCACCTATCTCTGTCGTCTCTGAAGTCAATTTATACACGCTCATTTCTCCCCTATCTCTGTCGTCTCTGAAGTCAATTTATACACGCTCATTTCTCACCTATCTCTGTCGCCTCTGAAGTCAATTTATACACGCTCATTTCTCACCTATCTCTGTCGTCTCTGAAGTCAATTTATACACGCTCATTCCTCCCCTATCTCTGTCGTCTCTGAAGTCAATTTATACACGCTCATTTCTCACCTATCTCTGTCGTCTCTGAAGTCAATTTATACACGCTCATTTCTCCCCTATCTCTGTCGTCTCTGAAGTCAATTTATACATGCTCATTTCTCCCCTATCTCTGTCGTCTCTGAAGTCAATTTATACATGCTCATTTCTCCCCCATCTCTGTCGTCTCTGAAGTCAATTTATACACGCTCATTTCTCCCCTATCTCTGTCGTCTCTGAAGTCAATTTATACACGCTCATTTCTCACCTATCTCTGTCGTCTCTGAAGTCAATTTATACACGCTCATTTCTCACCTATCTCTGTCGTCTCTGAAGTCAATTTAATGACGCTCATTTCTCCCCTATCTCTGTCGTCTCTGAAGTCAATTTATACACGCTCATTTCTCACCTATCTCTGTCGTCTCTGAAGTCAATTTATACACGCTCATTTCTCACCTACTCTTTTTTTGAATTTCCTGCATCTGGAAAAATCTCTGTAGTTTTTAAAGTAAATTTATACCCGCTCTATTCTGCTGACGTCATCTCTACCCTAAAAGCTTGCCAGTGCCGATCCCTATTGACAGGAACACGTCAAAGTTACTCTATGATCTTTTTTAATTTCCTGAATCTGTGGCATGATCGAATACACCCATTCAGATTTGGCAAAAGTTCCCCACCCACCTGAAAAACTTGGACAGGAGTAAGTCTGGAGCCAAGGGACCCCGAAGCGCCGGCGAACACTTAACAATATACATTTAATTATCTAAACACACAGTAAGATATTGTAAAAAGTCACTTTCTCTGAGCCCCTTTTGTCTCGAATTCAGAAAAAGATCAATGTCCACTTGGTGAAAACAAAACGCTTTCCTGATGTCACACTTGCTGAAGACACCCTTCAGTCGACGAAATCACTCCAGTATCGGCCAAATAATGTTGTAATAACACTGAAAATATTACCGCTGTTGTATGTGTAAACGTAAGAGGCCATTTCTTTTCCACCAACAGTCTTTAGGCTTTTCTACATTTGGGACAAAAGGGGTTTGGACAAAATTACTTTTTACAAAATTTTATATTAAAAAAACTTACGTAGTTTGGTTTTCTTATGACATAACCTCTCTTAAAATGAACGATTGATATTTGCTTAGAACCCCTCTTTACGCGATTAACCTACATAAGCCTGTACTTGGGAACACTTGGGAGCTAAAACGGCACATTTATTTTAACGCTTCGGTTTTGATTATATTTAGGCGTTTCAAAATGCCGTCATGATAATGAAACATCCCCATTAACATACAGTAGCAACCACGGGTCGATTGCATGGCAGCCAAAATTAACCAATGAGTGTACTAACATCTTTTGACACCACACTGATATATCTTCTTGCTACTCGCTTGCCGCTATTATCCAAACTATTCAGCACTTGAGGCATTCGTGAAATGAAATGATTTGGACATATTCCTACGCGAAACTGTTTTACGGCGAAGTTATGCATTTTTTGAAATAGATATGATTGGTTTTTAATTGTAAATGTCCTTTTTCAGTTAGGACAAAGTTAAGTCGCTTCAAGACTTTTATACACTATTGATAATTTCAAAAGTAATAAATTATCACAAATGCACATGACATTGTAATGGTATGCTATCATACATTTTTCAAATTATTTTAACTGAATTAAAATAGAATTGTGCATTTTCTCAGAAGTGTATTTCTTAAAACTGCATTCTTTGAACTCTCCGTATAAGTATCGTTACACATAGTGATTTTCAGCGCAAACTCATGTAAAAAGCTGAATACTTACCATGTCCTCCTTTCGACAATTTGTTCCCGCCCTTTCGACAAGTTGATTTAAAGTTGGCGAAAGCCTTCGACATAAGCGCGGCGCGGTCATCACCGGGTTCGGCCTGGGTCATAGCCCCACACATGTCCCCATTTACATAGATCACAAGGGACATGGTGATTGCCAAAGTAAATGGCAAAATCAGGGCTAAAATGAAACTAGAATATCTCATTGTAATCTTCAGAGAGCGCAAGATTGTTGACTGAATTCAGAATTATACATCCGCTCCAAACACAGCTAGCTTCCAAAGTGACGCCGCATCGTACCACAACTGCTCACATCTTTCTCTGTTTTCGTGTTGTCTGCTGTAACCATAGTAACTATGACGTATTTAAATATGAACTCACCTTAAACTGACAGGAGTTTTTGTGAAGTTTTTGATTGATGATTAATTGAGGCGAGCATATTGGTTTTCATTACTCAGTGAATGAAATAATGTAGGCCTACATTAAACGGATCGTAGCAAAGACAACTGGCATTTTTACGTTTAAAACCATTATACACTATTGGTATTATTCGAAAAACTGATTCTAAAAGTAATTATACTTTCTTTGAATTAAGATTAAATAACCAACCTGTGAAAGTTTTAGCTTATTACGTTGTGTCGTTAAAGAGAAAATAACGAGAAAAATAAACTGGTCATTTATTTGCAACGTTTAAAAAAATGTAAATTGTAACGCTTACTTTTATATCACGAAACCACTCTATTCCGGTTTCCTAGATAAGCCCAGTCTGAAAACCAAACCATCCAACACTGCAAATGATGAAGCTCCCAGTGTAAGGTCTACATAAGTCTCGTATTCTCGTAAAATCTCTGTCGTCTCTGAAGTCAACTTATACACGCTCATTTCTCCCCTAAAAGCTTGTCAGTGTCGAACCCTATTGACTGGAACACGTCAAAATGTACTCTTTTTAGAATTTCCTGAATCTGTAGCACGATCGAATACACCCATTCAGATTTGGCAAAAGTTCCCCACCTACCTGAAAAACTTGGACAGGAGTAAGTCCGGAGCCGGGGGACCCCGAGGCACCGGCGAACACTTACGAGAAATACAAGAGGTGGTCTGATAGTTACGATCTTTAATATAGATTGTTTCTATGCACTTTATGTTTCTTGATATATTGTGGTATACACTTGCCAATTCATATTATTGTTAGATGTTTCTTAAAGCTTTTCACTGACCGTTTGATCAATAATTATACATTATTGATCAAACTCTTTTAAAACATCCACATGGAAGTATAACTGGAGGCTAGTCCTTCAGTTGCTCTGGAGAGAATTTTATTTTGTGGATGATTGGAAAACCGCTGTACGCTTCTGTATGCTACAACCATTTCGATGAGTTCCATATACATGATCCTCCCACACTGACGGATCTAGGGGATTAAATCGACGCATGTCCCTCTCCCCCAAAAAACAAAAAACAAAAAACAAACAAACTTATGTACCATACAATATAGTGTGCCCCATTTCGTCGCAGATTTCACGAAATGGCGGATTGCTAAAAATCGTTTTTTTTTTTAATGAGTCTTAGTCAATATTTGAACTTGAAAATGTTATCTTTCATTTTTAATTTAATTTCTAATTAAAGTAATGAAGTTTTTGTAAAATTGTAGTCAACTGTGGTTTTAAGTTTTCACGAAATGACACAAACGGTCACGCCACACGTGTTTTCCACGAAGTTGACAAGTGTCCCTATACTAATGCACGGGAAACGTCACTTGACAACAGTGTGTACAGTTTTCACGAAGTGACGGTTTGGTTTATAATTATGTTACTCGTTTATAGTTATTTTCCTCTACAAAACGAATACAGTTATGTATCATTCGAGAATTCAACTTTCTTACAAAGTAAAAATTAATGATCTTCGAGATTAAAATGACATCGAAACCGCGATTTTAAAACTTTACCAAATTCAATCGCTTATATCTCGCAACGCGATTTTACCACTACGTGGACGAATATGTCACTTGTGGAAACTACGATGATTTATTTTTATCCATATGCCTCTTCTTTTAAGCCTCCTTCAATCCGCCCCTGTTTCTCCACGTATTTTCTCATATCCATCCCTAATTACCACGCTGATCCCTGTGCAATGTATACGTAAATGTTATACAAATTGTGTCATAATTACAATGAGGAAATTAACAAATTGTTGCCTAATTTCCAAGGCCACTTTTACACAAGTAATTTATTATTATACACACGGTCTATGGACGGCATTCACGAGTCTTATTTGAGAAAAAGAAAAGCTACAATGGCTTGCCAAATGACACTGTGGATCAAGGGGAAAGTAATTATAGTCCAATCTCTTGTTTCCATTGATGACTAGTGTTATACTTGTGTACTTAGGGAACGTGACAAAGATGTCTGCATTTATTTATTTATTTATTTCAAAATATTTAACCTGGGTGGGCCAATTACCTTCCGGTATTCTTCCTAGGCGCCCAGGAGATACAAAGTAATACAATACTATATGAAAATAAGAAAAACAGAACTTAATATAGATACTACAGATAACTAGATACTTAATTTAGATACAGATGTCTTTATACATTTAACACATAATCTTTTAATGAACGTTTAAAGCTTAATATATCACCAGCCCCTTTTATTACATTTGGTAATTCGTTGTAATACGAAGGTCCTACATATTGAAAAGACTGTCTAAAAAGTTCCACTCTAGGTTTTGGAACATTATAAAATATTAGCTTGAACATTACGGGTATTATAAAAATTAAAATCAGAAGCTGTCGATATAAAATCAGACATATAATTAGGGGCTGTACCATTTAAACACATATACATTAAAATACCATTAAAATAATCTCGTCTCTGAGTAACTGTAGGAATATTTAACATTTTAAGAAGGTCATATGGACTAATATTCCAATCGTAGTTATTTGTCAGTAAGCGTGCCATTCTGTTTTGTAAGCGTTGAACTCGGTTTAATTGAACATCAGGTGCATAGCCCCATATAGTTATACAATAATCAATGTGGGGTTGAATTATTGTCTTGTATACAATCAATAAATGTTCAGGGGGAATTTTGTTCTTTAACTTACGTAATACATAGATACCATGACCCAACGTTTTACAAATAGTAGATATATGACGTTCCCATGACATATCATTACAAATTGTAATGCCAAGATATTTAGTATATTGAACCTGATTTAATTGCTCATTATTTACTATTAAATTAAAATTAGTGTCATTCACTGACCTTGTAGTGATTTCCATACAACATGATTTATTAACATTAACATGTAATTTATTTTTACATAACCATTTTTCGATATTTTGCAAATCATTTTGAAGGGCAGTTTTAGCATTATAGGGGTTATCTGCTTGAGTATAAATAACGGTATCATCAGCAAAAAGATTACATGTACTTGATGTCATACAAGTTGGAAGATCATTTATAAATAATAAAAACAATATTGGCCCTAATATAGAACCTTGAGGCACACCACATTGTATTTCCTTGAATGAAGACATGTTATAATTTACTTTAACTACTTGTTTACGTTCTTGTAAATAACTTTTAAACCATTGCAAAATCAAATCTTTAATGCCGTAATTATCAAATTTTCTCAATAAAATTTCATCATCAATAGTGTCGAAACATTTTTGGAGATCAATAAAACACAAAGCATTAGTTTCATCGACGTTAATACCTTCTAAAATATCAGAAACAACCTTGTGTATGGCAGTGTTTGTAGAATGGTTCTTTAGATAAGCAGACTGTGTAGTAGTAATAAATTGATGGTCGTATAAATATTCTTTTAGTTGTGATAATGTCACAGTGGTAACAACTTCGCACAATATTGATGGAGCTGTTTCTCAGTGGGGGGGGGGGGGTTACAAATTTCTGCGCCAGGGCGAATAAATACAAATCTGAGAATTCTGATTTTTCTAAAAGTGCCCCTTTGAAATCTGGATCCGCCCCCTGCCCAAGATCCCATTAATTACTAATTAATAATTGCTCGACACACTTTAGCAAGGGTCCCAATCCCAGTCGATTGTGATGGCATTCCTTAAACGGTAAAACATTTCTCTTGTTTGTCCCACTGGACATGATATAGAGCGATCAATGATTTTGTGGGGTTGTTAAGGCCCATACACTGCAAGTACTGGAGAATTAACAATTACACTGTGGGGTTTATATTGGGCAACTCATCCAATATATTAAAACAACATGGTAGATTCAAGTTGACAGATTGTGAGAATACCGACCACTGTGTGTGTGTTTTTGGGGAGGGTTGGAAGCCAATTTGCCGACTGACTTCAGCGGCAGAAGATAAAAATGAACACCTTCAAAATCACTGGACGAGGGAGGGGGTAACCATGAAAAATGTTTAGAGAGTAGGGGTGTGTGAAAACAAATCCCCGAAAAATCGTCGAACGACTACGCTAATGTAATGAACTACTGTGTCGTTGAGTTCTGTATGCTGGATTCTCCCACACTGACATGATCTAGAGGGTAAGGTATCATGTTCCCCCCGCCCTGCTTCTGTGAATGTACCATACGTTCTCATGAGCCCCGTTTTTGCCATATTCCTACCCTTTTAAACCACCCTCGATCCGACCCCGTAAGTGTCTTCTTTTAAAATTATACTTTAAAACGAAGCTACAATATTGTATAAATGGTGTGTAGCCTATTGGTAATTGAATAAAATATGTTTGGGTGAATCACAAAATTGTCATCTAATTGTTTTTTCTTTTCTTTTCTCCTTGTTTTTCTTAAACGGCCCGTTGATCTACCACGGACAACGGGACCGCCCCCTCCCACCAAAAATGAACACCTTTGTGTCTAGTGCCTATAGAGTACCAGGATGACGAGGTCGCGCTAATGACCTTAAATGCAGTGCGGGAGGCGGAACACAAATCTAAGAATGATGCATTAATTTTCATATTAATAACCGTGACCAACAGTGACCAACACTGACCAACACTGACCACGAATAATAACTACATATACATAATCTTGGGGTGTTCATTTATAATGTTAAAGGTATAGGCCAACACTACGTCTCTGAGTGGGTGGCATGTAATGTCAAGGTACGAGATGCACATGACTGGAAAAGTCTTCCTTTAAAGTAGAATCAACATTCTACATAAAAATAACTCTGAAAAAGATCGTTTTTCCTGTAATTGATGAAAATAAAATCAAACACGTGGTTGTGTACACTTGTTTTGTAGCAGTAGACAATAGCCAGTGATTTTTGTTAAAGGAAATGTGTAGGGACAACAAAGAATAGAGGTTGTTTGTTGGGGTCTTTGTTTGTCTGTCTGTTTGTTTGTTTCGTTTGTTTGTTTATTTATTTGTTTGTTTGTTTGTTTGTTTGTTTGTTTTGGGGACACAACCTCTCTACGGAGAGGGCGCACGTGCCACAAATGTTTGGGAAATGAACATTTTGTAATTGAAAAATTCGTTGTGTTTTTCTCATCGTAGTGACGAATTGGCTTTTTGGGGGGGAAAAGGAGGTTTCACAGTTTTATGGTTCTTTTGATGTCTAATTTCATTTCTGAAAGTTTTAAATCCAAATTCTAGATGGTTTTAGAGTTACAGACACCCCCTGAACGGCGAATATGCCAAAAAGTCACATTATGTTTTTACATATACTGACGAATCCGTTCAGCGGGCTGGTAACCATTATCGTTGTGTACGTGTTTGACAGTATTCTCTGCGTTTACAGTGTAACAGTTTCTCACCGAGGACAGACGGAGTAATAATTTTATACAAAACTTCAAGCTTTTAAATGTTTTAGTTTGTAAAAACTTGTAATATCATTGAATTTGGACTAATAACATCTTAACATCATGCAATGAATTTGATTGGATTATTAAAAAGGTATGTAAAGATTTAATTTGCCCTACACCGACGTGTGAATAGCACTGCATACTCAGTGCTTTCCGAGTGTCTGTGAAATTATATATTTGTTTATACTTTTTTTTAAATTACAACAACAAAATTCAGAAGCAGAATTCAGAAGTCTGTGGATAATTTGTTCATCTTTACCCCTACCCTCGGACCCCACCTCTACCACCACCAACTGTCTGTCTGTGGGTGTCCTCTGCTCCTAGCAGATTGGCTGTCATGGACCTCCACCTCCCTCTGTGTTGTGCCATCCGGACACATCCACCATACGTCAATCTGCATCACTCTCTTATATCTCCAGACTACGAGTCTCTTGGCCTTCCAACTCCCCTTTTATATACCATCCAATCTGCCATCGAGGAGCAGCCGTTGAAAACCATATTTCCTCACAAGGATAATAATTGCTGAATTATACCCAAAAAAACCTGAACTTGATTTGAAGATTGGTACCAAGCATCCTGAAAAACGATTCCATCTGACATGCCGTTTGTGTAATTTTTATAAGAAAACATGAAATGTACATTTGAAATTTATCACATCTTTTCAGAACTAAATGAGAATTGCTACATGGTGTCGCCGCAAACAGTCTTTACTTATCCTTTTCACCATGCAAAACTTTAATTACCGGTACTATATCTAACGAATTTCAAAGAAAAAATATTCCATAATGTAAATTATCACTCAAAACTCGCCCCCATTGACTTTGAACGTAACATAGTACGCGGGTGCGCGACAATTCCAATTAGGCGTCACTGCACCGATTTTGAAGCCGACCGATGATCAGAAACCGGAGACCTTTTTTTGGCCTTAAAGTGGATGGAAAAAATGTAAGATTTTTGTTTCTGTTGCCACCAATCTGCTGCTAATTTGCCGCCAATATGGCGCCGCATGCCGTACATTATACATATTATGATACGAGTTAGCATTAAAATTGCGCGTTACGAATGTTTTCTTTCATTTGCGAGTATTTGTTTCGCTCCTCGTTGATTAAATGAAATTCTTCTTGACTTATAACACCGTCTTTGATCGCTTTCGAAACGTGACTGTCGATGGCGTTGAGTTTACTCTCCGCTAAAACTCTAATCTCGTTATGTTTTTTAGATTTTTTATATAGCTTTTTTTCCGCGTATCTGATCACTATCGCCATACCGCCTAGCCCAAAAGCTAGTCCTTCAAAAACGAATCCGATGGGTGATGCTACGATGCTGGCAATACTAAGAATTCCAGTCGCTCCGGCTCCCACACAGCCTAATTCTGCCATCGTTTCTACTATGGAACAAGTTTTGATGATTTTATTATATTTTTTATATACGGCTTCGCGCTCGTTTCTTTCTTTTAAAATTTCTTTTTGAATGTCGTCGATTTTTTGTAAACGAAACGCGTTGACGTTTACCTCTTTACTACCGTTAAAAGGATTTGTATTTGCATCTGACATATACTGTATATCCGGATAAACTCTCTTTGTTTCCGTGGTGACGCTCATTATTCTATTAATAATAAAAGATTTAAAAATGTATTATTTTGATAAAGGTGTAATTGGAAATTTTCTTATTTTTATATCGTAACAGATTCCTGTGTTTAGAGCGCCGAAAAAATTTACTTGTATATAGACTTCTATATCATCGCTAGAATTTAGAACGTAGCATAATACACATTCTAAATACCGCGGTTCATTCAAAAAAGAAAAGTTTTCCCCTTTGGGGAAATAAATATGATTTCTATAAAAATCATCATCATTGGCATCAAATTGTTCACTTTTCACTATAGAATAAGAATTATTTTCACCTATATTCATTTTAGCGTATAATGAATAAAATAATGGAAAATTAATTTTAAAAAATTAATTTATTTTGATACCAAAGTATTTCTAAGTTTATTTAATTGAAAACAGTAAAAATTACATTATCTAAAAGTTTACTCGGTTCAATGTGTGCAGTTTTTTCATAAAAAGATGGATTGGATTTTATATTTTGTACGATATAATTATTGCTACTGCTTTTACGACTAGGACCGTAAATACTCCCCATTTATATAATAATAAATACATTAATAACATTTTTTTCATCAATACGCGGAAACGATTAAAAAATCAACGGTAAACTTTTAATTTTTATATCGTAACAGATTCCGGAATCTAGAGCTCCGAAAAAGCTCGCTCGTATAAAAACTTTTACATCTCGCGTTTTGTAGCAAATTTCGTATTCTAAATGCTGCGATTCGCCGCTAAAACTAAATTTATTATCTCGAGCCGGAGAAGGAATATGATACGAGTTAGCATTAAAATTGCGCGTTACTAAATGCGAATAAAGACTATCGCCCTTTATAAATTTTACAAAAAGTGAACAGTACGCCTGTGATTGATTAAACATAAAAAAAGGGTAGTTTTAATACACCGTACCACCCGAGGTTAATATTGAGTTTTTCTAATAAATTAATCAAAACTATCGTTTATTGAAATTCATTTAGCTCGATGTGTCCGTGATGCTCGTAAATGTACAGATTTTGCGGTTGTTGTTGTTGTTGTTGTTGAAAAACGTTGCTAACGCTATCGCTTCTTCGACTAGGGCCGTAAATACTCGCATTTAATATTTTTAATTTAATTTCGAAAGTTAAAATAATCGGCATACCGCGATTATTTATGTCTCTGCCTATAGAATCTTTAGTTTGAAAACTCAATTCGTTAAACGCACCGATTTTAAGATTTTTTCGCAACGGATTAGAATATTCCATCCACATACTTTCCCCCAACGATTTATCTTGTAACGGAAAAACGTTTAAAATAGTACAAGGTTTACCATCGTAAAAATTTTCGCTCGTAGAAATTTGATCGCAATGAATGTACATTATTTTAAAAGGTTGCAAATCGAGTCTCTTTCCTTCGTGCTCTCCCTGACCTAGATAATCATTCGGAAACCCGAGTAAATTAGCTAATCCCGATGAAAATTTAATAATTCGTTTTTCTTGAGTAATATTTATAAAAGATTTACCGAATTTTTCATCTACGACGAACGTAATCCAAGGCGTGTTTTTTAAGACAATATCGATAATTTCTTTAATGTTATAAAGTCCGAGTTCGATAAACTCGATCTGTTCTTCCTCACTTTGTTCGTTTCTTTCATTTATCCAGCTTTTCCATCGAAATATTTTTTTCTTTTTTACGCACGTTATAGTAACCGACCCAAATGTTAACGCTATTTAAAGAAATAGCGAGTTTACCGTCTCGATTATCGATCGTATTATTTAATGAGATTGTATTATTTAAATTTTTAATTTCGATCGTATGATGCATTTTAATATTTAAAATTTATAATTTATATTTATATTATAATAAAATGCCATCTACATTAGCATTTCAGAGTAATTTATCGAAATGGTATCCGCAATCTGGAAATTTTACTTCTTGGGATTTGACGAATATAGATATTTACGTTAATGAAAATGAGTTTATTAACGTAAAACTCAACGACCCATTTCAAAATTATAAGTTATCTCACGTCGATAACGACGATATTGTAAATGATTGGAATTCTAGCCAGCTAAAGTTTAATCAAAATCAAATAAATTTTGTAACGTGGTGTAGTACGACGGGATGTGGAGTGGGTTACGAACATTTGTCGCATTCAAACAAGATGATTCGTAGTTTTTTCAAATTTCACGTTTATTATCAAATTAGGCGAATGCTCAAAGAAATGAGTTGTCTTTCATCTTTTCAAAATTTATACGATGCGTTTGGCAATAATATAGACATTAGCGCGTACAATAGTATATGTAATGAATTTCACGTCTCGCCAGTGTCGAATTGGAAACAACGAGTAGACAAAAACTCAAATGGATTGGGAACGGCATATTATTACGATGGTACTAGTTACATTTCGGTAGCTGGAAAAGACTACGTTCCAAATCGATCTGTTGTTTATCATAACAAGTACGATCGCGAACATTTTAAAGCCGCAAGAAATATGAAGTTTAATATTGATTATGCCGATGACAGATGGAATGTTGCGGATGAATATGAACAATCGACAATTTCAGTCGCTTACATTTCACAATCTCCAGCCACCCAACGAGCTTGGATTAAATTTATACTTAATTCTTCTCCTACTATTACAGCGGCGCAAGACCCTACTCAAACTAAAACAGCTCAAGCACAACCAATAGCTCAAGGCTTTACGGATAGTGGTATACAACGAATCAACGATTCTATAAGAACGTACGTGTACGCGATATTGGGAGCTCAAGCTCGAACAAAAACTGGAATTCTCGTACCCGGCACAGGTTTAGACGCGAAAAGAGAATTTTTAAACATTTTCGATGTTTCTATCGATTCTCCGGTCGATTTACAATCTAGTATTCAACGATATAAAAATTCTGTGCAATACGCCCGTTCTCAATTAAATTTTGTTATCGGTGAAAATTTATACATGATGCCGAGCGACATGAATTTGCGAATAGGTACGTACTCGGTTCGAATCTAGATACGAATTCGACACCAGCTCCACTACCACCACCTTTAATCGAAACTCAACAACTACCAGCGAGCATCGATATAGATCAAAGCGATAATCTTATTAATTCTTCCTCTACATCGGCTCAAGACGCTACATCGGCGCAAGACGCTACATCGGTGCAAGACGCTCCAAATCCATTCTCCTCCTCTACTATTACCCAAGACGTAACTGCTGCTACGACGCAAGACGCTTCTCATCAAGATGAAAAAAATGCTTTAATTTTTGGTTTCGCAGTTATTACCGGATTAGGTATTATGATTTACGAGATAATGACGTAAGACTTAACGTTGACGCTGTATATAGGTTAAAACTAAAACTCCGACTCCCGTCAAGGTTAACCATACGTAATCAGCAGCATATCCTACTACTTTTGAAATTGTTGTAAATAACCAATTTACTACTGATCCGATAATACCTGGTAAAGCGGCTAAAGATTTTTGTATCCACTCTTTTACGCCTCCGCCACTCGGTGTAGGTTTGGGTTTAGGTTCTGGCGGTGTAGGTTTGGGTTTAGGTTCTGGTGGTGTAGGTGCAGGTTTTACAGCATTTACAATTGCTTCAACGATAAAAGCGATCGTTGTAGTAAACGCCGTTAATATACTCACGATCGTGACGCCTTGTTCTCTAAATAAAGTTTTAATTTTATCGCCTAACGTGACGTCTCTTTCCAACATTTTTTGAAACGTTTCTTTAATTCTATTGATTTGACTACGAAGAACGTAATCATTTGCATCTATTTGCGCTAACAAAACTCGTTTGTCCGTCTTTTAGTTTTTGCAGCTTTCGACGATTAGTTTCTATCAATTCATCATCGAGTCCTCTCTCTTTAGCATTTGAAATTAATTATTGAATATCGGAGATTTTTTTGTTGAGTACTTTCATTTTAGTTAAAAGATTTAATAGTTCGCCTCGATTCGTTCGCATGACTTCATCGAGAGCCATCAATTCAGTAAATTCATGTCGAGGCATATCCGTTTGAATTTCTTGTTCTCTCGAAAGAATTGTAATTGCCGTTTTGACGGCTTCTTCTACTTTTTTTTTAATTTTTCCACGCGTTGTTCCGGTAAAGATGGTAACTGTCGTCCTTGATCTCTTCTTTGAGGTGTTTCATCGACTGCAATATCTGGTATTAATGGCTCTTCTGCTAAATTTACAACATTTTCTATAATCTCTTTACTTTTTTTCGTTAATTTTTTTAAAACATAATCTGTTAGACCTAAATCTGATCTTATAAAATCGATACCATATTTTTGTTTGATAGTTTCTAACTTTAAATATTTTCCTATTGCTTTTTGATTACTTAACGCGAGTTTTCGTCTACCTTTTTTATAGACTAATAATTTTTTTTACCTAATTTTTGAATATCACATTTATTGTATTCTTTTATTGATGGTTGGTGTCCGATTTGCTCGTAAAAATCGTCAACGTATAATTTAGTTAATTCTTTTCTTTGGTCTATAATATTACTCTGGGTTCCTATTTCTTCGGCATCATCGTTTCCTCGTAATCTTTCTAATCTTTCTTGTATATCTTTATTATATACACCATCGACATTTGTTTCTTGTATATCTTCTTCTTCTTCTTCGTCGGGGTAATTATAGGCCGGATCCATCGGCATAAGTTTATGCCCTCCTTCTGCCATTTTATAATTACTATTTATCTTTTTTTAAACAATTTATAACTCGCGTACCCTACTACCGTCATACCTAAAATGGCGAATACAATTTCTCTAGTTTTTTATCTTCGCTAGGAACGTAATAATCCTCTAGTTTAGGCTTGTCATATAAATCTTTTGGTAAATAGACTCATCTTCCGGTAACGATATAATATTTGTTCATCGCTTCGTCAATGTCGTTAAATGTTTTTCTAGCGTTTGATTCTTTTACGAGTCGTTCGTTGAAATAATCTAGATATTTCATGCGCTCTCTTGAATATTTGTCTCTCGCTTTCGTAAATTGTTCCATCGCCAAATCGTGTCTTTTTTGTTCTTCGTGACCACCTTGTGAAAATAAAAAAATTGATCCGCTAAAAGCCAACGTGTTTACTACCGCACCTCCGATCATCATCGCTATAGGCACCATTTTTATAATTTAATATTTTTTTTTTTTAAATTAAAAAATAAAATAATGTTCTGTAGTAAATATGAGTCAAGCGTACGGAGATAAACTAAATCCATACAGAAAATTAAGAGAACCTTTTGGTTTAAAAGGAATACGACAAAAAGTCGTCATTACAAACAATCCGAGCACAATCACCGAAAATCAATTGTTGACGGTTCGTTTTCCAAATTTAGGAAATAACGACCTCATCGTTCCGGATACAGTCAGATTAGCTTTTAATATTAATCTCGAATCTTCTGACGACTATACGAGAACGATAGTACATAATATAGGCAGAGCCATCGTAAAAAATATAACTATTAAAATGGAGGGAAATGAAATATTTAGTTTAGACGATCCGGACGTATTCAATTGTTTTAAAGACGAGCGGTTGACGAAAGATCAACGAGATAATCTAGCCTACCAAGGAATCGAATCCGCTAACGTGAGTAAATTAAGAGTAAATGCCAGCGACGCCGTTCCCGCAGGCGAGGGAGGAAAAGACAAAGCCGTCGCGGATACTCTAAAAAATAGATATCACATTCCGCTCGATTTTGAATTATTGACAGATCATCAACCCTATTTTCAATCGGGGATCGGGGATCATCTGACCTACGAACTCGAGTTTAATAAATTTTCTAAAGTGATCAAAAGCACGGACGATAATGCTAAATATATCATAAGCGGAATTTCTTTAGAATACGAAATCGTTCATATGCCGCATCGTTCATATGCCGCAGTGGACTGTCGTGGCCGAGCGGTCTAGCTTACCGGACTCAAGTTCTGGTGTTATCAGCAGAATGTGGGTTCGAATCCCGGCCGTGACACTTGTGTCCTTGAGCAAGACACTTAACCATAATTGCTTCTCTCCACCCAGGGGTTAAATGGGTACCTGTGAGGGCAGAGTTGGTTGGTTAGCCCAATATGCGCTGTAATGGCAGCAATTGAGCTGTATACTCCCCAGGGAGCTGAGATGGTTTCAGTCATGATTTATGAGCCTTATGAGCCTTATGAGCAGGGGTAATAATATAATACGCCTTGAGCACGACTCAGTTGGTGGATACGTGCGCTATATAAGTCCACACATTATTATTATTATTATTATTACTATTATTATTATTATTATTATTATTATTATTATCTCGCGCAAACGATTAAAAATCAATATAGCAACAAGTTGGCGATATTGTACGATAAAGTTTTGAGACAGAGCGTGACCCCTTTAAACAAACGGGATACGACGTGGAATATAAATCTAAATACGCCGGCAAAAAGCATGAAAGGAATATTGTTTTTAATCAAAGAGTCCGACGTAAAACAATCGAACAAGTTTTATAATCCCAAAATCGATAAAGTTTCGATTACTATCGAAGGAGTTCCAAATCAACTCTACGCGCAGGGAATGCGCAGGTATCAACACTGGGAAGAAATTAAAAAATATTTCGGAGATTCAAAAAAAGAACACGGCATGCGAGTGACCAAAGCTTTAAATTTATCCAACGTAAAACAAGCCGATTATTTACTTAAATAGATACGGTTTGTTTTTAGATATGATAAGCATCGACGACAACAAAATTCACGGAAGCGGTAGACGAGTAGAAAACTTATCCGAAGGAATTACCCTTCAAATGGATAAAGAAGCGGAAACCGCGGGCAAATTATACCTCTACACTTTTATCATCATGGACGCGCAACTCAATATCGAAAACGGACGATTTCATTCAGCGGTATATTAACATATAGAGTTTTTACTCTCTTGACTATTATTAAAAACTATGTTACCGAAATATCTGCAAGCCGCCTTAATTTGCGGACAGACAGGATGCGGAAAAACAGATTTTGTTTTAAATCTATTACAAAAAGAATATCGAAAATATTTTGAATATATCGTCGTATTATGTCCCACCGTCCCTGTAAATCTCGCTTATCAAAATAGAAAATGGATTTGGAACGACGAGCGAGTGCTAGTCGAAGATTTGAGCGATTTATCGTTAAACAAAGCGATAGAAATTTATAGCGACGTTTTCAAAGGAGACGAAACGTTGTTTATCATCGACGACTGTAGCGCGAGTAAAGAATTGCAGTATAAAAAAAAACGACGAGAATAATAAATGCATGATCAGTCAGTTGGCTTTTAGCGGTAGACACGCCAACCATAGCTGTTGGATTCTTTCGCAAAAATATAATAGCGTGTTGAAAAGTTTTAGAGAGCAACTAAAGTGGACGTGTATATTTTATTGTAAAGATAGAGACTCGTTCGAAAATTGTCTTCGAGAAAATGACGTCATACCGACTAAAGAGTTGAGAATGCGAGTGCACGAAAAATTTAAACGAGTTAAACACAGCAAGTTAATTCTAAAAACGGATCAACCTACCGATTACGCTATACTCAACTAGGTGACTTGACTAGGTTGCTATAGGTCGTACTGGGTTACTATAGGTAACTTGACTAGGTCGCTATAGGTTACTTGACTAGGTCGTACTAGGTGACTTACTAGGTAACTTGACTAGGTTGCTATAGGTAAATCGTTAGATTATAATAACATTTATAGATAAATATGCTCGTCGAATATTTAGTTACGTTTTGCATATTTTCAAACTGTTGTACGTTCGGTGTAGTTATATTTTTATTTTGTAAATATTCGCGCGTTAACGATGAAATTATAAAACCGATGACTAAAGCTAAACAAATTTTTAATAAATATAAAAAAACTTATATAATAATGGAACAAGTTGCAAAAATGTTAAACGAAGAATCACCTGACCATTCTCAATCGAGTTGCGTCGAATCAATACCCGCACCCTCTAATCAACGCAACGATCGACTCGTTGCCGTCGTAGCCGAAGGATACTCGAAAACATATTTAGGTAAAGAGTATAGTATTAGCGAAACCGAAGCTTTAAATTTAGTCGAGCGAGATAAATTATACGCGCGATACGAAGCGCGATTAGGTCGCGAAATGGTATCTTTATTCGGCTCCTCGATCATAACTCTATACGCTAAAGCGCTAAACTCGAGTTTAAACATGACCGACGTGATGGGATACAAGTTTACGATCGACGACGAAGATGAATTAATTACGGATTATGAAAAAGATCCGCTCATTTCGAGCGCTCTTTCTAGCGCATTATGCGAAATATACTACAAATACGGAATAGTCTTGGCACCGATCACGGCGGCGCTAATTTCAGCAAAACATTTAAAAAGAAAAGATTATTGTCTAGATTATAAAGACGATAGAGAATCAACCAAAGCCGGTAGAGACGTTAGTAGTAACGAAAACACCGACTAAAATAAAAAAAATCCAAACAGAGTCGCAGCTGGTAAAAGACTGGCGGAACAAAAAGAAAAAAACAAAATTTAAAAAATTCACGTAAAAGATGAATCTAACGACGATATTAATCAAAGAATCGTCGATGCTAATAAAACAAATCCGCTGTACATCGGACTAGGAGTAATAGGTTTAGTAGGTTTTCCTCTAATCAAAAACCATCACCACCCGCAAAAACTTTCGAGCAACCAAAACCACCGTCAAAAGTTGTAAACGAAGAAGCTTTAGCTGATGCTTCAGCCGTCGTAATCAAAAAAGAAGTTAATGTTTTTAAAATGGAATAAAAAAAATTAAAAAATATTGTCTATACTATAAAATATGACTACGATAGATACGAAAGGAATCGCAAATTCGGCTTATCACGGCGCTGTCGTAGGATTTATAACCGTTATTTATAGCATGGCCGCTAAAAAAGTGTTAAAAATAAATCCACCCGATTTGGGAAAGCTAGATGTAAACGACGGTCTAAAACTCACCGCTATAACCGGCGCGGCGCTAATGACACAAAATTGGTTAGTTCGACAGAATATTTTACCAAACAGTATTATGAATTCTACTACTTAAAATATTTATAAAATAATAAATGGATAAGCGTACGAGACAAAAATTAGAAAACGTTTACTATAGTCCAATTGGATATCAAAAAGGTCTATCCGCGATCGATAAATTAGCTCGAGAATATAAAATATCTAAAAGTATAGCTCGTCAATGGTTAAAAAAGCAAGCGCTGTGGCAAATTTATTTACCGCATCCTAAATACATTAGTAGACCGACCAGCTCAAACTCGATTCTAGAAAAACCAAACGAGGTTCATCAAGCGGATTTATTGTTTCTTCCTCACGATACAGTCAATAAAAAAGTTTACAAGTACGCATTAACTGTTGTGGATGAAGCGAGCAGGTACAAAGAAGCCGAACCGTTAATCGATAAAACAGCCGCGCGAGTCGGTAATGCGTTTGAAAAAATTATAAACGCAGTTCGCTGACTTGGCCTAAAATTCTCAAAGTCGATCCTGGAAAAGAATTTATGTCGAGCGTCAATACGTTAATGAGTAAAAATAACGTAAAAATCCAAAGAACCGAAGCCGGTAACCATAGAGCTCAAGGTATAGTCGAACGATTCAACAGAACTTTAGCCGAAAGATTATTTTCTCATCAATACGCGCAAGAAATGACAACCGAGGGTGATGAAAGATCTAGAGAATGGGTTAAAAGATTACCGCTGGTCGTAAAAGCAATAAATAACGAAACGACAAGACTCATAAATTTAAAACCTAAAGATGCTATTAAACTGGAATTCGTCGAGCAAAATCCAGCCTCACCGGCTATTAAAAAGAATGAAAAAAGAATCAATTCTAACGCTCTAGTTAGATATTTATACGCACCCGGTGAAGCTGAACGAGATACGAGAAGACGCGCGACCGATCCGATTTGGAGTATTAAAATATATAGCATTAAATCTTCTATGAAAGCTCAAAATCAACCCATCTTGTATTATTTAGAATCGGGTCCCGCTCGTAGTTTTGTGAAAGAAGAATTACAAATTGTACCGTTTGATACCGAAAATCCGCCTAAAAAATTATAATCTCACGTCATTGATGAAATTTTATAATGACCGTAAGCTAAAGTGCTTATTTTGTCTCGTAAAATATATCTCTTTGTATCCAAAGACGATAAAGAGATTTTATTTACTCTTATCGTGTATAATTGATGGTTTTCATTTCTAACAAATTTCATAAGGTGACGAAACGTTTTATTTTCGAATAAAGCTCGTTTAAAATGCTCGTGGAAAATTTTCTTTTTCAAAACGTTCTTTTTTACCCCTTTAGCTCTTTTTATTTCTTCTTTGTTCGATAAAAGTATCGAATACATTTTTGCTCTTAGTCCGACAAATTCAGAAATTGGAATTCCCGCATTCTCATCTTTCATTTTACCGATCACTTTTGTATTCTCTTCCGAATATAGAAAATGATCTTTATTATAATTACTAATATCGTAGAAATCTTTGTCTTCTTGCATGTCTTTATAAACGTCTCTCGTTTGAATCTCTAGTATTAAACTGTCCGTATCCGTGTAAAGTAATTTTCTTTTTTAAATGATTGTAATAAAAATCGTACATGTAAAGTTTAGCTAATTCTAAAATAGTCATCCCTACGCAAATGGGGCGGTTGAGTAAGGTTTTTATTTTTTTTCGTATGAACCGCTGCTAAATCGCACTCTTGAAAAATCTTGAAATTATCAAAAGTCGGCTTTGCCAATGCTGTAAGTAAGCGTTTTTCGTCTTTTTCATCGTTTAATCTCATGAGATTAACGTTAACTCGATTTCGTACATTTTCCATCGATTTACCAAAAACTGAATTAGTCATCAGTTTGAATAAATCTTTCTCAAAATCTGACTTTGCTTTTTTACGCAAATTCGTGTTTAAATCGATGTACGATTTCATCCAAGGTGCTTGATCAAATTTTATAATGCGATGAATTTTAGTCAGTTTCACGCCGAGTCGCAAGTACAATTGCAAATTCCGATAATGAAGACTGTATTTCGTTTTGTCGTTTAAATTGGGAACTAATTTTTTAATTTTGGTGCGTACGAGTTGTCTAATAGCTCTTGTTGATAATTAGACATATCTTCTTTTGGAATTTCTATCGACTCTGACGCGAGCGGAAAATCATTGTGAGAATCGTGTAATTCTTTAGGATATTTTAAATCGACTTCTAAAAAGTAACCCGTTGGTGATTCTGCAGAGATTGATTCTATATCGAGACGATTAATTTCATCTTGGGTTAACCATTCAAAATTTCCCGTCGGAAGGTATTGACTCATCGCCCAACCGTACAAATTGTTCGCGTCTAAATATATGATGTAAGTCGTAGATTTTGACGGATCGTAATCGTCTAAATAGGGATTGTTTGCTTTAGCGTATCTCTTACTTACCATCGATACGCCACCTCTAGTACCTTTTTCTATCATTAACGTCATATCGTAATCGGTCAACAATTCTAAAGTTATGTTCGAATGTTTTAACAAAGCGTCCCAACTCAAGCCGGGACTCGTGTAATAATGAGCCGGATCCAACTCGTACTCTTTCGCGCAAGTCGTGCGAAAATTTTCAAACACGTCCGCCAACAAACACACGTCCGTACGGACGTACAAATCGTGATAATCTCCTAAAGTTTTACATTTAAATACGCGCCAATTTTTTTTAGCGTGCTCGTATTCTTCTTCCGTAATGTGCGAGTTGTTTAAACTACTATAAAATGCTTCTATCGGAGGAAGTCTCGTTTCTTCAAAACGTTCTAAACTATCTACGTATTCGTAAAAGTAGCTTCAATTTTTCTACATAGGGTTCAAACTCTTTAGTAATGTGAAAAGAATATTTATCTAGCGTTTTCACGAGTTTATCTAGCGAAGCGGGTAAATATTGAAAAGTGTCTAAAAATCGCAGTTGTCCGATCGAAAAAGATTTGTACTTTTCCATTTTGTCTGGAATACATTTTAATTTTCCTTCCGTTTTACTCACACCATGCATGATGAGATGAGAATCGTATCCTTTCAAATTATGAAACATAATCGGGATATGCGTTTTACCGGGTTTTAGGCTTAGCTTTAAATTACAATCATTATGCGCCGCGCCGCGCCGCGATATTTTCCGGTCAAGTGACAATGATCACGTACTTTCTCGTTACCTTTGCAAAACATTTTTTTACAAAGGTAAAATTTTTTGGCATTTTTATAATTTTTTTTATCGTCTTTCGTCATAATTATAGCCTTTTTATTTTCTTCTCTAAACAAATCGTTAATCTTTTTTCTTTCCTCGATTAACGCGTCTAAAAAGTGTATAACCGCGTTGTTATTTTCATTTTTGCATCTGTACGGGGGAGGGGATGATATAATTTTACCGTCGCATCGAACGACTACGTACGAATACCCGCAAGGGATATGTTTTTCGACTTTTTAAGTATTTTTCGTACTCGCATCGTCTCCCATCTTTGAAGGTTCGCGTTCAAAATCGGCGTATACAGCAACGGGAACTTTCACCATTTTATGATAATTTCTAAATTTCATAAAATCGTTTTTACCTTTTGCCGGCATGACGATCTTAGTAGGTCCGTACTCTGATTCGTCGCAATCCGCAATATGATCGTCTAACAAGTCTTGTCTCGTATAACCGTGAAAACATTTTGTGCAATAATATTTACGATGATCATTTTTGCTCGTTTTGCCGCTAAGTAATGCGCTTAAATTTTTAATCCAAACGTAGTGCAATTTAAATCCTTCTTTTTTTTTACAAATTTGTGAACCAATAATAAATTTACGCGTTTAATTTATTTTGGTCGCTTGCTAATTTGTAAAGGTACGATCAATTCGCGTTCGAAACCTAAAACGTTTATCGCCAACCCCTCGTTTTGTAGTTCTAGCTTTTTGATTTGACCTATAGGAGTTGGAAAATCAATCCCGTCAAAATTATAATAATTTATATGCTTTTTATATTTTGACGTTCTTTCCTTATTTTTTGTCGCGACAAAATGGGCGGCAAGTAGCGACCATCGCAAACATTCGTTGTCTTTGTTTTTCACGTTGATGCACGCTTTTTTGTTTGTTATGTAGTCGGGTAATTCGAAATAAGAACTGCCCCTAAAATGTTGACATTTTGCAATTTTATAATATAAACTTACTATACGATCTAGGATCCAATTTGAACCTTTGTGGGTCCACAGTTCTATTTTCTCTTTTATTATACCGTAAGCCCGCGATAATTCATCTTCAATCTCATTCTCGTTGTTTAATTCGTAAAATATATGATTAAAATGCCCCCTATTAGTTTCGATAGTACCGTCTGATTTCTTTTTATAAAAATCAACAACTAATGTTAACTGAAACTTTATTCCTCTTAATTCGCGCCTATCCAAAGATAACATTTCAATAATCTTTGGATTTACATCTTCCAAAAATTTGTTTACATCTTTTTCTTTCCTATGATTGAATGGAACTGTTATCCATCGTTATCAAATTTCAACTCTTCTTCCCTGCCCCCGTGAAAACTTTTAATAGCATCGATGTAGTCTTGTTTTATTAACCGTCCTCTTCACCCTCTACCGCGTCGAGGTAGCTCAATATTTTCATCCAATACAGGGTGTCCCAGAAAAAAGGTAATTCTGACAATAAGGGTTAATTTTGACAAAGATATGCTTTTTATGGCTATTAATCATGTTTTACCATAAAGTAGGAGCAAAATGCTTTCCATTGGTATCTTGATTGCATTCCTCTGGTCATGCATCACTGAGCACCATTGTTTGGAAAATGCTATGTGAAAACCCTTTTGGGACAGTTCATGGTCAGACATGAGCAGCACATTCAGATATGGCCCGAGGGAAATCTAACCGTTTGAAAGTATGTGATACGTACAAGATGTTTATCAATTGGTGATATTTATTCAGTACTGAATTATGCACCAACACCTTCCACGTGTCCACCTCCTCTTTCGATGCAAAGTCCACAACGGCGGCGCATGTCAGCCACAGCTCGTCTCACCATTGCAGGATCATCACGTAAGATTTCGACCTCATGTTGAATGCGGGCTTGCAAATCCTTTGTTCTTCAAATACCCCCACAAGAAAAAGTCACAAGAAGTGAAATCCGGTGACCTGGCCGGCCATTCCACAGCATGTCTGACCATGAACTGTCCCAAAAGGGTTTTCACATAGCATTTTCCAAACAATGGTGCTCAGTGATGCATGACCAGAGGAATGCAATCAAGATACCACTGGAAAGCATTTTGCTCCTACTTAATGGTAAAACATGATTAATAGCCATAAAAAGCATATCTTTGTCAAAATTAACCCTTATTGTCAGAATTAACTTTTTTTCTGGGACACCCTGTATACGATCTCTTAGTTGTGCTAATTTGAATTTATACAATGGCTTTTGTTTATGTTGTTTTATATATCTTTTTACAGCCTCGTAATAAGACCGTATATTTAATCTACCCGTTCTACTATCTCGCATTAAAAAAATGGGTCTATGTTCTCGTGCAAATTCTTTCAATTCCACTAACGTCCACTTTGATAAATATTTATCGTTTTCCATTTTTACTCTCTTTTACTATACATCCACATAATTTAAATTCGCTATTTAAATTTTGTATCGACTAAAACCAATATCTTTTTTTCTAAATTAATTTTGAACAAATTCTTTATGATTGGGTTCTTTTTTGATGATTGGGTCGATGAGATCAAAGGTCTCATCACCTCTTTTTGATGTCATCATCATCTCTTTTTGATGACGTCATCGACCTTTGACCAATTTTTAATGACGTCATCGATCTCTTGTCGATGGCGTCATCGACCTTTTTTTTTCTCCCTACTACTACCCGGCAAATTTTTTAAAAAATCGTTTGTTTTTTTAATTGAGCCAGCACCGACAATTTAGCTCCTACTGCATGGAACAACACTATGGGTAATATTGGTAAAACTGTTTCTACGAGTATGACCACTTTCTGTGAATCATACATTTCTGTGAAATCTATGAAGATGTTGATGATGTCTTCAGATTTGTTTGGCCACATGTATTACCAAAATGATAACCCGTTATGAAACTATTATTACAAATCAAACATTGTATTCCCTTTTTGGATTTAGGAGGTTAAAGCATGGTTAAAGGTAGCGTGTCCCCCTCCCATGCTTCTATGGATGTAGCATACCGTACGTTCTCATGTGAGCCCGATTTGTTTGGCCACATGCCTCCCCTTTTAAGCCTCCCTCGACCTCGCCCCTGTTTCTCCACTTATGTCCTCATCACCTCCATCCCTCATACACGCTGATCCATGTGTACGTGCAGGGTACATGAAGTACCTGTGATACTAATGGAGTCATATAATGATTGAATAGAAATTCATTTATAATTGACAAATAGAGTGTAATGACAATTAGGGAATTTTTACATTGATGACATTAACAAATTGCTGCTTAATTTTTAAAGCATCGTTACATAAATAATTCATACGGTCTATGGACTATATTCACGAGTCTTATTTCATGCGTTGGCTCAGACCAAAATGTTAACCTTTCCATGAAAAGAGTCATTATAATACAACAATAAATGGTTTGGGTTCAATAGATATCATAATCTTTTACTTCATCATTCGATCAAGTAGGCTCATCGAATTGAATAAAAAGTACAACGACTTTATACCAAATGACACCATGCAGTGGCGAATCAAGGGGGCTAAACATAGAAAGAAACGGTGGCTCAGTAAACGGCACTATGTGCCGTAGCTTAACTATTACGTTGACAGCCTTACTAAGATGACCAAGTTGCCCTAAGGATATTATCACGGCGCAGCCATCTTGTTTTTTCAACAATATCAATCCATGTTGAACCTCAAAGGCCTCTAATCCTTTGTGGACATGGGGAGGGGTTGAAATAAGGCGAGTGCGAAGCTGGCGGCTTGTGGTGTCCGAGGCATGCTCAATGGTTCTGAAGGCCCTTACACTGCGACAACTGGAGAGTTAAAAATACACCTGCAGTAGTGTTCATATTGGGCAACTCGACCCCCCACTCCCCCCCCCCAACAAAAACAGAAACACCGTGGTAGATTCAAGTAAAACACCACTGAAGTAATTTCACATCCCAGTTTAGTATGCAGGGTATACACTACATTGGTAATATCAACAAAACGTAAATGATCACAGTTTTACATGCAACTGGCTTAATTGGTGTAAATTTGTTGATGGTATCAAACATCTCTTAAACAATTCGTCGCAGTGTTCACGGAGTGACACATTCGTCCACGTAGATATAAGCAAGATATAAGCGATTGAAGTCAGTAATTAAAGTTTTAAAATCGCGGTTTCGATGTCAGTTTAATCTCGAAGATCATTAATTTTTAGAAATCATTAATCTTAGAAACTGAAATCTCGAATGACACGTAACTGTATTCTTTTTGTAGCGGAAAATACCTGTACACGTGTAACATACTTATAACCAATCCGTCACTTCGTGATGATAAACTGTGACGAATTTTTGTCCCAGGTAAAATGATTTCCCAACAGAATTCGGGGTCAACAAATTCTACGTTAGAATGAATATGACAAATCTGAATGCATTTTTTATTATTAACGACGCAACGAAACAAGCTGAAACTTTGAATGGCTGGTTGTTTAATTAACTCTTTCTGGATAGCAAGCCTTTTGAAAGGCTTGCGCGCGCGTCGCGTTTTGACAACAAGCGTTTTAAAAGGTTTGACGTCATCAACTGACAACCGGTCTTGTTTTGACTTGTTTTGACAACAAATCGCACAATTGACCAATACAAATCATAACATTTATTTTGAAACCTTACTCTCTTCAATAGTCTGTGGGGTGCCATGGTCGAGCGGTTTAGTACATCGGATTTGTATTCTGATGGCTGAGTCGTCAGAGTGTGTGGGTTCGAAGCCTTGCCGTGACCATGGTGCTTGTGTCCTTGAGCAAGACACTTTACCATAATTGCTGCGAGGGCCGAATTGAACCCAGCCACTGGGGATGTACAAGCCAGTGCATACTTAGTGCCGGTCCCAAGCCCGGATAAATGGGAGGGTTGCGTCAGGAAGGGCATCCGGCGTAAAACCTATGCCAAATCAAAATATGCGGATCATGATCCGCTGTGGCGACCCCTAACCGGAGCAGCCGAGAGAGGACAACAACTCTCTTCAGTAGTCCAAAGATAAACAGATTATTAATAATTTCCACATCACTTGACCTTGATTGTTTACAGTGTCAATTTACAATAATGAAAACAATTAATTCCAGAGAGAAAGAGTTAATATAGGTGTATCCTGTTTGAAGGAAAGTAAGGATACTTAGAAGCAGTTTTGACAAAATCCACTCATCAGGTTTTATGTGTGCTCGTCAAGCTTGTATGTAACACTGGCGTATGTTTTGTCGTGATGAACAGACATCAGAACTGAAGTAATTCTTTAACGTTAAACCTTGGGATTATTTCATTAAAACATTAGTGAAAATGACCTTTGGAAATTCACACCTCTTTGAGATGCATGGAATTTGGTGATGAAATTATACTGCCAAGTTACGGCAGTTTTACAAAGGTAAAAAATAAATAGTTTTAAATAGGTAAATTACAATTATTATGAAAAACCGTAGTACACAAAAAAAACACCTTTTTTTGTTGTAGCAAATGTTTGGTTAATTCCTGGACGTCACTGTAGTACACGAAGGTGAAAGTCCAACCTGGGCTATGTATCGGAACAGAATCCAATCAAATAATGGCCGCCGATTGTATGCCTTACTACGTCATGTGATGGGTATGTGTTTCTGAAGTATTTCGTGAGACTGTTATAGCCAGCTCCATTTTTTTTATTTGATCCGTACATGTAAACATATTAATTTGGAGGCGAAATATGTTTTGATTTGTAATACTAACAAGTTATAGAACATTATGAATATTGAGAGTTTTCATTTCAGTAAACATCTAAATTCATAGAATGACAGCCTGTAAAGAAAAAATTATTGTCAGGAGAGTTTGATACCATCATCAACTTTCACAAAGAAACATCTATTATTTAATTATTTTATAATTCTAAATACTATAACTTGTCTTCACTGAAAAGAAACTGGGAAAATTATTATGATTATTATATATTTATAGTTTGATGAAATTCTTGCATCGGGAGATAAACATTTGATTTAATTTGCCCTACACCGACGTGTGAATAGCACTGCATACTCAGTGCTTTCCGAGTGTCTGTGAAATTATATATTTGTTTATACTATTACAAAACAAAAATTCAGAAGCAGAATTCAGAAGTCTGTGGATAATTTGTTCATCTTTACCCCTACCCCCGGACCCCACCTCTACCACCACCCATTTCCTGATAACATAATTGCTGAATTATACTTTTAAAAAATGAACTTGATTTGAAGATTGGTACCAAGCATCCTGATAAACGATTCCGTCTGACATGCCGTTTGTGTAATTTTTTATAAGAAAACATGAACTGTACATTTGAAATTTATCACATCTTTTCAGAACTAAATGAGAATTGCTACATGGTGTCGCCGCAAACAGTCTTTACTTATCCTTTTCACCATGCAAAACTACAAGTCTTATAAACATAATACTTTAATTACCGGTACTATATCTAACGAATTTCAGAAAGAAAAGAAAATATAAAGAAAATATATTCCATAATGTTGTCATAAAAAAAACGTGTAAATTATCACTCAAAACTCGCCCCCATTGACTTTGAACGTAACATAGTACGCGGGTGCGCGACAATTCCAATTAGGCGTCACTGGACTGATTTTGAAGCCGACCGATGATCAGAAACCGGAGACCTTTTTTTGGCCTTAAAGTGGATGGAAAAAATGTAAGATTTTTGTTTCTGTTGCCACCAATCTGCTGCTAATTTGCCGCCAATATGGCGCCGCATGCCGTACATTTACATATTGATGACGTATGTTATGTTGAATAAATCTATATTGTCGTGACGTTATAATTCAAAATAAAGCAACACGGACACAAGTCAAGTTGACTTATATTTAATCATAGAGAAAACCGCAAGTTTTATCAGCGCGGCGACGAACGTATTCCCCGTTGAAGTGCAAAGACAGGAAGGGCGATCAAAACCATTTTGGTCGGTTAACCGTGTAACCGACCGTTTCAATAACAGTTACACAGTTACAAAAATAGCCGTAAACATGCAGCCTATATTATCATCTGAAAGGAATCAGACACAATTAACTTTTCTCAATATCTGTCTGTCCATCTCCCTGAAATGTTGATAGTGTCTTGTTTCGTCTCAGACCCCGTCCGCGCGTCGGCATTTTTATTATTTTTATATTTTTTATTTTTTAAATTATTTAATTTAATTTTTTGTTTGTTTGCTATGAAACGATGTCCAATTTCAGCCAAAATTGCTGGATCGCCGCACCATTTTTGATGACAGAAACTGGAGACCTTTTTTGGCCCAAGGCAAAATATAAATAATTAAAATGTACATACCTCCTTTGTCAGACACTTGTTGTTTAATGACACTCGGCTGCAAAACAAAGTGGATGATTAATGCTATTAATAATTGTTATATATTGCTGATCCGAAAACAACTTTTAAAGGAATTATTATCTATAAATCTGAAGTAGATCTGAAGTATATGTATTTCACTGTTTACTCATTTAAAACCAACACAACGAAATAAACAAAATACTTTCACACATCTTTTTTTGTGTACAGTGATACACTGCCTTTAAGCTGAAACTGTGATTTGTGTATTCCAGAAAAAGACAGTGAAAAAAGGCAAACGCTCTTCATGAATATGAATAATATGCAATGAGAATTAACAAAAGAGGCAATTATCTGTTAAACAATTATTCTTATCCAGGAAGTGAACGCGAGATCTGACATTTGATGCACGGTGCATGATATGTGAACTGCCGATCGCAGATGGGAATCAGCTCCCTCCCCCACACACACAGACACAGACACACATATACGCGTGTATTGATGGTGTAAACTGAGGATCTCCTGTTGTTCCCCTCTTTTGTTCTCAAAAAATTTACACCTTATGCTAAAAAAGTACCGACGCGCTGCTCTCAGGCGACGTGCGCGGAGACCAGAAACCGGAGACTTTTTTGGCCTTATGGACGATATTTTGTACGACTCGTGACTTGGACTCGAGTCACCACGTACAATGAGTCGGACTCGGACTCGGACTCGAACTGGACTCTTCGGACTCGGACTCGTGACTCGGACACGATGTTTGTGACTTATGGAATTTCATATCTGCCATTCTAAACGTCGCCCGTCGCCCTTAAACGTCGCGCGTCGCGCGTCGACCGTCGCCCTTCTAAACGTCGCGCGTCGCGCGTCGACCGTCGACCTTCTAAACGTCGCCCTTCTAAACGTCGCGCGTCGCCCGCCGCCCGCCGCCCGCCGCCCGCCGCCCGTCGCCCGTTGCCCGTCGCCCGTCGCCCGTCGACCGTCGACCGTCGCCCGTCGACCGTCGCGCGTCGACCGTCGCGCGTCGACCGTCGCGCGTCGACCGTCGCGCGTCGACCGTCGCGCGTCGACCGTCGCGCGTCGACCGTCGCGCGTCGCCTTCAATGTGATTGGACCTGTTTATTAGCCATTTATAGGCCTACAATACTAAATAGATAATAAGTTTTACTAAAAATTATGTTCCTGGAGACAAAATCACATCAAACATATCTCTGTTCTATTTTGCTATATAGGAATATTGGAAAAATTCACATAGGAACTTGAAAGGAAGACTTGTTTTTTTGCAAATTTTATTTGATGCTTCTATTTCATTACAAAAAATACAGCGAAGGTCAATTGATCAATCACATTGAAGGCGACGCGCGACGGGCGACGGGCGACGCGCGACGGGCGACGGTCGACGGTCGACGGGCGACGGGCGACGGGCGACGGGCGACGGGCGACGGGCGACGCGCGACGGTCGATGCGCGACGTTTAGAAGGGCGACGGGCGACGTTTAGAAGGGCGACGGGCGACGTTTAGAATGGCAGATATGGAATTCCATAGTGACTCGGAATCGACGGCAAAATGCCATGGCAATATTCACTGTTTTAAATCATAAAAAAATAATACAGAAGATTATAATGCGCACATATCCACCAAGAAGTGTTCAAGGCGCTTTACAGCAAACAAGACAATTATACAATATCGTAACAATACAATAGCAAATGAAATATAATACTAAACAAGAGATAAAAATGCATAAATAAATTTTAGTAGTCCTTATGGGCAATACACATAAGATGAGTTTTTAAGTTTTTCTTGAAGGAGTCAACAGATTGAAATTCACGAATGTACAGAGGTAAATCATTCCAAAGGCGTGGAGCCACAACTTCAAAAGATCTGTCACCCCAAGAATGTTTTGACTTTTGTTCAGCCAGCAAAAGATTTTGCACTGGAACGTAACTTGCGAGAGGGGGCATAACATTTCAACAAGTCAGATATATATAATGGTGCACAATCATTCAAATATTTGAAAACAATAAGCAATATTTTATGAATAATACGATATGATATTGGCAGCCAATGCATATCTTTCAGGATGGGGGTGATATGATTTTTTAGAGAGAGTCACAATACGTGCAGCAGTGTTTTGAATCTTTTGAAGTCGTCGTAGTTGATCCTGTGGAAGTCCATAAAGCAGCGAATTTGCCATATCAAGACGAAATGTTATGAAGGATTGAACAATTTTTTTCTGTTGCATCATAATTAACATGAATCCAATGTTCCTAAGGTGAAATGCTGCGGTGCGAGTAACATTTGAAATATGAGGTTTAATTAAGTGTCATTATTTGCATCAAAAATAACTCCAAGGTTCCTTGCTTGAGAAGATTGCACATGGGAGTCACCAATAACAATATTTGGAATAGAAATCTTAGATAGTTGTTGACGAGAACCAAATAGCACAAATTAAGTTTTATCATCATTGAGTTTTAAGAAATTTTCCTTCATCCAAATGCAAATATCATAAATACAGTTTTCAACGCGATTAATTATAGAGGCACTCTGTTGTTGTGATGGTTTGAAAGCTAGATAAATCTGAGTGTCATCTGAATATGTTACGAATTGGGTAAGTGTAAATTGGAAACCACTGAGGGCCGAGGACAGATCCTTGAGGTACTGAGTAATTCAGACGAAAAGGTTCAGAGACGGCATCACGAATACAAACATGTTGAGATCTTTTAGACAAGTATGAGCGACACCATTCCAGTGCATGGCCATTTATTCCTATATGATTAACAAAATAAATAATTTTCGTGAAACATACTGTTTAAGTCGTGTTACTTAATTTAAACAATGGAAACAGTTTTATAAAATTTTATACCGTGCATCCTATTCCGTTGTAGCATTATTGTGTTCTTTCTTTATATTTGTAGTTATAGGCACTTCAGTTGTGCGACCACTTCCGTTGACGAAAACCGACCTGCCATACATTCACGCGCGCACACACACACACACACACACACACACAGAGCTGCACACATTCCAATGGCCACTCACAATATCCGGAGCAATCTTGCTTTTGGCACGCACTTATGTACACTGCACATTTTCTTGGTTTTGGGATGACATCGTTCAACTAAAAATAGCTGGGTTTTGATTGGTCTGACAACAACGAAAACTTCACGATCGGAAAGACGAAGATATTCGGAACACTTCGGATGTTGCCGCTTTACAATAGATCATCTTTCAACTAAAAATAACTGGGTTTTGATTGGTCCGACAACAACGAAAACTTCACAATCCGAAAAGACGTAGATTTTCGGAACACTTCGGATGTTGCCGCTTTATACAATAGACCAACAGCTTCCATTTTTCTTCGTTGAAAACGTTTTTCCAACCGTAAAAAGCCACATTTGGAAAAGGAAGATCACAAAGCGGCAACGTATGTGTGAATATATAATATACGTCACTTATTTAGGATATATGATTTTAACTTTCATAGTGTTACGAATATTACCCTTTGATTTTGATAAAATAGCACCCTCTATTTCACTTCTTCTACTTCCAATATTTTGCTTACGATGCAATTTCAAGCAGTCTAAGTCCCAGGGTTTGTTTCCCCGGACCCTCAATTGTCCGCTATGAATATGCAATCCATACAAGGACGCTACTTTTGCTAATGCATATCCAGCGCTAACGCTAATGCATAATGCAACACCAGCGAGAGCATTGTGTGCGTGCCACACCCTCCCGCCACGTGGCTTGGAGCCGTCCTTGGACTTGGTCTATTTTTATCCTACTTTCCTCGGAGTCCACCCTACACGCCGAACATGGTTCGTGGGTGTAGCACGGCCAAATAACCACCGTGACTGGCCTGCTCAGTCATAGGCCTTGGTCCGTGTGCCGTGCTCCCATGCGCAACCGCTGCTCCCCTCATGCAATAGCTTAGCATCCCCAGTAAGCATTACCCCTAGAACATGCCCTCCTTTTTAAGTTGTCACTCACTTTACTTTTCGTCAAATACATTTCCTTATATGGAACAAGGACCTGCTGTATACCATGATTTTGCACACGTTTCTACCCTTAGACGCGGAAAGCAAGCATTGGCTAAGACGCTAAACTAGGCTAATGTTTTATTCATTCCTAGGCCACAGATTTCTATATAAACCCAGAGATTTTCTGATCTCGGCGAAGTGCGGTTCCGAATGATATCTGTGCGACTCGATCCGATCCATGACAGTGCGATATACCGAACTATATTACAATGCAGTGCCTCGTTCGTTGAACCAATGGTGCAGTGCGTCGATATGACCATTGGTTCGCCTAGCTAGTGCGGTCTGATACACACTCTGGCCCCGTCCAGACACCCCGTGTAGTCAAACCTTGGTGGTCCCCTTCGTCGAGACTGACCAGCTGTCCGTCTCTCGGTGTAACAGTGCCCGTACCGTATACCGAGTGACAAGCTGCATGAACGAATGATGGTCCTGGCTGTATCCGATCCCTTTGTAGTTGGTATTCCTCATACACACCATTCGGAACTCGTATAATGTCTAACTATTAAGTCTAATGATTGAACTACGCTACCACTCTTTTTATATGTCATTAATGCCTTTTATTGTTGTAGAATGCAGAAAAGATAATAAATCAACCCCAACTGATATTGTCACAACAAAGTTTGTGTCCGCCCTATTATTTTGTTGACCCACAATAGTGGGGAATGCAACAATATGAAGCACGATTTTTTAGCCATAAGCTGTTTTTTAGGTACCGGTAGTCTTTTTTTACGGCGAAATCTCAAATACCAAGCACACACGGAGCCATTCCCGCACCGTGCCACAGCTCCGTGCAACGGTGCTGTGTGTGCGGCACTCAAGAAGAAGGTCGTAAGGCTCTATGACCTTCTTCCAGGCACAAAGTACAAGTTTTTGTCCCAGCAGAAGGTGGTAAGCAATAAAATGGCTCCTTTGATAAAAACGTAGGGCATAGCTGTTATATATGTGTTGCAAGAATTACTCCCAAGACATGACTTTCCATTCCCATGAAGGATTTAACTTTCCTACAAAGACTTATAAAGGGCAGAAAAACGACCAAACTTTCACACTCAGTTTTCTTGAAACAAAATTTTGCACATTAATTGATTACGACCTTTTGCCGGTCACACTTTCGTTACGTCCTTCGGGCACACGACGAAATGTTTAAAACGCTTTCATTAACATCTGCGTGTCCGAAAACATATTTGTCTATAATATGCCTTCAAAGTAATGGACAATTTAGTTTGGGCGCACTTTGGTCCCACCATGGCACACTGTGCGTCCGTCCGACGTACTTGGTCAACGATGACTTCACGACGCGACGGTGTTGATGCAAAGGTGAACGCACGCTGGTTTTACTGATGTGCACGCGGTAAAAGCAACTTTTTTCCAGCAATCCGTAAGGATTTTATCCGCAATGCCTAAAATTCTATGTGCATGCAACAACCGCCCAGTTTTTTTTTTAGCATCGCACGTTTATTTTTTCTTCTCATGAGTTTGGGGTTTGGAGCAATTAAGCAATACACAATAGTACCATGTTCAGTTCAAGCGTGCGTTTTCATACGATCACTCCGGCCGTATTGAAATGAACTCTAGAAACGTTACTAAAGGTTTTCCCGGTCAAATTCGGCAAATAAGCTGCCACTTTCACTTTCATACGTTCATATTAAAGCGATTTTGCCTCTGCAGTTTCATTTTCAGGCATGCAAATTCATTTAGCATTATATTTAGCATAATACGTCATAATACGTCGTTTTAGTAATGCACATTCGTCATCCAATTTAGCAGAGTTAGTTCGACTGGAGATTTTCACTAAAATGTTATTTTCATTTTCGTATAACGGGCAATCAATTTCCCAAACTGAGAATGCAAAAAAAAAAAAAAAAATACGAGAAAACAATCCAAAAAAGACAACAGAATACGTAACCTACATTTACTTTAATTCAAACTTAATTTTGTTTTCTTCATTCATGTGCGTTTCTCGAACACTTTAGAGAGGGCCAATCGTCTTACTTTGTTTTGTTCATTCTCTGATTAGAATCTTTATTGGTTTTCTGACCTGTAATGCGTTTTTGAAACATTTATGTTATATTGGACTGTTTCATTATAACCTGTTTTGTATTTATTGAGTGTGTCTGAGTACTATTGCCTACTCATATAATGAAATTAGATGATGATTTTGAGCAGCATTCAATTTCGCACGAAACAGAATGACGCGGTGTTTAAGTTGACTGCTTATTTGCCGAAATAGACCGGGAAAATATAGAGACAATACTTGAACAATCGTGAAAAAATTATGTTGTTTAATCGGTTGAGAAATTAGGCCTAAATATATGATGCATATCATTCTTACCTAGTAAATATAGTGTTTGTGTCCATGCTTTGTGATTGGCTTATATTTTCAGTGCAAATTTAAAATAAAAAAATAAAAAAAACGAAAAAAAAACCTTCTGGTGAACAGTCAAATGCATAAATATATTTTATTTGTTTAAAATGATCATTGTTAAAACACATTTTTAAATTGCTGGTTAAAGTGCTGGAACAGAAGATCAAATAAAACCAATTTGTATTGAATTTGAATGACTGTCTGTACGCCGCGGGAAGCTTAAGCGAAATTTAATGCTGTTGGTGAGTAATTTTTTAATTGGATGAAGCAAATTGAATGATGATTTTGAGCAGCAATCGGTTTCGCGCATAATTGATTGACTTTGTGTTGAAATTGGCTGCTAAATTGACGAACTTGGCCGGGAAAACATATAATAAAAGGTTTTGAACATTTACAAAATGATCATTCATTTATATGTGTGGTGGTAAGGTTTAGAATCATTTCGGCACACAATATGATCGCACTTTCATCCACGGTGAGCCACTCATTTTCCTGACGAATTTTTTTTTTTTTTTAGGCCTAATCTCTTTTGTTTCAACCAGTGAAATAATTATGTGGTGGGCCTACATGTATACGCGGTTATTGGGACCAGACCAAATTTCCCATACACAAAGTATGGTGGCTAAGTGTTGTGGCCGAGCGGTCTAGCTTACCGGACTCAAGTTCTGGTGTTAGCAGCAGAATGTGGGTTCGAATCCCGGCCGTGACACTTGTGTCCTTGAGCAAGACACTTAACCATAATTGCTTCTCTCCACCCAGTGGTTAAATGGGTACCTGTGAGGGCAGAGTTGGTTGATTAGCCCTATATGCGCTGTAATGGCAGCAATTGAGCTGTATACTCCCCAGGGAGCTGAGATGGTTTCAGGAATGATTTATGAGCCTTATGAGCCTTATGAGCAGGGGTAATAATATGCGCCTTGAGCACCACTCAGTTGGTGGATACGTGCGCTATATAAGTCCACACTTTATTATTATTATTAAGAGTTGCCTCACGAATCGGGCAAACGTTCATACCCCTACGTGAAAAATAGTTTAAAGCAAAGCACAGCAGAATTCAAATCGATCCAGCAATTTTGGCTGCAATTGGACATCGTTTCATAGCAAACAAACAAAACCAAAAATACAGACGCCCGGTTTTGAGGCGACGCGCGCGGATACCAGAAACCGGAGGCTTGTTTGGCTTTATGGACGCGTTATCTGCCAGACGTGTATGACTGAAATCCGACTCGAATCTGACTCGAGTGAATATTTTGGTGACTCGGACTCGAGTCACCATATACAATGACTCGGACTTGGACTCTGATTCGATATTTATGACTCGGAATCGACGGCAAAATGCCCATGGCAATATTCACTCTTTTGAAAACATTCACAAAATAAAATTTTGCAAAATAGTTTTATGCAATTAATACCGTGCATCTTAGAATTAGCTTCTAGTGTTCTTTCTTTGTATAGTAAATGCAATCAGAATCGCTTACGCAGCGGCCGCGTGAAAACAAAGTGCGTCTTCCATAAATCGTTTACAATGAATGACGTACCCAAGCTTTAGCACGCAACATCGATGGAATAACAACTCGATAGTGATGGGTACCAGACTTATTACACTGTCCCAATCACTGGTCTCTCAATTTTCATGGCGTTTGTTCGTCCATTCTAGAGAAATAGAACGAACATACCTTTGTACAAGTTATACATCTTCTTGTGTGGACAGTTTGTACATTCAAAACGTATCCTTCTTTTTACAAGTTTGAGAACTGAAAAAATATTACTTCATAAGTCTTTTCAATTTCATGACTCAAGGTAAATAAAATAAGAATAGTAAACCAATAATAATGTTGATTTTGGAAATAAATATTTGATTTAGCAAAATTGATGAGATACTAGCCCATATATGGAGTATTTTTTCACTTAACTTTGAACCTTGACATATGTATAAGGTTTTCTTTTTTTCGTTGGATTTTTTAAGTGACTCGTGACTCGGACTCGGTCTCAACCTTCGTGACTCGTGACTCGTGACTCGACCCACATGACTCGGGACTCGGAGTCAACACTAGGGACTCGGACTCAGACTCGAGGTTTGATATTTACAAACCCTACAATCAACAAAATAAATAAACCAACCAATAACAACAAATATAACCGAAAATCTCCTAATTAAAAGGTCTATAATTGTTATTGGGTATCTTTAGTACCAAATCTAATCGATACATCTCCTATAGTCCTGTACGGGGTGTTAGAAACCACATCAGAGCTGTTTATATTGAGCAACTCGCCAAATATAAAAAAAAAACATAACCAAATAAATTTGACACCGCTCTGATACACTTCTATTGATAGTGGTAACGGCCTTCAGTTTTCCTTTTTGCTCAACCAAGTGATCTATGACGTAGATAGAACAACTTTAGCCAGTTGCTCTAGTAATAATGCAAAAAAGTTTCTTGTATCGCATCGTAATAATAAAGTAACTTTCTTTGAGAATTCAGGTAAAACCTAATTTCACCGTTTTATTTAGTGGCCCTTATTAGTTTAAAGTGGAAGAAATACTGCTTCAAAGAATGGACAAATATTAAAAAACGAAATAATCAGTTTACCTCCTCTGGTCCGTAATAATATGTGTCCTTCTTCTCAGCGAGGGCCTGCGGGAACTGCGACGCCGAAGCTCCGTTCAACTCACACAGCTTGTCCCGGTCTGAGTAGTTGACAGAGAAACAACGCGAATTGGACAGACACAAATTGCCGCACCTGATAGCGGAAATCCCCGTCAAGTTGCGGTATCCGTGCCCCTGCAGGATCACGTCGGCTGTGCCACTGAAATACCGACTACGTGAGTTAGCAACGGCCGCGTTTTCACATAAGTTGGCAGCCTCAGCCGACAGGCAATGAACGATCACTAAAAAGAGAAGACGAAACATCTCTTTTTTGTGGTAAATGATCTTGAATTTGAATGTCACAGTTTCCTACAAATGCTGCTGTTGATGAAACTAAAGTTTCTAGTGAAGCCACAGGTGATGATGTTCGATGATGATTATTATTACGACGACAAAAACAACCAATTATGACACAGTATTTCTTTGGACACGTTCTTTTGTTATTGAAAAGAAAATTGCACCATAATATTACACCGTCCTCCAGCAAACGCGACTCGAATCATATTGACATCAAACACGAAATTCAATATACATGTGTCATTGTATGTGCCTGAAAAGCTCGTCTCAGTGCAAAACGCAGTCCTTTAAATTATCACACGTGCCCATCGATCGATCCACCCGTAAAACATACCGATAGAGGGCGGTATCACTCACTCTTAATATTAATACCATAATTATTGTGGTTACCTTTACGATCTGACGTCGCGCTTCAAGGCTCATGGATGACGCCAGATATACTTGCCTCTCTAGGAGGAGGTCTCGATCTCCGTTATAAATAACGAGGGTCCGTGGTAATTATTTAACAAGGATAGCTTTCACACGACTGGGATTTGCTTCTTTTTTTTAACATGGATGCGATTTTTAGTCAATGTCCCTTGCTAAAACGGTCTCGTGTGAAAGGGCCTTATTTCATTAAAATTAAACTTTTACCTTGGTTGATAGCTAGTGCGCGAGCCTAGAAGCGTGACGTCATATTTTCTGAGGCACAATGTATCCAATGAAATCCCTTGACTGATACTCCCGGAGCTTGTCTATATCGTTGATAGGATAAATACAGGGAACCAGTTTGTATATACCAACCAAATATCTAAGATGATAGTTAGCTCAGTTAGGACAGTGACTGACTGCCGAAGTCATAGGATCAAATCCCAAGCAGAGAAATTGTGTTGTTGTAAAAACTTGTCTACTTCAGTATTTAAAACATTTCAAGTGGTCGCTTAACTTGGAATGGACATGCTTAGCTACCAAATATCTACGAAACAGTTTATAGCCAAGTTGTTATAGGGCTTGACTGCCGAGCGAGAGGTCCGAGGATCGAATCCTGCTCAGAGAGAAATGGTGTTTTTGTAAAAAAAAATACTTATTTACAACATTTAAAGTGGGTATATCGTCACGATTAGAGCAGGCTTGCAGCTTGACATTGAATCCCGAACTGATAGTTTTAGATGAACTCAGATGAACTTAGTTAGGTATGGCATGTTCAGAAGTCCCATTATTAATTATTCATAAATGCCCATGACAGTTTAGACAATCCGATTGGACAAAACGTAATCATGTGGGAGTGTATTAACGGATGGTAAAGACACGGCTTAATCAGAGCAGCGTGTATGTGACAGCTGTTCGCCAGCTGTTTGTGTGGCACGCGACGTGGATTTACCCATTTCTATTTGGTTTATTCAACAAAAATTACATTTTGAAAGCGAAATCGATGCCGGCATTTATAAATGGAATAAAAGTTTGACGC
Source organism: Zoroaster sp. YZ-2022 (assembly GCA_029582265.1). Classification (NCBI taxonomy): domain Eukaryota; kingdom Metazoa; phylum Echinodermata; class Asteroidea; order Forcipulatida; family Zoroasteridae; genus Zoroaster; species Zoroaster sp. YZ-2022. The sequence goes on from CM055819.1 coordinate 51,119,405, forward strand.
TTTACCGCCTTCGGTCTCACCTTCGGCTTTCGGTCCTTATCACCTGTGACCACGCCCAAAACCGGTCATTAACCCGCGGTAAAGACCGCCCGACAAACTTGTATTGATAAGACTGCATATAACGTATTCGTTTGGAACAGTACTTCGCCGAGAGAAAGAGAAGGAATTCTTGAGATTTATATAGGAATCTGGGGTCAAGGAATGAATAAAACATTAGCTTACTTTAGCGTCTTATCCAATTAGAAGCTTGCCTGACGCGTGTAAGTATAGGAACGTGTGCAAAAATCAGGTTATACAACAGGTTGTACGTCCATATAAGGAAAGGCATGCGAGAAGGAAATAAAGTGACAACATAGAGAGTAGAGCGGAGTGTTTGGAGTGTTCTAAGGGATACCTGTATTTACTTAGCATAATGCTTAAAACAATGCTTACTGGGCATGGGCTGCTAAGTAGTGGTGTAGTCACGTTTTCATTTTTGGGGGTAAATATACCGACACAAAACTCAAAATACAGATTGAATTCCCGACGTTCAGAAGTTCAGACATACCAACAAGTTTGTGAATTTACCGACAGACACTGTTGTCAACAAGTCACGTGTGTTCATAGTAGTTAACGTACGCGTCACACAGCTCCAGGGGTCATGATTGCAAAATCCATAAGGCCTCTAACGTTCGCTGTAGCAGACGACACTCGGCAAAATTTTGTAATGAGCATGGACTAAAATCAAATATCGTTTACACACGTTTGAAATGCAGGAAATAGTTGAAATTCTGTCTGTATACAGAATATTGATTATATTTAAATATGTTTGACTACAACAACTGAAAAAAAGATTTGCAAAAAATATCGACATTTAAGTGGAAAAATTTAAAAGAAAAGTGTTATATTACCATAAATAATTACAATTTTGAACTATTTCTTTAGTTTACGTAAATAAAACAGGCATACTGTCGTATAAATCAGCATAAAATGAATAACATTTTAGTGTTTTAGGCGAGCAAAGATTGTACAGGTTTAAAACGAATGCATTTTACACGATAGTCTATTTCGTCTATTTCGACTTTCTGCATAGTGATTGGCATACTAAAAGTCAAAACGGGGTTGTCAAAAATATAAAATAAAATATATTATTAAATATTAAAATATATTTGAAACATTATCATTATTAAATCTTATCAATTAAATGTGCTAAGTCAGTGGCAGAAATGAAAAAAAAAACATGGTGAACAGTCATGAACCACTGTCATGAACATGTACATTGTACATCCCGCTGGGTCGCACTGACCATTATAGAGAAAGGATACAGACATACCGCGGCGGAGCGTGAATACAAGTACAGTGAGAGGTCGTCTGCTGACGCAGTCGTTATAGTGCATGGCGTACTGAAACTTAGCAAATAAAAACTCATCATACTCCACATGTACAATCTTTGCTCGTCTGAAAAGTAATGTGTGACTTTGTTTGAATCTTTCTTCAAATATTGTGATGAACACAGCATTGCATTGACATGACTAAAGAACTTTTGAAATGCCTTATAGAATAATGTCATTTTCCAAACATTTTGGGGAACATTTGAAAAGTGTATATGACGCACTATATTAATTTTTGTCATTTATAAAAATAAAATCATGAATTTTACACAGAACTTAAAATTCAATGTATACAACGTTTATTCATGACATTTTCTTTTTAAAAACTACCAAAATGAAGATGTTTTTCGATGAAAATCGACAGTTCTGATAGCGTTGGCTACTGCTGGTAAGTTATCCTATTGCGTGGAGAGTAGAGTGGGTATTATAGCATAGGAGCATGACACCATGACTGAGCGGGTCAGCAACGATGACTGTTGGCCGTGCTTCAACCACAGACCGTGGTCGGTTTGTAGTCATGGGCGGATCCAGAATATTTTTAGGGGGGGCTGAGAATCAAGAACGATTTTTCAGTCCTACAAAAATTACAATGAAATAATCAAAGGGAGAGAAAAACAAAGCAGTGAGGGGGAAATGATGGGAAACATGAGCGGAATACCTTACCGTTTGTATCTTACAGCCCCCTTAGGCCCCCCCCCCCCCCTCCCCTGGATCCGCCAATGGTAGTGGTGTACTAACGCAGCCACGTCGTGCCGGAAGGTTGTGGTACGCATGCAAAGCTCTCGAGCGGTCGTAAGGAGCATGACACACGGACCATGATTGAGCGCGTCAGCCACGACGACTGTTGGCCGAGCTTCACAGATCGTGGTCGGTGTGTAGTGGAGCACTAGCGCAGTCACGTCGTGCCAGAAGGTTGTGGCACGCACACAAAGCTCTCGCTGGTGTTGAATTTAACATAAACACCTAATACTGTCCCCGGCCTCTCCAGCCCAGTCACATTACTATAACATATTGTGCAAAATAATTATTCATTTATAACCTCGCTTCTTGTGGCCATGACGTGTTTCTCTTTGCTAATTCTCGAAAATGCTAGAAGAAAAGTAAACCTTTTGTAATTAATTTGTTCTATAATAATTCTAAATTCTAAATACCACTGTATATTGGAATTATGGCAAAACTTCATCATCCATGGTATAGGAAAACATTGTTTCAATAAATCTGATGACGTATTACAAAATGTTTTGTTAATTGTAACCCTTTCAATTAGCCTTGCAGAGAAAACCCAACTATGGGACTGAAAACATTAGAATCAAAATATCAACCTTGATGGGATTTTAAATTAGACCTGCTTAACAATAACATGAAACCGAGAATAAAATAATTAAGCACATTGTCATTAATGCCTTTCTCTGTTTTATTAGTAATGTGCGTGTATGTGGCTACAGTGCAGGCCTGCATGTGCGATGTATTTGTTAAGAGTCGCGTCGGTCGAGTTGGCACCCCGTGCGATACGGCGAGAGGGCGAAGAGACGTGATTCAGCAGAAATATTGGAAAATGGAAACGGATTGAAGATAAACTATTTATCAACACTTGTACTTGAGCACACAAGCTGAAATGACACATTTACCCTTCCTCCAAGTTAAACCCAACACTTCCTAGGCATCAATCACCGTGTTCACGAAAATGAACCGTTATAGTTTCATACGAACATAAACAGGAAGTAGCGTCATGAAACTATTTATTTGAAAGCCAAAACAAATGACCATTACAAATCGAATAATATCTAAAAACAGTTTGTCACTACAAAAATCTAAATTTAGCGGATGGACTGCCACAGGAAATAGTTTTGCCCATTGCCTTCGCTCCAAACGATTGTCCAATAGTCCAAAACGTGTGCTCCAAAATGGCAGCGCGTTGCGGGTGCCGTCAATACGCAAAATTTAGGAGAGTTTAAAGGGACACTGTCGTCACGATCAGAGCAGACTTTCAACAGGGCATGGAATCGGTGTCCTAGTTTAAGATAAGCACACTGACTGAAAATTACTGGCTAAATTATACATCAGCAACGGTAATGACGGTGACCTTTTCATGTGGGTGTTATTTTCAGTCACTGAGTTAATCTAAAACTCGCACTCTGATTCCATGCCCTGCTGGTTGTGACGAGATTGTCCTTTTAAGTAAAGTAAAGACTGTTTGTGGTGACATCATGTGAACATTCTCTTTTTTGTAGTAAATAGTTCTGAAATAAACTGGTGGTTACAACTGGACGTTTCGATCAGTATGCTCTGATCGTCTTCTGGAGAGGGGAGTTTGATACCATCAGTTTGATACTATCATCAACTTTCACAAAGAAAAAAAATACAATTTTTTAATTTTAATTAGTTTAAATTGCCAGTTCTATAATTTGTCTTTACTGAGGGACTACCCGAAAAGAAACTAGGAAAATATTATTGTTATTTAAAAAAAATATTGATTTGTTTTTCATTTTTCCTCTTAGGGAGAGCACATGAGGTTTCTTTTGGAATTTAAACTCAGCCCACGTCATTGAGAGGCGAGAGTGCTCCCGAGGCTGCGGCGTTGCGGATCCAAAAATTAATGATATGCAAAGATGGGCTGAAATTAGAGGTCGCTGTTTCAAAACAGACACATTTTCTCCTTGATCGTCTGGTGCTCATAGTTGATATGTTCAAAGAAATACAATGCTAATAGGACACTAACCAATAAACGGGTAGAATGTCGTATCCGACCGCCACTTTTTCTCATTGAATATAACCAATAATGTAATCTTACCTAACCAGTAAGGTGGAGAACATATGGATGATGATGGACATAATAGGCTACTTCAAATTATTCCAGGATATTTATTTCATGAAAAATCAGGCATTTTTGGTATACAATGACTTCCTCATCAGTCATGTCAGTCTGATCTTGTCAACTCCCCAAGTGACCAACATCACGGTCATTGTACATGCGCAGTAGCAACTATAATAGGATCCTTCTATTTTCTGAAGGGGAGGATTTTTTTAGAAGGGAAATAAATTAAGTCCGAAAACCATCATAAAAGTGGATTTTAAAGATAGTTTTGGAGTACCTATACTATAGAATGCAGGGCCAAATTTTTCCCTTTTTGAATTTGACCAAGGAACTGCAGTTGTGTATTTTAAAGTCAGATTACATAAATTTATATGAAGTAACATTCGGTGTGGCCCTGCATTCTATAATAGTTTTCGCTTTCTGTACCCCCAAAAATCGATAGAATAATTTTTAACTGGTTAGTGGTTGCAAAAAAATTCCAAAAAAGCCCTTAAAAAGTGGCAGTCGGATACAACATTCTTTCCAATCGAGCAAAATGGCATCTGACAACCTTCTGATAGCCGAGTTTGAGACCAAGGTGCAAGTTGCTGAAAAGCCATTGCAATTATAGGTAAAGTCATTACAATGATAACACTGCCGTCTTATCGCATGGGCACACTGGGCAGTTGCCCGGGGGCCCTGCGATTTTAGGGGCCCCGAGATTCACTTTGAAAAATAAAAATTAAGGTTCATATTATTAAATAGCAGTGGTGTTAATGTGAAATTGGGGCTTCCTTGTATGCAAAATGAATGTTGGATCTGGGCCATCTAGCGTTTAATTGATATTTGAACCGAGGCCCCATCGGGAGCCCTTCATGTTCGTCAACCGGCAGGGCCGGCACAGCAGCAGTGCAGCACTCCAGCACTTCTTTGCGTTTTTGTGTTGGGGGCATGGGGGTTAGGGGCCCCAGTACATTGCTTTGCTCGGGGGCCTCAAATATTCTTTAGACGGCCCTGAATGATAAGTCCGAATGCCTCTTCCATTCACCCCACAGACAGTCTCCTTTTTTAGAATAACGTTTATGATGTAATTGGGTCTGTCCACACTAATGAATATGTTGAGCGCAATCTTGGGATTTGCGCAATCTCAAGATTGATCAAAATTGGGCACAATCTCGAGATTGCGCAGCGCAATCTCGAGATTGCGTGCTCAATCTCGAGATTGCGCTGCTCGTGGTGCTTCAAAAATTAGGGATTTGGGCAACTTGGGAATTATTTGTGTTAGATGACAGGTACAGTATGCAATAATTTCATGCCACAACTTGTATGCAGCGCCGGATTAAAGGCAGGGCCACCGAGGCCTTGGCCTCGGGCCCCCCACATTTAGGGGCCCCCCACATTAGATAACAAAAATATTTAACACACATTTATAACTCCCAAACCCCTCAATCCACCTCCTCAAACTTAGTATCATTTTGTCACTGCTAGTATCTTTGACAATATTGATTTCATAATAACGACTATAATAGTTTACAACAACAAATAATTTGGTATGGTACTTGTAGCGGCAGGGTATTTACCTATAGCGCCACCTATTTTTATCCAAGATAGCTAAGACAAAAGTTAAAGCTGCCAAAGGTCGTCCGTACTATTTCATATATTTCATGAAGTTCCAATCCGTTTTTGTGTCACAAACAGTTGGTGAGTAACTTAATACATATATATTCACCAATTAATTATGATTAATTAGTTAAAATGGTCAGATCTGGTCGTAGCATATGATGTTAGAACTTCGGTTTTAACGTGATATGAAACGAATATTAGCACAGTGATTGCATATATAGGGTTCACTGTCTGTAATCCCGCAGTATAGCCACCACGGTAATGTGTTAGCGTAATGGCGACCAAACTCCAGCTCAGACCAGCTGTTTGTGAGTTCGTGTTTCATGTGATGACAGATGATGGCTCACGTCCATTATTTATCCGAATGAGGCGCTATGCCAGAATATGGTTATTGCAGATTATTAGGTAATTGAGAGACATCCTTGGTGTTTGCCTGCCACAGTTTGCCTTTGGGCATGCATATTTGTATTAATCATTATACATTACACATATATTTACATTAACCATTATACAATTTCTTATACCATCTTGGGTAGGCTATGTATTAAGACATGCTCATGTTTATGTTTATTTCAGTAAACTGCTCGTTCGCCGGTTGCCCGGTTCATTCATTATATGTTGGAGAAGCTAAATACATATTCGATGACATTCCAAAAAGAGCGCGTTTCGACTGTTCTCTACCTGTAGCCTGTAAGATTAAGACGCTACAGTACTTATGGTAGTTATGAAGAGTTGGAATAATAATATAATATTGTTTTCATTTTTGTTAATGTGTGTCTTCTTTCTGTTGTTAATTGCAGGATTATACCAGACCAGATAATCCACCCACTTGCGCATGAGTCATGGACCAGGAAGAATGGAAGATCGTCATAAATCGAGAGCTGAGGGCAATATCTCAGTGGAGCTGAAAAGGAAGAGATTAAAAACAAGGATGAACGAGAAACGTCACTTACGAGAAAGACTAAAAAACTGTCAGAATATTTTGAAACAAAATCAACTACAAGCGTTATTGGTGGCGTTGATAATGATACGCAACTGTTACCATGTACATCAAGTAGTGGTACACCTGATGATGATGATGCATCCCAGTGTTCAACCAATCCAAACCTGGATGAGTCAGACATCAGTGACTCACACTGATGATACTGGAGAAGAACTCGGGTTTAGTAATGACATCGGTGTATGGCTTCTGTGACCACATCAGACATGATTGACCACTGGGTTTCTTGTGATATAACTGGACTACTTAAATGTGATGGCCCTTTCGAGACATCCGTCAGAGAAACAGGTGAAAAGGACGAAAGTCCCGCTCGTGCACGAAAGGACTATTTCATAGGAAAATTCACAATGGTGAAATTATTAAGCGGTCATGGCTCTGCTATTCGAGTTCAACTGGTAACATATACTGTCTTATGTGCAAACTGTTTGGTGGTGTCGGTGCCCTGTCTTTTGAGGGATTTGATAACTGGAAAAATGCAACTCGGACTTTAGAAGATCATGAGCGCTCAACTTGTCACTGTGAAAATGTTGTCACTTTTTCGAAGAGATCAACGGTTTCTGGTCGTATTGACCATGAGCTTGCTGTGCAAAGTGGTGAAATCCAAAGGTACTGGCGGGAAGTGCTTAAGAGATGCATCGATGTCATCACATTCCTTGCTGAACGTGGCTATCATTCCGTGGAACCGATGAAATTATTGGAACGCATCGTAACGGAAATTATCTTGGTATGCTGGAGTTCCTGGCAAAATATGACGTCTTTTCAGCGAAACATATTCAGACACATGCAAACAAAGGCACAGGTCATACTAACTATCTTTCTTCGACTATCTGTGAAGAACTGGATTGCGATTCTAGGAATGAGGGTAAGAGAAGACATTGTGTCAAGGCTGCAGCAAGCAAATACTTTTCGTTTACAGTTGACTCTACCCTGACGTGAGTCATACCGATCAGCTGACTGTAGTAGTGCGATATATTGAGAATGGTGTGCCAGTGGGCGGTTCTTAACATTTTTAGATAATACCGGCCATACAGGCGAGCAACAAGCGACAGCTCTGTTAAGTTTCTTCAGAACTATAGGCATAGATATTGCAAACTGCAGAGGCCAATCATATGACAATGCGGCAAACATGAGTGGCCGGTAATGGTATGCAGGCTATAATAAGACGAGAAAATCCATTGGCCCAGTTTGTGCCTTGTTTCGCACATTCATTGAACTTAGTGGGTCAATCTGCAGTTGGATCATGTAGATCGGTGATAGCTTTTGATTTTGTGGAGCAAATTTACGTATTTTTACAGGATCTACAATGCGATTTACTTTACTGAAAACTGCCCACAGGGGGAAGGTTTACAAGTTCCCAAACGACTAAGTGATACCCGGTGGTCTGCACATCACGATGCAACTAGGGCACTTGTTAACGGATACCATGTATTTATGAAAGTGCTTGACGAACTTGCAAATGATGATCTTCAGAAGGTGACACTAGAAACACTGCATATGGATTGTACAGCTCCATGTGTAAGTTAGAGACTGGTTTCTATGCTGGTTTTCTGGGCAACCATCCTGGAAAGATTTAACCGTACAAGCAAATCGCTTCAATCTGCAACAATCGACCTCAACACGGCTGTGGAACTTCTGCAATCGTTATCAGTGTTTGTAGCATCAATGAGAGACGATGAACGCTTGGGAATTCGTCGCTGAGGGAATTAAACGATCGGGTACAGACGCATTTGCCCATCATACGACATAAGGAATCGAAATGTGCGCCTGGATCCGCTGGATTATGGACGCGCGCCCGAAGCAATATGAGCCCTGAAGAGTCTTTTCGAGTGAATGGCGCTGTCTACATTGTCGACATATTGCTCTCTCAGTTACAAAACGCACTAACGCATACATGGAGTTGAGTAACATATTCGGATTTCTTCGCAATTTGAAGAAAATGGCCGTGGCAGACATACGGAAGCATGCTCAAGCTAACTGGAGTTTACAATGATGATCTGGCTATAGAACTCTGATGAGATGATTCATTTCAAGCACTGATTCAACAATGCATTCCCCTGACGGAGGCAACTGAAATTGATATGTACAGATTATTGCTACAGAAGAACATATCTGATGCATTCCCAAACGTCGAAGTACTACTCAGGATTTACTTGTCGCTTATGGTATCTAATTGCAGTGGTGAACGATCGTTCTCGAAACTGAAGCTGATAAAGAATCATCTTCGTTCCGAAATGGGTCAATCTAGACTTGTATATCTGAGCATTCTTGCCACTGAGCCTGATGTGCTAAAGAACATCGATGTTGACATTGTCATTAAGCAATTTACCAACGAGAAGGCTAGAAAAAACCTGTTATTAATGGATGTAAACTTCGGATCCACTTAAATGGTAGTAAATTTAAATGCCAGAAATTGGCATTTTAGCCTGGTGTCCAAAATGATCCTGTGACAGTGACTAAGTTGACGTATAATCTAATATAAAGTGCACTTCAAGTCTTCAACTTATCATTACGCGCAGATTACGCGTTAGCTTTCCTTAGTATATCTCTATAATATGCCCTCGTCATTACACAATGTTGGTATATAAATGGTTCCTTCTAATTTAACATGGCATGCTGCGGCCAGCGTTTAGCAAACTACACGTGTTATATACTCACCTGCTCATCAGAGGGCCCCCTGATTAATTTCGGCCTCGGGCCCCCCACAACCTAAGTCCGGCCCTGCTTGTATGTATCATATTGCCAACAAGAATTTTGAGATAAACAAAATAAATACACAATAAGCCAACACTGAAAAAGGTAAAGGGGACTGCCAAAAGTTAAAGTGGTGATCAAATTTATTTGCACACAACAAATGACAGATACTGTAACAAAACAAGCTATTTATTTTAGCCCAAAACAATAAATTGGAGTAATAAACCACTCAAATTTTAGGGCAACTTTTTAAAATAATGCTCTGTGAATTAATTAATACATTGCCTGACTTTGGGAGTTCTAATGTACAATTTTGATTGAAACACTGTACATATAAAAGTGAGTGAACTGGTTTGTATGCAACCATCAATAACTCATTCTGGCTGCAGTGTACATGGACTATTAGAAGTCGCTGCGCCGAAGTCCATATCTTTCGCGGGTTAAAATCTAGGTCGGCGAAAACGAGGCTAGAAATCTGCAGATTGCGCAAATCCCTAGACATGTAAATATGTGTGACATTTTAGAGGAACATGGGACATAATAATAATAAAATGAAGTACTTTGTCATAATTTTTTCTGTGTACATTCCAAGTGCCTTGAGGATTATGCTTTTCAAAAATTGAGAAAACTTTCTCAGTAATTAAGTAATTACAATGTGATCTTTTTAAGATGTTATGTTTGTTACGTGGATAGACATTTCATCAGAAATTGATTAGAAGTACTAATAAAACATGTTGTCCCTTGACAATGTTATTCCCGTAAGGATTTTTACCTGAAAAAATCAAGATAGCCCTCCTGGTATTAAACAAATAACAGGGGATTATGTTTGTAACGTGGACAGACATTTAATCAGAAATTGATTAGAAGTACTAATAAAACAGATTTATTCACCCACATGTTGTCCCTTGACAATGCTATTCCCGTAAGGATTTTTACCTGAAAAAATCAAGACAGCCTCCTGGTATTAAACAAATAACAGGGGATTATGTTTGTAACGTGGACTGACATTTGTCACAAATTGTCTGTCCACATTACATACCTGGTATATTTCACATGCTAATTTCTAAAATATCCAGATGATGTCTCATTTTTGGCTCATAACAATCCAAGAGGATTTAGGGATGTACATGTAAATGAAGCATTTGAGTAATTATCTAATTCTATTATCACTTTCCTGTCAATCCTACCCCACACGCTAAATAACATGTTGAGTAAATTCTCTAACTCATAAACCTATGATTTCTCCCTTCCAGAAAATCATCTTCAATTATCGACCATTACTATACATTAATTGTTCACTTACTTTCAAACATATTTTTAATAGATACTTTTTTCTCGCCAAATGTCAGCGTCTTTGACATGTTTTCGTACATACCTTCAGTGACAATATCATTTTCAAAATGATAACCAATGCGACCAAAAATAAAGTCTATTATAATAATAATAATAATAATAAAGATTTTTAGCGCGCACATATCCACCCTGCTGGGCGCTCAAGGCGCGGAAACAAAGAAAAAACATTAATACAAACAATATACAATGATAGCATAGGGAAAACAAATTATGTACCGAGATACATGTACCTACAATGCAATTACAAATATACATCATCTTTGAAGAGTTGTGACATAAGATGAGTTTTAAGCATCGACTTGAATCTGGTTATACTATGACAAGATTTGAGATTAGTTGGAAGATGATTCCAGAGTCTCGGAGCTGCGACAGAAAACGACCTATCACCCCAGTTCCGTTTTGAAGTTGGTTCCTTGAGGAGTGACATGTTGCTGGAGCGCAAATTGCGTGATGGAGTGTAGACTTTAAGTAGTTAGAATAAAGTCTATTATAGAATAAAGTCTATTATAGAATAACGTCTATTATAGAATAAAGTCTATTATAGAATAAAGTCTAGAACCAAAAAATGGGCAGCAAATTCTTCTAAATTTATTTTTATTTTTTAAATATTGATTTTGGTTAGCCGGTTAGCCGGTTAGCCAGTTAGCGCTAGCCGGTTAGCAAATTTCTAAATGGTTAGTGCAGTTTCGGGCAGTTAACCATCCCAGCACTGGCGTTAACTGTATTATATATAATACCTTATTATTTTGAGATTGGTGGATTTATTCTCAGAAGGGAAGTACAAGCCAATCACATCAAAGCCTATCTGCCAGCCGCTGAGAACACTGGATGAGGCCATGTGTTGGAAGACGGAAGAGAATGATTTCAACATTCCTATTGCTCCACTTGCCGCTAGGGCGGGGTCCAGTGAACCCCGCCCCAGGACGTTGGTTTGTCACGACATGATGGGAGGTTACGTGGATGATAGGTGATGATATTCCCCAGAAATACTGTCCATTTCTTTTTACTCAGAATGAGAATTTCCCAGATGGTACCTAGGTAATCATAAAAACCATATAACATACATATATGCAGTAGGATTGAGATTGCCTGGGTACCGTTGGGGAGTACCCTAGGTGACAATGACCCTTTCTGTATTACTAATCTACATATAGGACTGATGAGATTGCCTGGGTACCATTTGGGAGTACCCTAGGTGACAATGATCCATTCAGCAGCACTTGGGTGTACACTTATTAAAATCTGTAAAATTTTCAAAAAGGCATACTATCTAATACTTTTATTTGTAAAAATTGTCTTTGTATTAAAGTCCCATACCAGCAAATACAATTATGCAACTAATTTTCACTCATATCGTGGGAACAGATCATATATGGCAATAGTCCCCTAGCCCACCCTCAGCAATGCTGAAAACTCGGTCACGCCACTTTCATAAAAATCCAAGTGCTTGACCGTCATAGTAACAATCGTCATGGACAGGCTTATAATCCTATTGGCTGTTTGATTGACAGACTGGATTGGTGTATATATATAGTGACTACTCAATTTAAAACATCTCTCAAGACTCATTTATTTATTTTAGGCACTGTGTATTTTTAAATTGTACTTGCATCTCACTGTAAAGCGCTGTGATACCGTTTGTGTAAGAGCGCTATATAAATGCCTTCATTGTATTGTATTGTATGTTCCGACAGACTTTGGGCTTGTCAATCGTTCATAGTCTGAATCACGTCACTTGTAGACGTTTGTACATAGTAAGTCGTTCGAACGACATAGTAAGTCGTTATGCAAAAGAAAATACCCAGAGATTGCTGTCAGGGCCGGACTTAGGTTGTGGGGGGCCCGAGGCCGAAATTAATCAGGGGGCCCTCTGATGAGCAGGTGAGTATATAACACGTGTAGTTTGCTAAACGCTGGCCGCAGCATGCCATGTTAAATTAGAAGGAACCATTTATATACCAACATTGTGTAATGACGAGGGCATATTATAGAGATATACTAAGGAAAGCTAACGCGTAATCTGCGCGTAATGATAAGTTGAAGACTTGAAGTGCACTTTATATTAGATTATACGTCAACTTAGTCACTGTCACAGGATCATTTTGGACACCAGGCTAAAATGCCAATTTCTGGCATTTAAATTTACTACCATTTAAGTGGATCCGAAGTTTACATCCATTAATAAATAGGTTTTTTTCTAGCCTTCTCGTTGGTAAATTGCTTAATGACAATGTCAACATCGATGTTCTTTAGCACATCAGGCTCAGTGGCAAGAATGCTCAGATATACAAGTCTAGATTGACCCATTTCGGAACGAAGATGATTCTTTATCAGCTTCAGTTTCGAGAACGATCGTTCACCACTGCAATTAGATACCATAAGCGACAAGTAAATCCTGAGTAGTACTTCGACGTTTGGGAATGCATCAGATATGTTCTTCTGTAGCAATAATCTGTACATATCAATTTCAGTTGCCTCCGTCAGGGGAATGCATTGTTGAATCAGTGCTTGGAAATGAATCATCTCATCAGAGAGTTCTATAGCCAGATCATCATTGTAAACTCCAGTTAGCTTTGAGCATGCTTCCCGTATGTCTGCCACGGCCATTTTCTTCAAATTGCGAAGAAATCCGAATATGTTACTCAACTCCATGTATGCGTTAGTGCGTTTTTGTAACTGAGAGAGCAATATGTCGACAATGTAGACAGCGCCATTCACTCGAAAAGACTCTTCAGGGCTCATACTTGCTTCGGGCGCGCGTCCATAATCCAGCGGATCCAGGCGCACATTTCGATTCCTATGTCGTGTATGATGGGCAAATGCGTCTGTACCCGATCGTTTAATTCCCTCAGCGACGAATTCTTGGAAGCGTTCATCGTCTCTCATTGATGCTACAAACACTGATAACGATTGCAGAAGTTCCACAGCCGTGTTGAGGTCGATTGTTGCAGATTGAAGCGATTTGCTTGTACGGTTAAATCTTTCCAGGATGGTTGCCCAGAAACCAGCATAGAAACCAGTCTCTAACTTACACATGGAGCTGTACAATCCATATGCAGTGTTTCTAGTGTCACCCTTCTGAAGATCATCATTTGCAAGTTCGTCAAGCACTTTCATAAATACATGGTATCCGTTAACAAGTGCCCTAGTTGCATCGTGATGTGCAGACCACCGGGTATCACTTAGTCGTTTGGGAACTTGTAAACCTTCCCCCTGTAGGGCAGTTTTCAGTAAAGTAAATCGCATTGTAGATCCTGTAAAAAATACGTAAATTTGCTCCACAAAATCAAAGAAAGCTATCACCGATCTACATGATCCAACTGCAGATTGACCCACTAAGTTCAATGAATGTGCGAAACAAAGGCACAAACTGGGCCAATGGATTTTCTCGTCTTATTATAGCCTGCATACCATTATACCGGCCACTCATGTTTGCCGCATTGTCATATGATTGGCCTCTGCAGTTTGCAATATCTATGCCTATAGTTCTGAAGAAACTTAACAGAGCTGTCGCTTGTTGCTCGCCTGTATGGCCGGTATTATCTAAAAATGTTAAGAACCGCTCCACTGGCACACCATTCTCAATATATCGCACTACTACAGTCAGCTGATCGGTATGACTCACGTCAGGGGTAGAGTCAACTGTAAACGAAAAGTATTTGGCTTGCTGCAGCCTTGACACAATGTCTTCTCTTACCCTCATTCCTAGAATCGCAATCAGTTCTTCACAGATAGTCGAAGAAAGATAGTTAGTATGACCTGTGCCTTTGTTTGCATGTGTCTGAATATGTTTCGCTAGAAAGACGTCATATTTTGCCAGGAACTCCAGCATACCAAGATAATTTCCGTTACGATGCGTTCCAATAATTTCATCGGTTCCACGGAATGATAGCCCACGTTCAGCAAGGAATGTGATGACATCGATGCATCTCTTAAGCACTTCCCGCCAGTACCTTTGGATTTCACCACTTTGCACAGCAAGCTCATGGTCAATACGACCAGAAACCGTTGATCTCTTCGAAAAAGTGACAACATTTTCACAGTGACAAGTTGAGCGCTCATGATCTTCTAAAGTCCGAGTTGCATTTTTCCAGTTATCAAATCCCTCAAAAGACAGGGCACCGACACCACCAAACAGTTTGCACATAAGACAGTATATGTTACCAGTTGAACTCGAATAGCAGAGCCATGACCGCTTAATAATTTCACCATTGTGAATTTTCCTATGAAATAGTCCTTTCGTGCACGAGCGGGACTTTCGTCCCTTTTCACCTGTTTCTCTGACGGATGTCTCGAAAGGGCCATCACATTTAAGTAGTCCAGTTATATCACAAGAAACCCAGTGGTCAATCATGTCTGATGTGGTCACAGAAGGCCATACACCGATGTCATTACTAAACCCGAGTTCTTCTCCAGTATCATCAGTGTGAGTCACAGTGTCTGACTCATCCAGGTTTGGATTGGTTGAACACTGGGATGCATCATCATCATCAGGTGTACCACTACTTGATGTACATGGTAACAGTTGCGTATCATTATCAACGCCACCAATAACGCTTGTAGTTGATTTTGTTTCAAAATATTCTGACAGTTTTTTAGTCTTTCTCGTAAGTGACGTTTCTCGTTCATCCTTGTTTTTAATCTCTTCCTTTTTTCAGCTCCACTGAGATATTGCCTCGGAGCTCTCGATTTATGACGATCTTCCATTCTTCCTGGTCCATGACTCATGCGCAAGTGGGTGGATTATCTGGTCTGGTATAATCCTGCAATTAACAACAGAAAGAAGACACACATTAACAAAAAATGAAAAAACAATATTATATTATTATTATTCCAACTCTTCATAACTACCATAAGTACTGTAGCGTCTTAATCTTACAGGCTACAGGTAGAGAACAGTCGAAACGCGCTCTTTTTGGAATGTCATCGAATATGTATTTAGCTTCTCCAACATATAATGAATGAACCGGGCAACCGGCGAACGAGCGGTTTACTGAAATAAACATAAACATGAGCATGTATTAATACATAGCCTACCCAAGATGGTATAAGAAATTGTATAATGGTTAATGTAAATATATGTGTTAATGTATAATGATTAATACAAATATATGCATGCCCAAAGGCAAACTGTGGCAGGCAAACACCAAGGATGTCTCTCAATTACCTAATAATCTGCAATAACCATATTCTGGCATAGCGCCCTCATTCGGATAAATAAATGGACGTGAGCCATCATCTGTCATCACATGAAACACGAACTCACAAACAGCTGGTCTGAGCTGGAGTTTGGTCGCCATTACGCTAACACATTACCGTGGGCTATACTGCGGGGATTACAGACAGTGAACCCTATATATGCAATCACTGTGCTAATATTCGTTTTCATATCACGTTAAAAACCGAAGTTCTAACATCATATGCTACGACCAGATCTGACCATTTAACTAATTAATCATAATTAATTAGTGAATATATATGTATTAAGTTACTCACCAACTGTTTGTTGACACAAAAACGGATTGGAACTTCATGAAATATATGAAATAGTACGGACGACCTTTTGGCAGCTTTAACTTTTGTCTTAGCTATCTTGGATAAAAATAGGTGGCGCTATAGGTAAATACCCTGCCGCTACAAGTACCATACCAAATTATTTGTTGTTGTAAACTATTATAGTCGTTATTATGAAATCAATATTGTCAAAGATACTAGCAGTGACAAAATGATACTAAGTTTGAGGAGGTGGATTGAGGGGTTTGGGAGTTATAAATGTGTGTTAAATATTTTTGTTATCTAATGTGGGGGGCCCCTAAATGTGGGGGGCCCGAGGCCAAGGCCTCGGTGGCCCTGCCTTTAATCCGGCGCTGATTGCTGTTAACATAGCGGGAAAAAATCTTGAAGGTTTTGAACTTGTTCCATTGTACACATTTCTCAGTTATCACCATGACCTACAAGGACTGCTTCCTCATCTAGACATTCTTGACGGTGCTCATGTGAAGAGAAACTCAGCCAAGTCTGCTCCAGTCATGAGACCTATGTCAGCTGCATCAGGTTAGTGTAAATTGTAGTACATGTAACTGAGCCAAGTACAATCAGGGGATCGCTTCAGATGTGTACTTCTGATAAGAAATCATGGGATCGCTTCAGATGTGTAGTTCTGATAAGAAATCAGGGGATCGCTTCAGATGTGTGGTTCTGATAAGAAATCAGGGGATCGCTTCAGATGTGTGGTTCTGATAAGAAATCAGGGGATCGCTTCAGATGTGTGGTTCTGATAAGAATTATTCTGATGAGTGCAATAGGTCAGTTCAGACTGAACTATATTTTGTGTAAGTAAAGACTGTTTGCGGTGACACCATGTGAAATTCTCTTTTGAGTAGTAAATAGTTCTGAAAAGAACTGGAGGTTACAACTCGACGTTTCGATCAGTATGCTCTTATTGTCCTCAGGAGAATGCCGGACTCTGGGAGATGCTGCTGCTTAAGTAGACTGTTGGGGGATTTATGCTAACACAGGAGGAAAGAATGTCGTATCCGGCCGCCACTTTTTAAGGGCTTTTTTTGACTAACCAGTTAAAAAATCATTCTATCGATTTTTGGTGGTAAAGAAAGCGAAAACTATCTTTAAAATCCACTTTTATGATGGTTTTCGGACTTGATTTCCCTTCTAAAAAAATCCTCCCCTTCAGAAAATAGAAGGATCCTATTATAGTTGCCACTACGCATGTACAATGACTGTGTTGGTCACTAATTGTGGAGTTTACAAGATCAGACTGACATGACTGAGGAAGTCATCGTATACCAAAAATGCCTGATTTTTCATGAAATAAATATCCTGGAATAATTTGAAGTATATGTCCATCATCATCCATATGTTCTCCACCTTACCAGGTAGGTAAGATTACATTATTGGTTATATTTAATGAAAAATAGTGGCGGCCAGATACGACATTCTACCCACACAGGATGCTGGGGGATTAGTGCATTGTTGCTTATATTATGTGTGTATGAAATGTCAATTTTGTACAGCAAATCTTGAATTTTGAGAAGCAAATTGTGAATTTTGTGTAGCATTCATCACTGGGCTTGACTCAATTTTGGCATGTCAGTGACTCGACTGGTGTCATTACCTAAAAATGACATGACTCAATTTGAGTCCCAGTTTTCAGTCTAAACAATCTAACACCATGAAAGGCCTCACATCTTTGTGTAGCATTCATCACTGGGCTTGACTCAATTTTGGCATGTCAGTGACTCGACTGGTGTCATAACCTAAAAATGACATGACTCAATTTGAGTCCCAGTTTTCAGTCTAAACAATCTAACACCATGGAACGTCTCAAATCTTTCAGTCCAGGGATCATGGAGTGATGATAGTAATAGTGATAAGACGCACAATCAATGTTTGTTTTGCGACAATTGTGATATAACTTTTCTCCTTTTTTCATTTATTTATTTTATTATCCGTTTCTGTTTTATGTGTATGTCAGCGTTGAGTGCCATACAAGTTAAGAATCAGTTGAAAATAGCAGAGCAAGATCTGTTGTCTTTTGGGGCAAGTCTGGAAGCAAGGTATACACAATTTATTTCCGAAATGCACTGAGCTACACTACAGAAACATGTGATGACAAATACAGTATAATTTGTATTAAAGTTAATAACAGTACACTGCATAACTTGTTGTATGAACGATTTACTTCATTTAGTTGTAAATTCAATGAAATCATTATCAAAATCACATTAGATGCATCTTGCTTCAACAAAACAGTAGTGAGGGACAAAAGACCATTCCATATCCAAACATAACATAATATGTAATGGATAGTTCAAGTCAATGAAAGAACAATGCAATGAGTCCGTACTATAGTACACCTAAAATGTTGGCAGTATGTCAAGCTGATTCACAGAATTACAAACTGTTTGTAACATTTTGGGCTGTAAAGGCCAGAAAATATTCAAAAGTAACATCATAGATTATTGATTGCAATGGAAAAGCTTCAGGTTGTAGCTATAGTTGGCCATACAGGTTGAATTCAACTAAATCTGGCATTTAATTACCAAAATAAAATCCGAAAGCACAAACATTGTACCTCCATTTTGACTTTAAACTGACAAACCTTTCAGAAGTGGACCACGTGATCAAAATGCAAATACGTCTCACCAGTTTTACTGAGTGCTGTGTGGAATGGTCTATTGTGAATAACACATTATTTTTACTGTTTGATCGTCTAGATTTGAGAGTATGCGATCAACAATGGAGACACTACCCTTTAGAACCGCCCCCTAGACCGAGTACTTCACTGAGTATACGCAGCATGTCCACATCTGATGGATCCAGACCGGCCAGCCGATGTAACAGGTAACTAGACCTTCACTGTAATGAGTAGTATACATCAATATGTGAGCAGCCATCTTGTTTTCTAATGCACTATTCTATGGGAATCTGAATGAGGCTCATGTCTAAAAAAGCCTGGTTCCTTGATAATTTTGTTTTTATCCCTTACTTGCCAAATACGACTGTAGCATGAGGGTCTATTGAAAACTTGGCATGGAACATTCCGTTAAAGCAGGAATTAGTTGCCTGAATATCTTGTGTAAAACATCACCTGAATATTTGTTTTACTTTCTTTGCAGTCGAAGTCGGATAGCACAGGCTCAGGCCTTTGCATCAAAAAACTTCTGATTGGTGATTGCTTGCAGCTTCTAATGACTGACGTACCATGGTCGATGTCCACCTTAAGAACCAGCACTGTCTGTAGTTGCAGCTGGCAGTGTGCCGCACTAATATTGACTGATGCACCATAGTGAACTATTAGTGGGCCACCATTTATGACCTAAGTTGCACCTTGCAGTGTCAAGAACTGTTGAATGACTGATGTACATGATGAACCTCTGACAGTTAGGCAAAAAAAACCAAGTCAACGGTTTCTGGTCTCTGCGTTTGAGCATTTTTAGTTTTCTTTTTTTGGGGGCCATGAAACAATGTCCAATTGCATCCAAAATTGCTGGATTGATTGGAATTCTGCCGTGCTGTGTCTTAAACGACTTTTTCACATAGGGGTATGAACATTTGCCCGATTTGTGAGGTCTCTCTTAGCCACCATACTTTGTGTATGGAAAATACATGTATCATGTTGGCAAAAAAAGGGAGAAAATGATTACCAAACAAAAACAAAAACAAAAACGTGTCACTGCACCGATTTTGAAGCCGACCTATGACCAGAAACCTTACTGTCTGTGGTGGTAAGCAGCAGCTTGCAGTGTGCCACAGTACTATAGACTGATAATACTTATGTCTTAGGTTGCAGTGTCAAGTACTTGTCATGACCTCATTCCACTCTCAGTTTGGTCACATGGATTTATATGGAAGAGAAAACCAAGATGGCTGCTCCCCAGTGAAGTGATTTCACTTGTTATTACATAGAAAAATGCACTTGCATCAAATCATTACTATTCAAGAGTCTTTATATAATCTGTTCAAGTAAATCAGCCTTTAACTCAAAATAAAGATCTTATTGTTTATAACCATGTAAATAGCTTATATTATGCCTCTTATAACAAAACATGGTTTTGTTTGTGTATCAATTTAAGTCAAGATTCTTTTAAGAATAAATATTCAAGAATACACAGAATACATTACAGGTATTTTACAATTTCCCTCTTTATTTGTCTTCTACATCTTATCCCGAGTTTGTTTAATAATATAATCTTCTGTAAAAACTGTAAGATAACTTTTGCATCTTACAAGTTCCTTGTAAAAAGGTTTGGTTGAAAGTTACACTTCCATCAGTAAGAACAGAAATAATAAAATCTTATTAAATTCCAGTATGTATTTATAAATGCCCGGGGGTGGGAGGGGTTAGACAGTTAAGACATTCCGAGTGGTTAAGAAGCTGTTATGTGGCCAAGTGTTTAAGTGTCTTAAACGTTTCTTTAAGACAAGCAGATGTTTCAGACTGGTTGAGGCTGGATCCTTTCAGCATGTCACATGCCAATCAGATTGAAGAAGTTGAATGGGAATATAAGCTTGACACATGGTCTTCACCACAGGATAAAGACCACAGGATAAAGACCACAGGATAAAGACCTCAGGTTTAAGTGTCTTAAACGCTTGTTTGAGGCTGGATCTTTTCAGCGTGTCAGCTGCTAGCCAATCAGATTGAAGATGAATGGGAATATAAGCTTGACACTTGGTCTTCACCACAGGATAAAGACCTCAGGGTCATGACCACGGGCAATAAAGGAACTCTCCTGCAGCTTGGTTCCTTTGTGGCCACGACCCTACCGGTCTATATCCTGCAGTAAAGACGACACGTACAATGTTCATTTCCATCAAATCTATAAAAAGATATAATTAAGCTCAAATAAATGTACTATCATCAATATTTCAAGTAAAATTCAATCTCATAGCTAGACAATGTGTGTTAAACAGTTGATATACTACATAAACTACAGAATACATTAAGTACAAAACTATATAAACTGTACTTGTTCGCTATAAAAACTATTTTACAATTATATCTGCCCCACAACAACAACAACTGACTATTACAGACAATTAAAAAAACATTAAATGTACAAAAAATGTTTTTAAACAAAATTATAAAAGCTATATGTATCTATTATTTACATCACGGAATGCTATTGACTTTAGACCACTCGTATAAAAATCAGTCACAAAATTTTGATGAAATTATTCACATTTGATTGCATAGTTTTTGTGACTGCAAGACACTAGATTGACGACAATGCTACAGTATAGTATGTTTTTCGTTTTAATACTGACAAATTTCTAAATGTTTTCTTTGAATCAACACACTGGTAATTTTGTTTAAGGAAAGAAAAATAATTATTTGATTTCATTATTATTGTGAATAATTATTATTTCACAAAATAATTTTCACTGGGCAAATGATATCTTCCAGGCTGGCGGGACTAGGATAATATGTTATCTAGTCCCTAGATTCATCCTTCCGTTTCCAGCAGCACAATAACAAGAGAAGACCAATCAGTAAGAGGGTGAAGAGGGCTAGGAGGACAAGGATAAGTATCCACTCTGTCTCCAACACGCCCTTCTGGGCATTACTGTCAGGGAATACCAATTCTGAAGATATGGAAAATACAAATGAGAATACATATTCAGTATAAACAAAGACAAACTTTCAACAAAGGGATGGTTATTTATAAAATGCCAGTTTGTATTTGCCTTCTGGAACAACGGTCAAGATCATCAGTCGCTTAGTATGTGATATATGTATAAGGTCTATAATATATTATATCTCTTTTGGATCACACTGTAAACATGATAATATTTTTGAAATTGCCAAGAAGGGCAACCCTTCCAATCACTGAATGCGTTATAACGGATCACATGATGCATTTCCTGCTATTCCGTGTAAAACTTAGTCCCCATGCACAGTTTTTTAAATCACAAAACATTTCTATTTAAACAAGTTATTTCTCACTTTATTATTCAATAAATTCCAATATTTAAGTAAATAATATATATTTGGAACTTCAAAATCTGTAACAAGCTTCGAAATTTCTTTGGGAGACCACATACCTGCTGTCAAATCCCCGGCTTAATATCGGCCACGCACCGGCAAAATCAAAACGGGGCCCCACAAAAATGCGTCAATCAAAAGGTGATCCCGATTAATTATGGATCTTAAACTTGGTGATAATGTACAAAAGATATTTATAAGTATTCGTGTAGCACAATCA
This sequence comes from Zoroaster sp. YZ-2022, assembly GCA_029582265.1. NCBI lineage: Eukaryota > Metazoa > Echinodermata > Asteroidea > Forcipulatida > Zoroasteridae > Zoroaster > Zoroaster sp. YZ-2022. The sequence continues at coordinate 51,141,962 of CM055819.1, forward strand.
GTTCGAAAAATTGCGAAAACTTGAAATATTAGTCCTGGATTGAGATCATAATTTCAACCAATCCGTACACCCAAAAATGTGGCTTGTTTCGGTAATTGTCGTAACTGTGTTCGGATGTATTTGGTATGAATGTGACTTCCAATTATGAGCAATGTAGGAGTCCAGGATCACCTTTTGATTCATCCGTCATCGCCCGAGCTTGCAAAACAGCCGATTCGCTTTGGTGCCGTGTGCACTTTCGCTCGATTGCAACAAGAGCTGCGCGGCAAGTGTTAAAAATTGAACCATTTTCAAGCAGTACTAGTAGCACTTTCCCTGTTTTGTATTTAAAAAACGATTTTGAAAAGGGCATGTTTTTTAAATATTTTTTTTAAGCAATTTTTTTCTGCTTCAACACATGATACATACTTGTATAACAGAGGTCACCGATGTATTCATCAGGACATGTACAGGAGAATGAGTTGAAGAGATTCTTACACGTGCCTCCGTTGATACACGGATTAGATTGACACTCGTCAACATCTGCAAAGCAAACAGGTGTAATCAGGAAATTAAGATGACAACAAACCAAATCAGGTGCCCTAGGGTACAGAGCTGTAGACTTGATTTGGTGACTCCAACTCAAGCGGGAGTCGTTTTTGAGTCCTGGTGACAATACACCGATTAAACGATCTGTGTCGATTAAACAATATGGATTATCCAACAAGTTTTTTAAAGATTATCATGATTCAAAGAGTTAAAGTAACTTTGATAATCTCATTATTCTCATTTGTAAAAGAAAAAAATCCTTGAGTTCTTACCAAGGTGACAGAACTGGCCTTCATATCCCAGTGGACAAACACATACGTATCCCTGCTGGTCGTTATCTAGACAAGTTGCCTCATTCAGACATTGATGGCCCTCACAGGGGTCAGTGACTAAGGTTAACAGAAAAGAAGCAGGTTTAACTGCTGGACATAGGATTTGACCATTCATAACATATCCAAATGGGGTGCCATGGTCATGTATCAGACTTGTGTTTTGATGGCTGGGTCGTCAGAATGTGGGTTTGAACCCTGTGCCCTTGAGCAAGACGCTTTAGCATAATTGTTTCTCTTCACCCAAGAGTACTTGTGTACCTGTTAGGATTGAGGTTGATATTTTTTTTTCGAAAAGCCTTTGAAGCACTATGGTTCTTTGTGGCTGATACTCCCCAGGGAGCTGAAAATGATTACAGGAATGATATTGGTCCAGTGACCAGGGGTAATAATGTAAAGCACATTATATTCAAATGAAATATTTTTTTTTTTATTAAATGAACAAATTCAAATGTAAACCTTACTTTGTGTAAAGCTGATGATGAAAACTATTTGTCCAAAAATAGATTTCCCATTTTATTTAAAATATCCAGCATAGATTTCTGCTAAAATATGTATCAATATAAAATTTAATTTCATATGCCCTTTAATCCAGCCATATGAGAGACAAAATGTAAACAAAAAACGATGAAATATTCGCAAAGCATTTGACATTTTATCAGCCTGTATATTTAATCGAAGTTTGTGGCTTACCTATTTCACAGTAGTCACCATGGTAACCCTTGTTACAACTGCACAACACAACTTGCTGTCCTGTCATGACGCACACGCCGTTGTTATTACACAAGCTACTGTCACATGTCTTGGATGTTGCTGTATACAAATTCATTTCAAATAATCACAATAAAATAACTGCCGAAAATTTAAGTGTGGTTTTGAAAATGTGAAATATTTATCTGAAATGTCAGATTACCCCATCCCCTTCTGATTGCTATATGCCGATGTCTCTGGTTCAATAAACAGATAGTTGTCAAATTTTGTATGGTCAGTCAACTCCCTGGAAAATTGTACCGAGAGTAGGAGAATTAATTATAATAAAACCCTGCTGAAGGATGAATGGTTTGTGGGAAAATATTTGTATCTTTTATACAAGGAACATTACAGATTTCTGAAAAAAATGGTCAGTATAAGATGGTGTTTTGTTATCACAAGGTAGTACATTTTTAAACATTTTTGTGGATATTTTCTGTGGGTGGTACTTACGGACTTCACAGTACTGGCCGACAAACCCGACTGTACAGGTACAAGTGAAGAGGAACAAGCTACGATCCTCACATGTACCACCATTCTGACAGGGAAAGTCTCACACACAGCTATTGATAAAAAAGACAATCGTTTTATAAAGGGCTACTGGTATATATGGTGCACAATTACAGAAACAGAATTTGATGATATTTCATAAAGGGAAGGTAAAACATTGGGTTTCATAAACATATGTTCATTTCAATCCTCTAGTTTTCAATAAATGTATCATAAAACTATAACTTACATCGCAATAGGTACTCAAGTTTTTTGAGAAATGGAAGACAAACTGGTAAATGTTTTGTTTTGACAAAAGTAAAAAATCCTGAAAAATGGGTAGCGGGCCTGGGTCTCTGTCTGGTGTAGAGGACAAAGCCCCCTGAACCTCCTGGATGTTTAATTTTGGAGGATTTATAGACTCTCCACATCCCCACAAACAAGAAACTAGAAGTTTAGACAAAGTAGAGGCTATTTCTTTCTTTTTTCTTGGTGGCGCCTTCTCTTCTTTCAAAAATATTTTGAGGCAAAGGGAGATTTGTAAAAAATCCTGAAATCAGGAAAAATCCTGAGAAATCACAGGTTTGATTAATACAAAGAGCTGATGTATGGCAACTGTTTGTAAATTCTACAAAATCATTCATTTTATTGTCTTTGATGAATACATTTCAGACAGAGTAGTTTAATGTCTCAGGATGATTGATACGTGTACTAACTTTACACTAGCTAAGTTAGCTTTTATAATCAACTTGTTTTAACTTTACACTAAAGCCCTTTTCACACAAGACATATTTCCCGGGAAATTCCCGGGAAATCTGTTTACACTTCAAAAGTTACTCCAAGGAAATTCCCGGGAAGTACCTTATTCCCGGGAAATAATTACCCCTGCTCGGGAGTAGGGGTAAGCGAGTTTTTCTCGGGAATAGTGTTTTTCTCGGGAAATAGCAACTAGTGTGAAACGAAAGCGGGTTTAACTTACCCCACTTTCGCGTCGCGGATGTTGGGACGTCAAGTCTTGAAAGGTCAGCGAGGTCACAATTTAATAGCGCGCCAAATAGCTCGCGCGCTAATATCCAGTGTTGGATTTCGATCAGTACTTTTGAAACTTTCCTTCTTAAAATATAAATGTCTACATCTGTAAATAACACAATATATTTAGTTTTCTAGAATGTGACCAAATAAATGGTTTTAGAATTGAATAAAAGAATTGTCGCGGACAAGGCCATGTTAAGCATCCGTATCATTTACGTGTATTTATAATGTCCGCATGGTTTTTCCTCCGTAAAATACACAAATATTGGTATAGGCCTAATTAATAATAGCATGCGATGCGACGCGACGCGACACGACGCGATGCATGGGAAACAGTCACAACAACCCGGCCGTCACCGCGCCGGCGGGTGCTTGAGCGCATGACATTCTGGGATTGGACTTCCGCCCACAACATTTTCAACTTCCGTATGGGCCGATTCAGTTAGCACATTTCCCGGGATTTGAGTGTGAAACGACCGTGCATATTCCCGGGAAATAATGTTCCCGGGAGCGACCAGATAGGTACAGTGTGAACGGTCGCTGGGTAAAAACTCCCGGGAATTTCCCGGGAATTTTTTTCCCAGGAATTGGCTCACATGTAGTGTGAAAAGGGCTTAAGTAAGCTTTTGTAATCAACTTGAATAATCAACTTGTTTTTTGCATTCTTTTCAAACCAGCCTACATGCATATAGTTTACAACTACGGTCTTTGTGGTCGTAAAGAGTGAATCATTTTTCTCTCAGACACAAGCACACACTGACCAGAAACAGTTGGTTTTTTCAAACCAGCCTACATGCATCTAGTTTACAACTACGGTCTTTGTGGTCATAAAGAGTGAATCATTTTTCTCATAGATACAAGCACACACTGACCAGAAATAGTTGGTTTTGTGGCAAGAATGAAGAGCAAAGTTCAGTTTCTTGCAATGACAGGGACAGTCTGCATCTAAGTCGCCAATATTCTTTACCTCTAGTTTTTTTGTTGAGTCTACTGATGAAACAACAAAAGTGTATGGCAGGGTTAGATATTTTATTGCTGTGCTTGGGTGTACAAGCTTGTCCGGGCTGTGGAACATCGGCTCTTTTTGACAATAAACAATTTGTCAGCAATTCAGCGACCTTTACACAAATCAATGGGTAAATCAATGGGTGTATCAATGGGTGTGTCAATGGAGTGTTACATAATAAGTCTTACTCATTTGGCAGTTGGTTCCCTGTAGAGCACCAAATGGACATTGGCAGATGTACTCATCGATACCGTTGACGCAGACACCTCCATTTATACACGGGCTACTCTCACACTCATTCACATCTGGGGGGGGGGGGGGAACACAACAATTTACAAAAATAATTAGAAACATCTTTTAAGGATTGGAAACAGACATGGATGGCAATAGGCCTAGGGTGTGCACATTAATCTGGGGGAATTTGTATGCTTTCAAAGTTTTGAAAAATGCAAATTTGAATGCAGTTTTGAAAAATATACGGCTAATAAGGGACCTTAGCCAATCTCGCCCGCTAACTCCACCCAGAACAATCTAAATTTTCACCCGCAAAAATTATCACCCTCGCTGTTGTTTTACTCCAAGTCTCCTACCAGACCTTTAGAAAAACCTTAACAATAGAAGAAGTTGGCCACATTATAGTTTGATGTAACCGCTTTGTCTGGCTGGGCATGGCCAGACCTTAATCCATTCACACAATGGAAAGGCTTAATTGGCAATTCAAAAGGTCTAAGCCCCACATACATGTAAACACTCTTTTGTCAATGGATTAGGAAGTTAACAATGGCAGTTTTTTGAGGACTACAGCTTCATCACTGCTTTCCAGGCAAGTCTCACGATAATACTAGGAGAATGACCCAGTGGTTTTTGCGGGCGAGATTGGCAACGGTCCCTAAGTGTAAACACTTGTTTTCCTTAGTTGGAAGGGTGGGGAGCATTTTGCCTAAAAGTTATTTTTTTTTAAATGATCATTTAAAAAAGATGTATTGCCCGAGTTTTTTGCTGTTTTGTTTAGATACCAGAGCTATATAAGTTATTATTATTCCTATTAATTTACTTTGAAGTGAAATATTCAACAAAATAGTTGTTGAAGGAAACTCCGTTTGACAGTAATTAAGTTCCAAAATGAATGCACGACAGAACCCACAAATTAATTTGTGGCATATTTACTGTATAACCGTGAATTGTATGATTTTTTTTTAAATGTGTCCTTTTGAAGCATTTTCCCCTTTTCTTTTGGATGAAAATGGAAATTTCTGGTAAAGGGAATTCAATAACTTACTATCATAACTCTGAGAAATACAACACAATATTTAATCAAAATGAAGTAGTGTGTCCTTTTAAAGCATTTTTTTCTTTTCCCAAATTAAAATAAGTGTTTCGAAAAAAAGAAAAAAAAACCAATAATTTCTGGGAATTTAATAAGTTACTATCATGACTGTGAAATACAACACAATTTTTTAATAAAACTGAAGTCGTTTTTCTTGGAGTTAGTCTGTCATCCGTGGCGTCCAGGACACAAACCATACAGTTTTCTGATTCTGAGTCTGGAGTTATGACTTACAAATGCTGCATAATGATCCTCTATACCCGGGCTTACACAGACAATCATATATATCCCCTATGGCTATACATGTGGCTCCATTCCTGCATGGATTATCTAGACACTGCTGGTTGCTGATGGCTATATGGGAAATAAGTAAGACATTGGAATTTAATTCATAATGAATATTTCTTTCTTATATAGCACATTTCACATAATGTACGCTTTATGTTATTTCCCCTGGTCACTGAGCCAATATCATTCCTATAATCTTTCTCAGCTCCCTGGGGAGTATACAGCCCATTATGTGTAACTTTTTTGGCATTACAGGGCTAATCAAACACAATAACCATCTCTACTCTCACAGAGACTCATTTATACTCCTAACCATCTCTACCCTCACAGAGACTCATTTATACTCCTAACCATCTCTACCCTCACATAGACTCATTTATACTCCTAACCATCTCTACCCTCACAGAGACTCATTTATACTCCTGGGTGAAGAGAAGCAACTACAGTAAAGCGTCTTGCTCAAGGACACAAGTGCCATGGTTGAGACCAGGATTACACAGGACACAAGTACTATGGTTGAGGCCAAGATTACACAGGACACAAGTACCATGGTTGAGGCCAAGATTACACAGGACACAAGTACCATGGTTGAGGCCAGGATTACACAGGACACAAGTACCATGGTTGAGGCCAGGATTACACATGAATAGATAGAGGGGCAAGGAGATTTTAAATAATAATCACATTAAGGTTGGTGGGTAAGACTAATTGCGGTGACACCATGTGAAATTCTCAATTGAGTAGTAATTAGTTCTGAAAAGAACTGGAGGTACAACTCGACGTTTCGATCAGTGTGCTCTGATCGTCCTCAGTTGATGGTTGGTGGATTTCCCGTTTTGATGAGTCTCCTGACGATGACTAGAGCAGACTAGTCGAAACGTTAAGAACAAACCAACCAGCTCTTCTCAGAGCCATCACTTTTTCCAAAAAGAGATCATTACATGGTGTAACCTGAAAGAACTCAAGAACATATTAGTAATACTTACATGAGTTACAAGTGATACCAGTTCAGTACGGTGTACACACACAAGTGAATCCATTAACGCCATTCATGCATACACCAGAATTCAAGCATGGGTTACTCTTACATTCATCAATATCTAAAAACAAAAATGAAAATAACAGAGTTGTCATCTGCCAGAAAATTTCACATCCACGAGTTTATTGATTTATTATTATTTTTAAATCACTGGTTCCTAGGAAGGTACAACCTTGGTTATATTGGTATAACTGGGGCCAATTTCATTGAGCTGCTAAGCAGAGAATTGTGCTAAGCAAATATTTTCACTGCATTATAAAATATTTTTAAGCAGCTGTCAGAGATGAACAGTATTGACTGGCAAACCCCCTCCCCCTTATCTTAATACTATCTGTACGACTGAAAATATCAGACTCAGACATGTATTTCAGTCCACAAACCTGGAGTCTGAGTTAAAATACTGAAAATTCCAGCATATTTTACTCTTCATTTTCCACATCTTGAGAATAGTTTGAGATATAACTTACCAAGTTGACAGAAAAGTCCTTCCCATCCATCGGCACAATCACAGGTGAAGCTCTCTCCATTAGATGTCTCCGTACATAACCCGTCATTCTTACAAGGAACATTGTCACACTGGCCAACCTCTGTAACAATGCATCATAAAAAAACATCTTCAATTAAAATGGATTCCTCTACATAACTGTTTGTTTATGTGGTTATTTTCTTCTTGCAGACATATCACCCGTCTTTTACTGCCCATTTCAAGAAATTTTGATAATTTTAAAATGAACAGTCAGAAGTTTGGGTTAAAGTGTCAAAATTTATTTATGACAGGACCCACTATAAATTCATTTCGGCACATATTTACTGTAAAACCATGCTTTTCATAATAATTGAGAAAAATATCATTTTATGCCATTTGTGTTCCCTTCCTCAAGTAAAATAGCAATATTAAAATAGCAAAAACCATTGCGATACATCTTTATTTTCAATTTAGTTCTTGCTCTATATTGGTTTCTCCGAATTCATTTGGTTGGCTTGCCTGATTGTTGGCCGGCCAGACTGTCTGCCGGCCAGACTGTTGGCCTTTATATGCTGTTCTGCTTATACTATGAGCTGTTTTAAGAATTGACATGCCTTTTCACCTGCCTCTTGGCCAACATCTTCGCTGGTCTGTTGGCTGGTCTGTTGGCTAGGCTGTTGGCCAGCCTGTTGCCGTCCAGAAAACTGGCCTGTGAGTCACCTGTTGGCCAGACTTATGGATTATTAGTCACTGAAACACACCCGCCCTGCTGACCTCACTATGTTTCTAACCCAATATGGGTAGATGTCAGAATCCCTCCAGACATGTTCACCTAATTTCTTTGTTTTCACTTTCTGCCTATCATTAAGGCTATCCGTTACTCACCCTGTGTCGCACATGACGGATGCCTGAATCCCTCTGGGCAGACACACCTGATGACTTTGTTTTCACTGACACACTTTGCCTCCGCTGGACAAGGGTTACTGTAGCACATGTTGGGATCTATAGCAACAAAACCAGAACACAATAACATTGTTATAGTTTGAACAAAATTGTTATCCGCTAGCTCTGTTCCACATCATAGCTCTCTATGGTAGGGAGAGGGGGAGGGTTTTGTAAAAACTATCAAATTTGTTTGTGTGTTCATAGTATTGTTCTCACCCAATTGTTGTTTATTGTTAGGAAAAGTAGTCTTTGAAAGTTTTGATGGTTTTTTTAAATATTTTTATTTACATGTATTCCTTTTGAAATGTAAATTAGGATGCAATTCAATCTTTGATTATAATGTAATGTTCTTTTTCATTATATAATAACAAATAAACCAGTTATCTATCTATGTCACCCTCAAAGAAGTAAGCATACTTTAATATAAGCAGTTAGACAACATTACCAATGTTACATGCAGGAGTGTGATTTGACATTTAAGTAAAAAATCCTGAAAAAGGAGTAGCGGGCCTGGGTCTCCTTTTGGTCTAGAGGACAGAGCCCCTAAACCTCCCAGGTGTTTAATTTTGGAGGATTTACAGACTCTCAACATCTCTACAAACAAACTAGAGGTTTGGACACAATACAGGCTACTTCTTTCTTTCCTTGGTGGCTACTTTGAGGCAAAGAGAGATTTGTAAAAAATGAAATCATTCTGAGAAATCACAGGCCTGTATATATCTTTCCTCTTAGATTGACATAAAGACTACTGAATGACGTACCGTTTGACATAAAGACTACTGAATGACGTACCGTTTGACATAAAGACTACTGAATGACGTACCGTTTGACATAAAGACTACTGAATGACGTACCGTTTGACATAAAGACTACTGAATGACGTACCGTTTGACATAAAGACTACTGAATGACGTACCGTTTGACATAAAGACTACTGAATGACGTACCGTTTGACATAAAGACTACTGAATGACGTACCATTTGACATAAAGACTACTAAATGACGTACCGTTTGACATAAAGACTACTGAATGACGTACCATTTGACATAAAGACTACTAAATGACGTACCGTTTGACATAAAGACTACTGAATGACGTACCATTTGACATAAAGACTACTAAATGACGTACCGTTTGACATAAAGACTACTAAATGAAGTACCATTTGACATAAAGACTACTACATGACGTACCATTTGACATAAAGACTACTGAATGACGTACCATTTGACATAAAGACTACTGAATGACATACCATTTGACATAAAGACTACTACATGACGTACCATTTGACATAAAGACTACTGAATGACGTACCATTTGACATAAAGACTACTGAATGACGTACCATTTGACATAAAGACTACTAAATGACGTACCATTTTACATAAAGACTACTAAATGACGTACCGTTTGACATAAAGACTACTAAATGACGTACCATTTGACATAAAGACTACTAAATGACGTACCATTTGACATAAAGACTACTAAATGACGTACCATTTGACATAAAGACTACTAAATGACGTACCGTTTGACATAAGGACGACTAAATGACGTAGCGTTTGACATAAGGACGACTAAATGACGTAGCGTTTGACATAAGGACTACTAAATGACGTACCATTTTCAGTCTGGCAGATGACTCCACTATATCCAGACAAACAGTAACAAGCGAACTTATCAACACCGTTTACACACATACCACCATTAAGACATGGGTTACTGGCACATTCATATGTAATTATTACGTCAAATGCCATCTTGGTCAGGTTTCCTGCATACACAATAACAATTACAGTGCTGATTCTCATTGCATTTAAGGGATCAGACTAGTTTGCCTTCCAGCCTCGGTTTGGTCATGTGGATTTGTATCAAAGAAAATCAAGATGGCTGCTCCGTGATCAAGGTCTATTAAATAAATGGCATATTCATCAATTGCTATGGAAACAGAAACAAAGCATATGATCTGATGAGAGAATTATAATGTATTTGTTGTCACATTGATTATTTGCCATGGTAACAACAATGGATACATTCATGAGGTACTTGTTGGCACATTCATCAGTTGCTATGGTAATAGATAATAACAATGAGTAAATCATGAGGTACCTGTTGGTACATTCACCTGCGCTGGAGTATGGAAACATCCTAAACAGAATGAAAACTGTTGGTACCCAGTCAAATTGTTTAAATATTGGTTTCGGTTAGCCGATTAGCAGATTTCTAAAATGGTTAGTGCAGTTTCGGTCGGCCCAGCATTGGTGGAAAAGGATTCCGAGCCTGTAGAGAACAAACAGACCAAATGCATCTTTGACTGCTTCTCTAACTAAAAAGATGCAAACGCGGATATTATTTTATAAAAAAAATACAAGATGTTACAACATATGTACTAACCATCTCTTTCTGTCTCCACATGAATCTTGACGGACACGCCCGTTTCTGTTTTGTCATGGTCCGAATTGAATGTCATCCATAACTGTGGTCCTTGTGTCTTGAAACCTATCGGGATTTTACTCCCGTAGAGCTGTAGCAGGAGAGAGTCTTCAGAGGTTGCGTCTGATCCCGTGCCTTACCTCATCCAGTCATAGTTCAACTCGGTCAAGAACTCTGTCGTTTCAACGAGAAGGAAAGTGCCCTGGGGGGCAGTGATGGTCCAGCGGCAGAACTGGTTATCGTTGTAGTTGGCGGGGAAGTTTGGGGTTTGGATAACGATCGTTTCATTGGCCTGTAGCGCCTTGTCACGGATACAACTACCCTCTGAATAAATGAATAAATGCAGAAATAAATCAATAAGATACATTTCATGAGCTCAGTTTTAGAAATCCTTTTACTCAGACCGGTTGGCTTTAATGTAACTGTGCATTTTTAGGAACTGGATACCCAAAATTGGAAATCTTCAGAGTACCCGTAAAAATGTTGTTTGTAAAAACACATAAATCCTGAATATATAAAATAACCAATACGAACAAGTTTCTCTTGTTTTATTAGAATCAAAATAAATGTAAACTTACTCTAATAACTTCCAGCCTCTGTATTACAAATGACTCGTAGCATCCCCATTCACAATCACACACATACAAAAATCAGAGACTTCCATTTGTGTGGCTTATATGTTCAGTCGGAATTTTAAAAAGCCGTTTATGGGTAATTGAACTGAAAAATGGAACTGGGTAACGACAGTTTCGGTCAGGTATCCGGGTACCTGGATACCCGGCACGGCCTTACTTTAATGCCATTTTTTTCAACTGTTGTGTTAAGGCCCCTTTAGTCCTAAGCTGACCAGTATGCAAAGAGAACCTTTAAGAAGTGTTCTTGAATGGACAGGCAGGGTTATATATGTTTCAAGTTACACACCTTAAAGATGTATAGCCTCTGTTTTACCAGCAATTGCCAAATATTTTTGTTTTTATTGGAACATTGATAATTTCCTTTTTGAAAAGGAAAACAAATACTTTGAAATAAGATATTTTACAAAACAGTTGTCAGAAGCTTGGTTTAATTAAACAATTTAAAAAAAGTGCAAACATTTATTTATAACGGGACCCACCATTCTTCTCATGATAAGTCTTTGAGAAATGTGTAATTTTAAGCATTTGTTTTACCTTCCTCAAGTAAAACAACAAATGTTCTGATGAAATAGAAAATTTCTTTAAATTGCCATTAAATTATCTTTAAAATAACATCAACCAGATCACATTTTCTTTTGAGATTTTTTCCATCTGGAGAAAAAATCTAAAAAATCCAGATACAAAAAAATGTAGTAAGGTTAGAGATGCCATTGGTTCATTACATTAGTCTTGTGTTCTGATGGCTGATGAGTCTTTAGTATGTGGGTTCAAACAATCATGGGCTTGTGTCCTTGGACAAGACACTTTCTACATGATTGCTTCTCTCCACCCAGGAGTATAAATAGGTACCTACGGGTCATTCTTAACTCACCGAGTTGACAGTGTTTGCCACTCCAAGCCGAGGTACAATCACACACGTAGCCATTGACGACATCGATACACGTCCCGCCGTTAACACAAGGTGAACTCTTGCACTCGTTAATATCTGGTAATTAAACATCACACAAATGACTAATTACCCTTCTCTGCATAAGCTCAGCACTGTATATTGGTGTTTCTGAGTTACTGCAGGGTTAATCCGCTGGGGATTCAGACAAGATTCGAACCAATGAATGTAGTGCGGTTTTGGTGTAAGCACTACACAATTTCAATACTACACGTGAACACCACCAAATCTCACCACACCAAAACTACACCACAATTATGCGTGGTGCACTTTCAGTGCTATGTTAAAGAATTGGAATGCACCAAACTACACTAGAGTGTCCAATTTTCAGGGTTTTTTTTTTTTGAGGCGTACAAACAGAAGTACCTCAATATACAGTGTGGTGCACAGTGTGGTGCGTAATGGGGGCATCATGGGGGCATGCCAACCCCACTCTATCCTCACCCCACCCTATCACCCCACCCTATCACCCCAGCCTATCACCCCACCCTATCACCCCAGCCAACCAGGGCTCAATGTTAAACACGCTTACAATCACATTTTTGTGCTTACATCGTCAGCGCAAAAGTGTTACGCTTGTGTAAGCGACAAATCCTTAGTTTTGCGAACCACATGTGCACAAGCAGAAATAATAATCTTAATAATCTGTAAAAAACAATTACTTAAGTACAGAAGTTACAGCTCTAGTAAGCACCAATTTTTTTCTTACAATAAGCAGAGCCATGACATTGGGCCCTGAACCTCCGCCACGCCCCCACCTCCCTTCCTGTACCCTAAATGTCTCAAATCTTGACATACGTACTCTCATCACATAACATTCCCTTCCATCCAGGGGCACATGTACAGCTGAATGTGATGATGTTACTGGTGCAAGTAGCTCCATTAGCACATGGTATACTTTCACATGGGTCCAATGCTGAAAGAAAATAATATCAAATATGATCAAACCTACTAAAGGTAAACCTGCCAGTTTTTAGCAGTAAACCTGGCAGTTTAAGCAGTAAACCTGGCAGTGTAAGCAGTAAACCTGGCAGTGTAAGCAGTAAACCTGCCAGTGTAAGCAGTAAACCTGGCAGTGTAAGCAGTAAACCTGGCAGTATGACATGTTTCTCAAATTAATCGTGAAAAACATGGTTTTACAGTAAATATGTACCGAAATGAATTAATGGCGGGTCCTGTCATAAAATTAATTTTTCTAAATATCTCATTAAAAGCATTTGTAGGCCTATTCCTTTCTAACCAATGTTCCATAAGCAGTAATCCTGCCAGTGTAAGCAGTAAACCTGCCAGTGTAAGCAGTAATCCTGCCAGTGTAAGCAGTAATCCTGCCAGTGTAAGCAGTAAACCTGCCAGTGTAAGCAGTAAACCTGCCAGTGTAAGCAGTAAACTGGTTAACTGACACAAAATGCACTAACCGTTTATGAATTTGACGCCCATTTTGTTGTTCTGGACTTCCTGTTTTGCCGCAATAGTTATTAAACAATCATTGAAGGAAGTTTATCAATGCTTTTCAACTGAAAATTTATAAACATTATTCTATTTGCCGACTATCCAGTTTGGCCATTGGGTGCTGACGAACTAACCGGTAAATTCCAGCACTAACGTTTACCAGTACTTCATAAATATATCTGGATAAAGACCTATTAAAAACATTGCCCAGAAATCTCTAGGTGTTAATTAAGACAACATAGTGGTTGTGTGGTTTGTGGAAGGACCCATGGTCACTGAAGTGGTAGATGTGAAGGCAGTGAAAGTATGCCAACTTGGCCAACTTGGCCAACCTGACCATCAAGTTGAAATGTCATGTATGACAGCTTACCCGTTTCACATGTTGGTCCTGTCCAGTGTACATCACATACACAGCTGAATATGTTGATGCCATCAATACATGAACCGCCATTCCGACACGGTCCACTAGTACACTCGTTCACATCTGTCAAAGGTCAATTATTCAATCATTTTTAATGGATTGAGCCAATTAAGGAGATACTTTACAAGTTTGCAAGTTATTTCAACTCATACCAAATTACCAATTGTATACCTGTTCACTGCCATTATTATTTGATTGAGCATCACCAATAATTATGTGGCGCCATTTTCCCCTACATGTGGCATGTATGTACACGTCACAGGGGCGACATACAAGGGTTGGGGAAGGGTGGTGGGAAGAGGGTGGGAGAATGGTGGGAAAGGGCACGGGAAGGGCGCGAGAAGGGCGCGAGAAGGGCGCGGGAATGGCGCGGGAATGGCGCGAGAAGGGCGCGGGAAGGGTAGTGGTGGGAATAGGGTGGGGAGAGGGTGGGGAGAGGGTGGGGAGAGGTTGGGGAGAGGTTGGGGAGAGGTTGGGGAGAGGGTGGGGAGAGGGTGGGGAAAAAGGGTTGGGAAAAAGGGTGGGAGAAGAGTGGTGGTGGGGAGGGTTCAGGAAGGGTGTGGAAAGGGTGGTGGTGGGGAGATGGTGGGGAGTGGTGTGGAGATGGTGGGGAAAGGTGGGGAAAGGTGGGGAAAGGGTGGTGGTTGGGAGAGGGTTGGGGAGGGTGGGGGAAGGGTGGTGATGGGAAGAAGAAGGGGAAATGATAGAGAAGGTGGAGATGATGGTGGGGGAGAGGGTTTGGGAGACCTTTAGGAATTAAATAAATGGTTAAATGGCAGGTATAACATTGGCAAAACTGCTTCTTAAGTTAAAGTATGGTAACTTTCCTTGAATCAAGACAGACCTATAAACAACCAACCTGTGGAAGTTCCAGGCAAACAAATTTCAAGGGAAGTTTGATACTATCATTTGTATGTAAAGTAAGTTTTAGGTGGACCATAATTTATTTTGAAATTACCAATGTAGTACCTTCCCTAAAAATGTTGCAATATCCCTTTCAACTCCTTTCCCATATCTCTTAGATAATTTTAAAAAAAAAGTTTATTCCAATAGTTTACTTACTATATTCACAGCGGTTTCCAATGAATCCTGGTGCGCATTGACAGACATAGTAAGTATACATATTGACGCATACAGCATTATTAAGGCATGGATTAACGCTACATGCATCCCGTTCAATCTCACAGAGAGAACCGATCCAGCGTGATTGGCAGCCGCAGGTGAAGCTGTTACGACCGTCCGTACACGTGCCGTTGTTTTGGCACGGTGAACTGGCACACTCATCCTCATCTAACAAATTGAACCAATAAAAAAAATACTCAAAGGCTGTGTACACTACCTTCAGTAATATGTCTGTAAATGTGTCCATACTTCATAAGAATCAAGATATATACGTAAACCAAATCTGTGAAAGTGTCAGTTTATTTCGTTGTGTCTTTAAACTAGACGTGTATTCATTCCAATTTGGAATTTCAGTCTGCGAGTACAAATAGTGTAAAATGGCTTTAAAGATGCATGTTAAGTGTGGTTCAATGTTTCATCAGCAACTTAGTTTTTTATTGGCACATTTCTGCTTTGCTTTTAGAAGGAAAGTTATTCACTTTCAAATGAGATACATCACAAAACAATTGAGCGAAGCTTTGTCAAACAGCTCATACATGTAGGTTCCATTATTAGAGAGTTAACAAACTTATCACGCAGTGTCATTGTCAAACAGCTCATACATGTAGGTTCCATTATTTGAGTGCAACAAACTTATGACACAGTGTCACTGTCAAACAGCTCATATAGGTTCCATTATTTGAGTGCAGCAAACTTATCACACAGTGTGAAGGATTTGTTTTCACTTTTGGATTTTTTTGTTCGCTCAGAAAAACAAGCCCATTATCATCTTCAATTTGCAACCAAACATTATGCTACGTCAATATCTTGTGATTTAAGACTTTTATCCCTCCCATTGATTGATCATTCAAAACAATTTAAATGGTTTTGAATGATATTAAAGGAATTAAACCAACATGTGTAATGCTTGCCATACAATGTATGCTACTATGGTGAATGCACCTAAACTATACACAGTACTGTAATCTACACAGCTAATCCACCATTCATAAACAGACAGTTGTCAAATGGTACTGTGTGGTGAATGCATCTAAACTGTACATGGTACTGTTATCTACACAGCTAATCCACCATTCATAAACAGACAGTTGTCAAATGGTACTGTGTGGTGAATGCATCTAAACTGTACATGGTACTGTTATCTACACAGCTAATCCACCATTCATAAACAGACGGTTGTCAAATGGTACTGTGTGGTGAATGCATCTAAACTGTACATGGTACTGTTATCTACACAGCTAATCCACCATTCATAAACAGACGGTTGTCAAATGGTACTGTGTGGTGAATGCATCTAAACTGTACATGGTACTGTTATCTACACAGCTAATCCACCATTCATAAACAGACAGTTGTCAAATGGTACTGTGTGGTGAATGCATCTAAACTGTACATGGTACTGTTATCTACACAGCTAATCCACCATTCATAAACAGACAGTTGTCAAATGGTACTGTGTGGTGAATGCATCTAAACTGTACACGGTACTGTTATCTACACAGCTAATCCACCATTCATAAACAGACAGTTGTCAAATGGTACTGTGTGGTGAATGCATCTAAACTGTACACGGTACTGTTATCTACACAGCTAATCCACCATTCATAAACAGACAGTTGTCAAATGGTGTGGTGAATGCATCTAAACTGTACATGGTACTGTTATCTACACAGCTAATCCACCATTCATAAACAGACAGTTGTCAAATGGTACTGTGTGGTGAATGCATCTAAACTATTCACAGTACTGTAATCTACACAGCTAATCCACCATTCATAAACAGACAGTTGTCAAATGGTACTGTGTGGTGAATGCATCTAAACTGTACATGGTACTGTTATCTACACAGCTAATCCACCATTCATAAACAGACAGTTGTCAAATGGTACTGTGTGGTGAATGCATCTAAACTGTACATGGTACTGTTATCTACACAGCTTATCCACCATTCATAAACAGACAGTTGTCAAATGGTACTGTGTGGTGAATGCATCTAAACTGTACATGGTAATGCTCTCTACACAGCTTATCCACCATTCATAAACAGACAGTTGTCTAGTTTTGAATGGTCAGTCAACTCGCTGCTAAATTTTTGTTCCAAGAATAGAAGGGTTAAGGGGTGATATACAGTGACAATCTCTATTGATATGCATTGTGCAAATGTCATGATTAACCCTTCTGTGACTGCAAGGGTCAAAATCAGTCAAAATGTTGATATACTTGCCAAGGTATATCTAGTGCACTTAAAAGTCAAACACTGTCAAACCTTATGTGTAGTAAGTACATTTACAGGTTAAAATGAGTTGACCCTTTTTGACTGGTAAAAACATTGTCTGGTATTGTTGGGGGTATTCAAAATGAAAAAAAAAAAAAGTTAAAAATGCCCCTGTGTGCACATTAGGGTCAACAGTCGAAACAGGCAGTTGACTGATTTTGACCTCTATAGCTACTTGCCACTAAAGTGCAGATGTAGTAGGAGTGTTAACACAAAAATAGCTGTTGCTACTTCCAGACTCATTTTGCAAGATCACAAACAAATAAATGCAGGGTAGGATGTTACTGTCTGAAACAGATACATACCAATTGCACATGTTGGTCCACGGAAGCCAGACGGACATACGCAGAGGAAGTCATCAGCATTATTGAAACACTCTGCGCCATTGTAACATGAAGCACTCAGGCATGGTACCTCAGCTGCAACAGAAGGAAATAATGGTCTCAAAATGTTATCAGTCAACTAAAACAGATATTAACCCAAGCCATGCTGAACGCAACAGAATACAACACATGTATAAATATCTGTTGGATCTTGTAGTAGAGAACAAAAGATCTATTGCTCTAGATGATGAATAGAGAACAAAAGATATATTGTTCTAGATGATGGAATAGAGAACAAAAGATCTATTGTTCTAGATGATGGAATAGAGAACAAAAGATCTATTGTTCTAGATGATGGATCTTGTTCGTGATGGCATCAGTCTTCCCTAGAAATAATTTAATCTGAGGTGATGTCGCTTTTGAGAAAAGTGAAATAACTTCCACACAATTTTAGGAAAGAGTACTCTTTCAATGAATACAAACAAATCTTGAAGCATTTTCACTATTTTCTTGTTAACAATACAATGTAATAATCTGAAGCGTTCACATGTTGGTTATTTAATGAATCTCTTGAATCAAAGAGAGAAAGCATACCTTCCCATTTAAATAAATAACATTTAAAACACCCTTGACTATGACAAACATTACTTGTTACAATTCTGAAGGTTTTTAAAATAAAGACAGTAAACATGACTTTTCGTTATCATATCTAGATAGGTGCTAGGGAGTCACTGTAAGTTTGTGATGATGTGAGGCATGCTTCATCCTCTTGTATAGCTGAATACAGATTGAAACAATGATAGAGGCTTTACCTGTCTGACACAGTAATCCCCTCCATCCAGGCACGCAGTCACATTCAAAGTAGGTACCAAAGTCATTACAGGTACCGCTTCGTTGACATGGGTTAGAGGCACACACACTGATGGCTACAACACAGAGATCAACACAGTGTCACAAGTGTAGATTCAAATGAACAATCTACGGTTGTATTATTTTACTGATCATTCATAAAATTTCCCAAGACAGTTTTAGACAATCTGATTGGATGATACATAATCACATGGTGTGCAGTAACATCTGGTGAAGATACATGTATGGCTTATCAAAATCAGAGCAGTGCGTATAAAGGCCACACGCCAGCTGTTACATTTAGCTGGCACATGAAGCGTGATGTGGATTTCAACCTAATCACAGTGACAAAGTTTGTTTCTCGTCACACTGACTCCTGTGCTTCATAAATGTTTTTCCCCAAAACATGAACTTGCCCATTTCTACTTGGTTGTTTTCAAAATAAATTACTCCATTTTGAAATTTTGAAAACGAAATCTATACAGGCATTTATGAATGGGAATAAAAGTTTGATGGATGGTCCTTACTGCAAGATAATGATAAGATAATGATAAGGATGGTCCTTACTGCAAGATAATGATAAGATAATGATAAGGATGGTCCTTACTCATGTTACTGCAAGTTTTGTGCATGGCCCAAGGCTACAATATAGGTGAATAGACACTCTTACCTGTTTCACAGTTGATACCTGTCCATGCTGATGAACACAAACAACGATAGACGCCTCCTGCACTCTGACACGTAGCGCTATTCAGGCAAGGAGAACTAGTACACAAATCCAACCCTGTGCATACATTACAAAAGATAAATTTGCAATGTCCTCAATAGATAATTTAACCGACTCAAAACTTTGCCAGCTTAATTTACATATTGAACAAATGTTGTAATTTTTGAGAAAACGTGAATAAAATACAAATCTGAAATCACAAACAAATTGTATCATATTTTGGGCTGTAAATGTAACAATACAATGGAAAGCCTAGTTTGTAGACTTCCTCATACAAGTTGGAATAGATCAAATTATCCCCAAAATCTGGCATTTACAATGTTGAAAACAGCGGAGAATGCACTAACATCGAATCCGCCATTTTGTTTGACTACCAGCAAACTTTTCAGAAGTGGGCCATGTGATCAATATGCTAATTAGGCTTACCAAGGTTACCGAGTATTATTTGAAATGGTTAATTGTGTGCACAGGCTGTTGAGAGGAGTATCATAAGCGCTTTACCATCAAGCTTAATATACGTTCAGCTGATTCAGTTGTACATCTGAGTTTCAGTGGTGTGATTTGACAAAAGTAAACAGTCCTTAAAATGGGTAGCAGGCCTTGGTCTCCCTTTGGTCTAGAGGACCAAAGCCCCCTGAACCTCCTGTTTGGAGGATTTACAGACTCTCTGACATCACCACAAATAAGAAACTAGAGGTTTGGACACAACACAGGCTATTTTTTTCTTTTCTCTTGAGGCAAAGGGAGATTTTCTAAAAGATACTGAAATCAGGAAAAATCCTGAGAAATCACAGGCTGGGCGTTTTTTCAACACAGGTTAAATGTGCAAACATTGCCTGTACCCCCTTGGTGAATGTGATACAGGCATGGTTCAACACCCTTGGAGTCACAATGAAGCCTTACCGTTTCAAGTAGTTCCTGCCGGTCCAGTTATCATCACAGAGACAGAAGTAATTCGTCTGTAGATTGAAACATGTTGCATCATGCTGGCATGGTGTAGGATTGCACAGGTCAATAGCTAAAGAAAAAACAAACAGAAAACAACAACTGTACATATATCTGTGTAGCATATCATTTAGCAAAAGTAAACAAAATCCTAGAGGACAATGCTTCCTGAACCTCCTGGATGTTTGATTTTGGAGGATTTACAGACTTTCCACATCCCCACAAACAAGAAACTAAAGGTTTGGACACAATACAGGCTACTTGTAGATTTCTTTCAAGAAAGATTTTAAGTTTACAACATGAAGATGCATCAATCTAAATACACTCACAACTATTCCAGCAGAAAAATTAAGAATAAGCAATTTGTTTAATTTCAAAATAATATTTTTTTTTTCACAGACTAGATCATGGGCTTAGGATTTAATAATAATTAATAATAATAATTTTCCATGGGCACCTTTGAAAAACAGTCTTTCAATGAAAGGTCTCCCCAGGTTGTGTAAATAAGAAATAAATATTGAATGCTTGGAGCACAAATGTTATGTGCATTTTTTGGCAAATTTGGGGTGTTAGTATAATATTATGTAAAATTACACTCTCTAGATGATGCACATAATCAGATAAAAACCAAAGACATGCACTGCTGGTGAAAATTGAAATAAGTACAGCTTTCCATTTACACATGGTCCAAACCTTGAATCACGTTTTTCTCAAAACACTTGACATGTTTGTGCTCCAAGCACTCGACATGAAACATTTCTATATCGCTTATAATTAATGCAGATGTTTCAAAGTTCTTTACACAATTTACATTTAAGATGAGTTTTTAATGGAAGATTTGAATGAGTCTCTCACTATGAATAACTTTACCCTGAACATGCCCTGAAAATCTGTTTTACCGTGAAATAAACAGTTCACAACAATTTCATGACGACACAACACCGTGAAATTGCCATGAAAAACTCTTGAAATTCCTTCGCCGTGAAAATGCCATGAACTTCTCGTGGCAGTTTTGGGGCAGCTCATTAATTCTCGAGAGCACCATGAATTTGCCATGAAATCACCGTGAACATTATTGCCAATATCTGAGAGGAAGAGACAACTGCAGTGAAATTACTTGGTGAACTGTTATTTCAAGGCAAAACGGATTTTCAGGGTATTTTCAAGGTGAATGTAGAACTTGTAGCTTTGCATGGTGAGGGGGATAAGTAAGAGTAATTGCAGTGACACCATGAGAAATGCTCAATTGAGTAGTAATTAGTTCTGAAAAGAACTGGAGGTACAACTCAACGTTTCAAGGTGAAGTTGTTCATAGTGTATGGGGGTATAGCTTGGTAGACGTGGAGACAGATTTAGGCAATGAACATACTAATGCATATAAAAAGTATACCCACTTGTTGCATCTGTACAAGTTGTCTTGAAGGCGTGGCTAAGTCTAATGATGACAATAGGTCATTAGGTAAAACTAGTAGCTTTGCATGGTGAGGATGATAAGTAAGACTAATTGCGGTGACACCATGTCATTATCATTTTCCATATTTATACCCAAGGAGATAAGACAACTCCACAGGCATTCACAAAGCAGATTACTGATTGAGTCACCCATGTTACAGTCCATTCCTGTCCAGCCTGGGGTGCAGTCACAGGTGTAGGAGGAATGATAGTTAGTGCAGTTGGCATCATTCAGACATGGATCCGGATCACATGCATTCAGCTCTGCAAGATTACAAGAGCCATTTGAAATGCTTTAAATATGGATAGTGTAAGATAATCTAAGACAATGTTGACAAACTGTAGACATACAGAAACACAGCTCATCCTGCCCTAGGTTCTTTGGCCAGCCGAAGATTCACAAACCTGATGTCCCTCTCTGCCCTATTGTCGCCTCCAGAGGTTCACCTACATACAACACAGCCCGTCATTTAGCTAAGATCCTCCGACCCTTGGTGGGTCTCACTCAACACCATGTGTCCAACTCCAGTCAGTTCGTTGAGATCACCCGGGGCCTCACACTTCAACCCAGCGACATCTTGGTTAGTTTTGATGTTGTCTCCCTATTCACCAATGTCCCAACTACAGAGACATGCCTCCTGGTGAAGGACAGACTCGTACAAGATCTTTCTCTTGATGATCGCACATCACTCACCCCGGACCAAATTCATGATTTGCTACTAACATGTGTCTCTTAAAGTTGTTTTCAGTTTCAGGGCAAGTTCTACGAGCAGACAGCTGGGACCTCCATGGGATCTCCTTTATCCCCGGTCCTTGCTGATATTTTCATGGAAGAGTTTGAAAACTCTTCCCTCAACACCGCCGACCTCCAACCCAAGCTGTGGCTCCGATACGTGGATGACACCTTTGTGGTTTGGCCACACGGCAGAGACACACTCCAGGATTTTCTACAACATCTAAACCAGCAACACCCGAGCATCAAGTTCACCATGGAAACGGAAGAAGATGACAAGATCGCGTTCCTTGATGTTGGCATTTCCAGAAACCCAGACGGCTCCCTACACCACAACGTCTCACAGAAAGCCCACGCACACAGATCGGTACCTGAACCAGCGCTCCTTCCATCATCCAAGCATCAAGTCATCGGTCAACCGTGCGCTGCATAACGCGCCTACAACATTTGTGACAAGGACAGCCTTCCCAAGGAACTACAGCACATCCGAACTACCCTCAAACGCAACGGTTACAATCACAACAAGATCAGCACAGCGGCCGGTTCCAAACTCCAAAAGCAAGGTAAGTGATCTAACCTCTCTGCTTGTCTCCCCTATCTAGGTTCGACGTCTCACAAACTACAACGCATCCTCCGACAGGCAGGCATCGATGTGTTCCACTCAGCCCCAGCAAACTCCAACGACTTCTACATACCCACAAGGACAAACCGGACCCAAACAACAGAGCGGAGTTCTACGGATCCCCTGTGAGTGCGGTAAGGTGTACATCGGCGAAACAAAACGCAACCTCCCCATCAGATTGAAGGAACACCGAGCACACGGCCGCAGAGGAGATTTCGAGAAGTCCGCCATCGTCAAGCACTCGCACATCAAGGACCACCAAATCGACTGGCAGGCAGCCCAACTCATCACACCCATCGACGCATGGCACCCCAGACGCATCAGAGAGGCCATCGAGATTGTCAAACACGACACTGTGCCACAGGACATCGGTTTCTTCATCAGCGACATTTGGTGACCTATACTACAGACTGAAGGATCTTCTATATCCAAAGTCCATAACCCACCCCAGACTGAGGGATCCCCTATATCCTAAGTCAACCACCCTCCTTCCCCTGTGCTTGTTAACAACTGATTCAGTTCAGTGAGCACACACTCCTCTCCCCCAACCTCTAGGATCCTAGTCTCATAGTCTCACAGTTTCCCGCCTGCGCGCCTCAACGAACTAATCCTCCAGCATCCATTCATGGGATGATCCTCCAGCAGCCTACTTAAGCAGCAGCATTTTCCAGCGACCGGCATTCTCCTGAGGATGATCAGAGCATACTGATCGAAACGTCGAGTTGTACCCCCAGTTCTTTTCAGAACTAATTACTACTCAATTGAGATTCCACATGGTGTCACCGCAATTAGTCTTACTTATCATCCTCACCATGCAAAGCTACAAGTTTTACCTAGAAACACAGCTAATAGACAATGTCACACGCATGGGTGTGATTTGACATAACGTCCCTAATTTGCCATAGTGACCAATCCTGAATTAAGTTGGCATAGTGACCAATGCGGTATTGGTCACTTTGCCAAATTACAAAAATAGCCAGTTAGAGCATTCATCATTTGAATGCATGCTCTATCTCCAAAACTATAAGGAATACATGCATGTGGATTAGATACAATGGTAGGTCTCTTCCTGAATGTACTAATGGGCGGGAAAAACTTATAATTGAAAAAAGTCGGATTGGTCACTATGGCAAATTAGGGACGATAAGTCAAAAATCCTGGAAAAAAAAATGGTACATGTATGTGGGAGGATTTTACAGACTCGAGAAACAAGAAGTTTGGACACAATACAAGCTACTTCTTTCTTTCCTTGGTGGTTATCTACTTCTCTTCTTTCAAGAAATTATTTAGAGAAAGAGAAATCAAAGGCCTACACATGTTTACACTGGCAGTTTTGGGAGTGGGAACTTTTTAGTTTCAATGTTAATTTTATTTTAGGTTACAGAGAAACAGAGGGATACACACATGATACACACATACCTTATGTGGACATTCTTTTATTCTTGTGTAGTTAAGAAAAATATTGCCATTTCCACTGAAATTGAGCAGATTTTTTTCTTAGTCTTTCCCTTGAATAATCTACTCCATTTTGCGACCGATAACATAAAAATGCTTCCTTTTTTAGAAAACCGAGATTTTCTAATTCGTGAAACCTCAAGAACTGTATATTGTTTTCACACACAGCTTTCGCAACACCAATTCAGACAAGCACCTTTAGCTCCCTCTCACTGCAGTGATCTCCTGCCCACAGGGATCTTGTCTTCTTATATATAACCGACACTCTCACAGATACAGACACGATACAGACACGGTGGCAGACACAGTGGCAGACACGGTGGCAGACACGGTGACAAAGTGATGCACTGCGAGCTCAATACAGTGATCTCCTGCCCACAGTGATAGCTAGTCTTCTGATTTATAACCAACACTCTCATAGAGACAGAGACAGAGACAGAGACGGAGACAGAGACAAAGTGATGCACTGTGAGCTTATCACAGTGATCTCCTTCCCCCAGGATATAGCTTGTCTTCTGATTTATAACCTACAGTCTCAGAGATAGATTGACACACTCAGCGAGCTTATTATCTGTCTCACAGTGACCTCCTGTCCACTATAATACACATATGTATAAACACCTGCAAACGTGGACCTGCAAATGTGGACCTCCTATTGTTCTCCTCTATCGTTCCGTCAACCTAGGACCTATTGTTTTCCATTGTGATTGCAACAGAGGACCTACTGACTCTTTTTTTATAAGTCCTCAGTTTGAATGTGTATACGTGAACACACACAGCTTGTGATGATTGATAAACACAATCACACAGAGATAAACATAGTGACAAATAGAGGGACAGACAGCTTACCTGTCTCACAGTGATATCGCCTGTCCACTCTGGTAGACACAAACACACAGAGATAAACATAGTGACAAATAGAGGGACAGACAGCTTACCTGTCTCACAGTGATTGCCTGTCCACTCTGGTAGACACAAACACACATAACTAGTCTCCTGATTAACACACGTTGCTCCATTTGTACATGGAGATGAGACGCAGAGATCAACGGCTGAATAAATATGAAAAAATAATGAATATTTAATTACACTGTACATCAGAAGTCTATTACCTACATGAACTGTGCCAGTCATGTAATTACCTAGTCCATGGCATTGTACTCCAATAACAATGTTTTATAGACATTTCTGTCCGAGTTGGTGTTTTGTGACATGCTGGCTTAATAGTCATGCTTAATAGGCAATGATTCAAAACCAAATATTTGTAACTTAAACAAATCTTCTATTTCATCAAAAATTACTCAATAATTAAATTTTGAAAGGGAACAGGGTACAGGCATTTATTAATGGGAATAAAATTTCGAAAGTGGTGACAAATTAAAGTTGTTGCTTTGAATGTGTATGAAGTAACATGATACCGCCAAGCAGTGTACTTTTCTTATGAGGTGATCACCAAAACGTCAAAAGCATACCAGTGATCTGTGATGTAGCTGCACAAGGTCTATAATCGTGTTATGATTCAGGTGTGTGATTTGACAAAAGTAACAAATCCTGAAAAATGGGAAGCGGGCCTTGGTCTCCCTTTGGTCTAGACGACAAAGCCCCCAGGCCTTGGTTTCCCTTTGGTCTCGACGACAAAGCCCCCTGAACCTCCTGGATGTTTAATTTTGGAGGATATATAGACTCTCCACATCCCCACAAACAGCTACTTCTCTTATTTTCTGAATTTTGAGGCAAAGGAAGATTTGTAAAAAAAAATCCTGAGAAATCACATGTCTGAAGATGATCCTTTGTCATACCAATATCACAAGAGTCTCCCATCCAGCCGTCTTGACAATCACAGATGAATGATCCAGGTGATGATATGATACAAGTAGCAGTGTTGGCACAGGGGTTAGGGTGGCACTCATCAACAACTACAATCAATAATAAATAATCACTTTGATTATTATAAAACGAACATGTTCACTGTTTTACTGCCAGTTTTAATCTAGATATTGTTTTTTTTTTAGAAGAAAAAGTCTGAAATGTAATATTTAAGCAAATATTTGCTATCAGCATGTTTTAACTGATAGTTTAAGAGCCATGAAATACACTTTTTCTGATGATGAAAGTTTTAAAAAACAAAATGGGATGTCTATTTGTGAAGATTGATAAGATGATGTCATCTATGACATCACATGTTTACAAAAGAGCCCCAAAGGTCAAACTGCCCCGGGCACAAAATGTACATTGGTCTACGACAAAAACCATTAAATCTGACATTTTGAGATGTCAGCAGAAAAATTCTTAATTTAATTAATTTTTAATAAGGCCATAACATCTCAAAATCTTACTCATCTGAAAATTAAAAACATTCTTGATGATATGTGGCCAAGTACAAAACGTATAAACTCTGCATACAAATACACACTTTTGCCCGGCAGGAAATCACCCTGGTACTCTAAAGGTCATGCAAAGTGTATATAAGTCACATGGTCTATATACAGTTTAAATTTGTAAAAATGTTCATGTTTATTCTTGACACATGAGGGCGCTATTTTGTTAGAACACAACAGGAACTCTGTGTCACAGCAGCCATGAAATCAAAAAACCGAATCTTTGCCCAGGAAAAAAAGTGATAATCCTCAAACATAGGTAACAAAACATTCAGTTAAATAACATGACAACAAAAACATTTTAGAGAACTGGCTTTTGCAAAGACAAGGAATTCAGTCAACTTTTATTCACAAATCAACCATGATGTTGCATCAGATCCCGCTGTGACATCACTGATTTGCTCATGAATAGGCACACTTTAATTACTTGTCAAATAGATACATGTATCAAAACACTCAACTTTACAATGAAACGGTAAAGAAAAAATAATAATATAACATAAAAAAATAAAAATTTAAATACCAAGAAATATGACTTTTAAATCATTGCAGGATCGTTCTTAATAATAATAATATAATAATAAAGATTTGTAACGCGCACATATCCACCCTGCTGGGCGCTCAAGGTGCGGAAACAAACAAACAAAAAACAAAACAAAAACATGAATACAAACAATATACAATGACAGCATAGGGAAAAAATTATGTACTGAGATACATATGCAATTTTACAAATATACATCATCTTTGAAGAATTGTGACATAAGATGAGTTTTAAGCATCGACTTAAATCTAGTTATACTATGACAAGATTTGAGTTTAGTTGGAAGATGATTCCAGAGTCTCGGAGCCGCGACAGAAAAAGACCTATCACCCCAGTTCCATTTTGAAGTTGGTTCCTTTAGGAGTGACATGTTGCTGGAGCGCAAATTGCGTGATGGAGTGTAGATTTTAAGCAGTTCAGAAATATAAATTGGAGCAATCCCCAACCCCGCACCCCAACTCCTGCACTCCCATCCCCCGGGGGGAATTAAATGAATTATAGTAACATACCGATATCACAGATATCTCCTGTCCATCCATCAGAGCATTGACATACATAGAAGGTGAATCCATTTATACATATAGCTCCATTCATACACGGATCCACAGGGCTACAAGCATCCAATGCTAAAGAGAAAAGATTATCAAAAGCCACTCTTCACAAATGGTAATTTCAAAAAGCATAAAAATGATCAGTTTTATATCAAATTTACTTGGCGTTACAGGGACAATATTGTCACGATCAGAGCAGACTTTTAACAGGGCATGGAATCGGTGTCCTAGTTTAAGATGAACAATGACTGAAAACTACCAGCTCATTCATGTAGCAGCAACGGTAATTATGACGTTATCAAGTAGGATTTTATTTTCAGTCACTGAGTTAATCTAAAACTAGCACTCCGATTCCATGCCCTGTCTGCTAGACCGAGGCTAGTGGTTTTAGCAGCAGGACTACTAGCTGCTGGGGTTTGGGTAGTCCTATGGGCTAGTGAAAAAAATTTAAAAAATAAATAAAAATATGCAAGAAACATTCAGTATGATCTAAGTATGATCTCAGCAAGAACATGTTGCTCACCAGCTCACCATTTCATTTCTTTTTCTTGTATTTATATTCACCTTTTTCAGGACTACTAAAAATGAGAAGAATTTTGACATAACTAGCCCTCGACAGGCCAGATGATTGTATTACAAGTTCTCCAACACAATTTACCTGTTTGACAGTTGGTATCTGTGTAACCTTGAATACAGCTACTGGAATAATGAGTCCTGAAATTATTACACAGCCCTCCGTTCTGACATGGTGAGCTAGCGCAC
Source organism: Zoroaster sp. YZ-2022 (assembly GCA_029582265.1). Classification (NCBI taxonomy): domain Eukaryota; kingdom Metazoa; phylum Echinodermata; class Asteroidea; order Forcipulatida; family Zoroasteridae; genus Zoroaster; species Zoroaster sp. YZ-2022. Next base: position 51,170,791 of record CM055819.1, read on the forward strand.
TGGTCAAGAGCTGTCAGAAAAGAAACAATGAATATTTACTGCATTATGTTCAGCATTGGTAATGTGGACAAAACTGCTTTAGGGAGGAGGGCCAAAGTCATGGTACAGCCAAGCCTTTGAGAAGCCCGTCCAGGCCCAGGCCCAGGTTTTACCAGGGCCTACTGGCCAATATAATCCTCTAGCTGAGCACAAAAGACCCTTTACTAATGAATCGATCTCAAATAGCTCTTATTGTTAACACAGACTTGACTGACACGTCAGTTGTCTTTTGTTCACAACTGCAGTTGTTATAATGAGCTCTACTTGGCTAGGCCAGGCTGTCCAGAAGCCCATGTTGATTGGCAGGTACTATATTGTTACAGGATTAGGACTCACAAAAGACAGATTAGGAGACCAGGTACCCTGGCCTTGCCGGGCTTCTCAAAAGGCTTGGCTGTACCATGACTTTGGCCCTCCTTTATACCTTAGTATGTTTATTCTCTTAAACACTCAATAAATCAAAATTTCCATGAACATACATGTACAAACATTTAAAAAAAACATCCTGTGATAATGACATTCTGCTGTCCAGGAGAAATCAGTGAAAATGCATTTACATTTTTTGTATTTATTCTTACATAGAATTTAGGAAAGTGTACTCTTTCCTAAATTCAAACTAGAAATGATCTTATTTTTCTTTTTAAAAAAATACAGAATCTCAGACAAACAAAATATAAATATAAAGCAAGATTAATAGAAAAATCAGCTTTACACTTTTTAAATTTTGAAAAATGAAATCGATATAGGCATTTATGACTGGGATTAGGCATGGCCACACCTTCATCTCAGTTCTTTATCCCCTGTAGCCATAGACAAAACCAGTCATGTATGACAAACTTTTGGTCTCTATAAATAATATCATGGATGAACATAAAACTTACGTATTTGGCAGACAGCTCCGTTCCATCCAGCATCACATGCACACAGGTATCCATTCAATATGTCAGTGCAGGTACCATTGTTGAGACACGGCTGAGTGGCACAATCATCGATATCTGATAAAACAAGATGGCTGAGTGATACAATAATTGATATCTGAGAAAGAAACATTAAAGAACAGGTTCATATTCATTTCACATGACAGTGAACCCCTCCCCCAATGGATGTGCTGATTTTTTAATTTTTTTAATTAATTTGTTTTATTTTTATTTTTTTAAGAAAAAAAAGGAGAAGAGGAAATGCAGAGAAAGAGAGTGAAACAAATGAGAAATGACATACCAAGGTCACACTGGCTGCCTGTCCAGCCTGGAAGACAGACACACTGGAAGGATGTTAGCGTGCTGGAACATGCAGCACCATTCAGGCAAGGAAGGGAATCGCATGGATTTGATGCTATCAGAAAGAAAAATAGAAAATTTATATCAGGCTGGCACATTAATGGCTTCAAGTGTTACACCTTTGGTAATTACCCGATTAAAATACACTGAATTACATCTTTAAGTGATTTCCAAGTGTCTGTGAAAAAAAAAAAACCTACACAGTTGACTCAGACTGGAATCGAACCCTTGACTACCAGCACTAGTAAGCAGGAAGTTGTGAGTTTGATTCCTGTCTGAGTCGCCTGTGGATTTTTCCGCAGACTCTCGGTAAGCACCAAGTATACAGTGCTTCATTCATACGTCGTTGTAGGCCACAATCAAATCAATTGTTTAATATATCTCAATGCAAGAATTTCCTCAATATATAACATGACTCCTACTTACCAGTTTGACAGAGATCACCAGTTATTCCCGGCAAGCAACTACAGGTGAAATGTGTTGGGAAAGTGTTGCAGGATCCACCGTTCAGACACGGATTGGATGAACAAGGATCAACAACTACAAACACAAAGAAACATTACTATAAAGTTACAAAATAGTTCAAGTGTTTGTTGTGGGGAAGGGAATGGGGGAATGGGGAAAGGGGAAAGGGGACAGGGGAAAGGTGAAAGGGGACAGGGGAAAGGTAAAGGTAAAGGGGAGGGGAAAGGGAAAGGGGTGGGAAAGGGAAAGGGGTGGGAAAGGGAAAGGGGTGGGGAAGGGAAAGGGGAGGAGAAAGGGGAGGAGAAAGGGGAGGAGAAAGGGGAGGAGAAAGGGGAGGGGAAAGGGGAGGGAGAAGGGGAGGGGAGGGAGAAGGGGAGGGGAGGGAGAAGGGGAGGGAGAAGGGGAGACAACATGCAACCCATATCATTTCCCAACAGTGAGAAAATAACAGTGATTTTGTTCGATGTGAAAATATTGCCAATGACTTCCAGTTCAATTTTAGGAAACTCTATGTCACTATATGTAAGTTTATAATATGCATACCTAGTTTAAACTCTCTGAAGAATGAACAAATTAACAGCCATTTAACCCCGTTTCAAATTTTACAAATTATCTCCCCAATTATGATTCTTCAACTTATTACCACAAGTTTAACCCTCATCCACCAAAATTATGCATTAAATAGTCACCCAGTTGTTGGACTTAGATGGAATTGGTACAGTGGCCAATGCAAAGCATTCATGACTTGGCTATACAGTCTTGAATCCAACAAAAACAGTGGGTGGAGTTTGATGGATTTGGTACACATGGCTACATGCTCTATTCACTGGGCTATATACATGTACAATACTGAATCCACCAAAATCAAGCAAAACCAGGGGGTGGATATTGATGGATTTGGGTTTGTTAGGGTTCAATACATATCCTACCTGACAAAAAGGTCAAGGAAAGATCAAAGATCATTGAGGGTAAAGCTTCTATATATACAATATTGGTAATCTTTATACACAAAAACCATAAATTATCACAGGTTTTTCATGGGAGAAAACTACAGTCATACGGCATTCAAGAAAATCACCCTTTGCTATCAGAAGTAATAAGAGTTAGATACATACCCACATCACAGATTGGTCCATCCCATCCTTCAGTACAGTTACAGGTGTAATAGTTTATGTGGTTAATACAGGCAGCATTATTCTGACAAGGATTGGATGCACATAAGTCAACACCTGGGTGAAAACCAAAAACTTATTTAAAGCCTCTTTAATTTTGACGACGACGACGACGACGACAACAACAGGCATGAGAATGGAGTTTTGCAAAAAAGAAGGAAAAAATAATCCAGGCTTATATTAGATTTTGGTATATGAAAACCTTATAGGATGGCTATTTTGGATATTTTTATCATTGAAATCTCTTGTAATTTGGATTTAAAAAATAAAATTAAAAAAATAATAATCCCGGGAAATTTTTGGATTTTGGTAAATGAAATCCTTAAAGAATAGCTATTTTGGGTATTAATTTCATTAACATCTCCTGTAATTTTGGCAAGATTTTGTGTACATTATGACCTGTCCAATATAATAAAATATAGTTTTGTCGATTTCATTAACATCCACGGCGGAACCACGCTGGACGTAAGTAAGTTTGAGCGCCATTTATATCGTCTGCAAACTCGATCGCATAGAAAGTTCCTGCTCTCGCGCGCGAAGACTGTGTGCAGATAGACTTGATAGTAAGTCGGTTCTACGTCCAGCGCTAGCACTATGGTGCATACATCACGCGCACCACACACACAAAAATACATGTAGGACTGTTAATCACAGTCTACGGAACGTAGAGAGAATTTGGTTGTGATCAATACTCTTTTGCGTAGTGCCCCGCGTTGTGTGTAAAGCGAATCGTTGTATAATGTACTTCTTTGTTAAAACAAATTCTCCGTACATGCGTATTCCGGTGACGTCAACATTCAGAGAGGGGAAAAACACGGACACATACGTACACATAATACAGTGAGTAGTCAGACACTCTTCCTTTTTTATCCGGCTGCGGCATCAATCAAATAGATCGCTAAGTTTATCGGGTGACAAAGTTAAATTTTCACTTACTTTTTTCACATGTTTTCTGAGCTTACCCCTATACAACCTACCCCCCAAATTTTATATCAAATTCACACTGAACTCGGAGACCACATATTTTGAGGTGAAAAATCCGGAGGTCCGGAAAAATCCGGAAGATTCTCATGCCTGCAACAACAACGGTGGATTTTTATATAGCGTCATCTCCATCACTATGTAATACTCAATGCACTTTTTACATTATTATCCCTGTCATCATGCTACTTTAACATCATTCCTGGATCATTCTCAACTTCCTGGGAAGTATACAGCCCCGGCAGTCTGTGAAATGCTCATCAACTAATCAAACACGGGTAAAACTTGTAGCTTTGCATAATGAAGAGAATAAGTAAGACTAATTGCGGTGACACCATGTGAAATTCTCTATTGAGTAGTAATTAGTTCTGAAAAGAACTGGAGGTTACAACTCGACGTTTCGATCGTACACTCACCGGTATCACAGTTGGTACCCATCCATCCGTTCAAGCATTCACAGCTATAGGAATCTGTCTTTGGTAACACTCACCGGTATCACAGTTGGTACCCATCCATCCGTTCAAGCATTCACAGCTATAGGAATCTGTCTTTAATAACACTCACCGGTATCACAGTTGGTACCCATCCATCCGTTCAAGCATTCACAGCTATAGGAATCTGTCTTTAATAACACTCACCGGTATCACAGTTGGTACCCATCCATCCGTTCAAGCATTCACAGCTATAGGAATCTGTCTTTGGTAATACTCACTACATCCATCCGTTCAGGCATTCACAGCTATAGGAATCTGTCTTTGGTAACACTCACCGGTATCACAGTTGGTACCCATCCATCCGTTCAGGCATTCACAGCTATAGGAATCTGTCTTTGGTAACACTCACCGGTATCACAGTTGGTACCCATCCATCCGTTCAAGCATTCACAGCTATAGGAATCTGTCTTTGGAATCCATCCATCCGTTCAGGCATTCACAGCTATAGGAATCTGTCTTTGGTAACACTCACCGGTATCACAGTTGGTACCCATCCATCCGTTCAAGCATTCACAGCTATAGGAATCTGTCTTTGGTAACACTCACCGGTATCACAGTTGGTACCCATCCATCCATTCAAGCATTCACAGCTATAGGAATCTGTCTTTGGTAACACTCACCGGTATCACAGTTGGTACCCATCCATCCGTTCAGGCATTCACAGCTATAGGAATCTGTCTTTGGTAACACTCACCGGTATCACAGTTGGTACCCATCCATCCGTTCAAGCATTCACAGCTATAGGAATCTGTCTTTGGTAATACTCACTACATCCATCCGTTCAGGCATTCACAGCTATAGGAATCTGTCTTTGGTAACACTCACCGGTATCACAGTTGGTACCCATCCATCCGTTCAAGCATTCACAGCTATATAGGAATCTGTCTTTGGTAATTCACTCACCGGTATCACAGTTGGTACCCATCCATCCATTCAAGCATTCACAGCTATAGGAATCTGTCTTTGGTAACACTCACCGGTATCACAGTTGGTACCCATCCATCCATTCAAGCATTCACAGCTATAGGAATCTGTCTTTCATGGTAACACTCACCGGTATCACAGTTGGTACCCATCCATCCGTTCAAGCATTCACAGCTATAGGAATCTGTCTTTGGTAATACTCACTACATCCATCCGTTCAGGCATTCACAGCTATAGGAATCTGTCTTTGGTAACACTCACCGGTATCACAGTTGGTACCCATCCATCCGTTCAAGCATTCACAGCTATAGGAATCTGTCTTTGGTAATTCACTCACCGGTATCACAGTTGGTACCCATCCATCCATTCAAGCATTCACAGCTATAGGAATCTGTCTTTGGTAACACTCACCGGTATCACAGTTGGTACCCATCCATCCATTCAAGCATTCACAGCTATAGGAATCTGTCTTTGGTAACACTCACCGGTATCACAGTTGGTACCCATCCATCCGTTCAAGCATTCACAGCTATAGGAATCTGTCTTTGGTAACACTCACCGGTATCACAGTTGGTACCCATCCATCCGTTCAAGCATTCACAGCTATAGGAATCTGTCTTTGGTAATTCACTCACCGGTATCACAGTTGGTACCCATCCATCCATTCAAGCATTGACAGCTATAGGAATCTGTCTTTGGTATTACTCACCAGTATCACAGTTGGTACCCATCCATCCATTCAAGCATTCACAGCTATAGGAATCCACCAGGTTATTACACAATGCTCCATTCTGACAGGGATTGCTGGTACAGGGGTTGATCTCTAGAATTTCATGAAGACAAGATCGGGTAGGAATACAGTGAGATCAGTTAGAAGTTTACCTCTGTACAATACAACATCAACAAGAATTGGATGGCGGAATGAATACTTCATGTACAAAAGTTGGTTTCTTACCCCTGATCCATACCTATTTGTTTCAACTGTAACGCACTGGTTACAGTCATGCATGTATTCATACATAATTGCACAACAGTGTTCATCCATTATGAGCTCTTTTTCTAAACTTTTTTTTCACCATGAACAATTTTTTGGAGAAAGAAATGTTCAAGAAATCGTTTGTTTCTTCATGAAATTCCATTTCATATGATGCCAATATCAATAGGTTTTCTTTTAACAAGGGTGTAATTGGGCAGTTTTGAAAAATCCACGTAAATTTTGCTACAGGTATTGGGGCCGCTGTTGTGAACAGCGCTGGGGTGAAATCTATAGTTCTGAGCGTTTGCTTTGCTTTCCTTTATTGCTTAAATCTTTAAAATCACACCCTTAATTGTTATAAAATGATAGGTTATCGATATTACTTTGACTGACCTTGTTTTAATCCATCTCAGCCCAGATGTACCCACCCCTCCCCATCTCTATAAATCACACCCTTGTTATAAAATGATAGGTTATCGATATTACTTTCCCTGACCTTGTTTTAATCCATCTCAGCCCAGATGTACCCACCCCTCCCCATCTCTATAAATCACACCCTTGTTATAAAATGATAGGTTATCGATATTACTTTCCCTGACCTTGTTTTAATCCATCTCAGCCCAGATGTACCCACCCTCCCCATCTCTATAAATCACACCCTTGTTATAAAATGATAGGTTATCGATATTACTTTCACTGACCTTGTTTTAATCCATCTCAGCCCAGATGTACCCACCCCTCCCCATCTCTATAAATCACACCCTTGTTATAAAATGATAGGTTATCGATATTACTTTCCCTGACCTTGTTTTAATCCATCTCAGCCCAGATGTACCCACCCCTCCCCATCTCTATAAATCACACCCTTGTTATAAAATGATAGGTTATCGATATTACTTTCCCTGACCTTGTTTTAATCCATCTCAGCCCAGATGTACCCACCCCTCCCCATCTCTATAAATCACACCCTTGTTATAAAATGATAGGTTATCGATATTACTTTCACCGACCTTGTTTTAATCCATCTCAGCCCAGATGTACCCACCCCTCCCCATCTCTATAAATCACACCCTTGTTATAAAATGATAGGTTATCGATATTACTTTCCCTGACCTTGTTTTAATCCATCTCAGCCCAGATGTACCCACCCCTCCCCATCTCTATAAATCACACCCCTGTTATAAAATGATTGGTTATCGATATTACTTTCACTGACCTTATTTTAATCCGTCTCAGCCCAATTGTACCCACCCCTCCCCATCTCTATAAATCACATCCTTGTTATAAAATGATTGGTTATCGATATTACTTTCCCTGACCTTGTTTTAATCCATCTCAGCCCAGATGTACCCACCCCTCCCCATCTCTATAAATCACACCCTTGTTATCAAATGATTGGTTATCGATATTACTTTCCCTGACCTTGTTTTAATCCATCTCAGCCCAATTGTACCCACCCCTCCCCATCTCTATAAATCACATCCTTGTTATAAAATGATTGGTTATCGATATTACTTTCACTGACCTTATTTTAATCCATCTCAGCCCAGATGTACCCACCCCTCCCCATCTCTATAAATCACACCCTTGTTATAAAATGATTGGTTATCGATATTACTTTCCCTGACCTTGTTTCACAAAGACCATGATACCAAACATCCTGAGAAATTATTCCGCCTGATAAACTGCCATTTTTAAGAAAATGTGAAACATAATACAAAATTTAATTTAAAATCACAGCTGTGATTCATTTTCCACATTAAAAGGCATACAAAAACAAATGTGAATGAATTTCACTATTTTTTTTATATTAAAGACACAGCGACATAAGCTGGATGTATCTACAGACATTTTACAAATGGTGTCCTCTCTCTCTGTAAAGGGATGACACAACATTGGTCATTACCCGATTACAAAATTACTAACTTGACGGGACAATATCGTCACGGTCAGAGCAGACTTTCAACAGGGCATGGAAATGGGTGTCCTAGTTTAAGATGAACACAGTGACTGAAAATTACTGGCTCATTTATGCAACAGCAATGGTAATATGACCTTAGCGTGTGGGGTATTACTGGCTCATTTATGCAACAGCAATGGTAATATGACCTTAGCGTGTGGGGTATTACTGCCTCATTTATGCAACAGCAATGATAATATGACCTTAGCGTGTGGGGTATTTACTGGCTCATTTATGCAACAGCAATGATAATATGACCTTAGCGTGTGGGGTATTATTTACAGTCACTGAAAGTAGCACTCTGATTCCATGGCCTGTTGATCATGACGACAGTGTCCCTTCAATGTGCAGGTGGTAAAATTTCCAATCATCCTGAACAATTATTCTGTCTGAAGTCCTCTCATTTCAGAGAAGGCATCAACAAATACACACATTTACAACAAGTTGGAAACCTCTTCTACAGAAATAGAAAATATAAACATCTCAGTTATGAACATTTTCGACTTGACTCTTATTTTGTGGTAACAGGTCACAACCTGTGGTAACAGGTCACAATTATTAGCACTATTGTTGAATTACCTGTTTGGCAGTTTGTACCGTTGAAGCCATAGGAACATTGGCAGGTGTAACCATTCACTTGATCCATACAGGTGCCTCCGCTCATACATGGATTACTCAAACACTCATTCATATCTGTAAAGAACAATACAACAATTATTTCTCATTATAAACAAGAACTAATAATAAGATTTTATTCATATCATCATTATCCTGAAATAACTGAATCCTGATTTACTGTCATATTGAATGAACAGCACTGCAGTCATTAGCTCAGTTTTGAAAAAAAATACTTCCTACAGTTAATAATCCAGTCCCTTTCTATCCCTATACCTACTTATATGACAGATATTACCCATCTATTCTGCCAAAGTCACATGGTAAAAGAACTCAGCAGGATCCACACCTACTAACCCATCTCAGCCCAATTGTACCCACCCTTCCCCCATCTCTATAACACCTACCTATATCACAGCCATCTCCCATCCACCCAGCCATACAGTACAATCACATGTAATGAACTCATCAGGCAGATCCATACCCATTAACCCATCTCTATAACACCTACCTATATCACAGCCATCTCCCATCCACCCAGCCATACAATCACATGTAAAGAACTCATCAGGAAGATCCATACTCATTAACCCATCTCAGCCCAGATGTACCCACCCCTCCCTATCTCTATAACACCTACCTATATCACAGCCATCTCCCATCCACCCAGCCATACAATCACATGTAAAGAACTCATCAGGCAGATCCATACCCATTAACCCATCTCTATAACACCTACCTATATCACAGACATCTCCCATCCACCCAGCCATACAATCACATGTAAAGAACTCATCAGGAAGATCCATACTCATTAACCAATCTCAGCCCAGATGTACCCACCCCTCCCTATCTCTATAACACCTACCTATATCACAGCCATCTCCCATCCACCCAGCCATACAATCACATGTAAAGAACTCATCAGGCAGATCCATACCCATTAACCCATCTCTATAACACCTACCTATATCACAGCCATCTCCCATCCACCCAGCCATACAATCACATGTAAAGAACTCATCAGGCAGATCCATACCCATTAACCCATCTCTATAACACCTACCTATATCACAGACATCTCCCATCCACCCAGCCATACAATCACATGTAAAGAACTCATCAGGAAGATCCATACTCATTAACCAATCTCAGCCCAGATGTACCCACCCCTCCCTATCTCTATAACACCTACCTATATCACAGCCATCTCCCATCCACCCAGCCATACAATCACATGTAAAGAACTCATCATGCAGATCCATACCCATTAACCCATCTCAGCCCAATTGTACCCACCCCTCCCTATCTCTATAACACCTACCTATATCACAGACATCTCCCATCCACCCAGCCATACAATCACATGTGAAGAACTCAATCCGATTACTGCAGATGGCTCCATTCTGACATGGGTCACTGTTGCAAGGATTCACAGCTAAAGAAATAATTTGAACACATCTGAATTAGTTCCCAAGTTATTAAAGGCAAAATAAATGTATAAATGTGTCATTATATTTATAATATAAGTTTTGAGGCTTTGCATGGTGGAATATCGATATCGTTTCGGTTTGCGGTAACACCATGTGTTTATCTCAACTAACGTGAAGCTGAGATACAGGTTCTGAAAAGAACCGTATCGCACAACTCGTATCTCAACCTTCGTTAAGTGAGAAAGGTTCAAGGGAGAACCAATTTCGGGCAACTCGTTTTTCTCTACTGTCGCTAAGTGAGAAATATGGTTCAGGGAGAACCATGGGGACTTCACGGGTTAATATGGTTCAGGGAGAACCATAGGGACTTCACGGGTTATTCTCTACGTTTCGATTAGCCTGCTCTAATCTTCTTCAGGAGAATGAAGAGGTTTGCCGATGCAACTCCTTAAGTAGTATTTGCTGGGATTATGTGTAGAATGGGAAGTGTTCCGATTGGTGCTACTGTTGTGTGATGTGTTGTGATTGGTTGCCACCGTGGCATTGTTCTTGTTGTGTGTGTTTCCTGCTGTGTGTGAGTTGCCTGCTCGCTGAGGCGTATCAGTTGACAGTGGGGTGTGGGTGTTGGTGGATGGTAGGATTGAATGCCAAATGTTGCTGATGAAATAGCCGATGACCTGGGGGACAGTGTCATGTTTATGAATGTCAATAGCCTCTCTGATACGACGGTGTACCAGTGCTTTTCCGGGCTATGATCTTTGCATTCTGCCAGTCAATGATATGGTCCAAATCGGTGGAGTGTTTGATGATCGCAGATTTGTCACATTCCTCTCTCGCGCCGTGGGCCTTGTGTTCCTTGAGCCTGGTCAGAAGGTCTCTGCCGGTCTCGCCAATGTACACTTTCCCACAAGTACAAGGAATTGGTAGACCCCAGCTTGACGGCTGGGATCATGTCTGTCCTTGTGGTGTGTAACTTCGTTTCCAACTTGTTTCGAGTCCGGTAGTAGACCTTAATTCAGGATACGCTGAATCTTGTGTGAAGTGTGGCCGATGTACGGTAGCACGGCAATGGGTTTTTCGGTTGCGTCAGAGGATCGTGGAGCGTTCCTATTCGGGAGGAACTTAAGCTTATCAGGTCTGTACCCATTGTCTCTTAACACGGCGTTAAGATGTTTCAACTCGGATGGCAAGTGCTCTTTATCACTGATAGTGTGTGCCCTTCGAAGTAGGGTGCGATTCACGGAGGATTTCACGGATGGTGGGTGGAACGACCGGGCATTTAGGTAGCGGTGTGTGTGGGTTTTCTGTAAACCGAATGCCCAAGTGAGCCATCAACCCGTTTGGAAATGAGTACATCAAGGAAAGGCAATGAGTCGGATGTCTCAGTTTCCATGGTGAATTGAATGCTCGGATGTTGCTGGTTGAGGTGACCGAGGAAGTCACTCAGTTTGTCGGAACCGTGCTGCCAAATGATGAAAGTATCATCTACGTATCGAAGCCATAGTTTGGGTTTGTATCGTGCCGTCTCGAGTGCTTTCTGTTCGAAATCTTCCATGAAGATGTTTGCTAGGACCGGGGATATCGGGGATCCCATTGAGTGCCCAAAGACTGTTGATAGTAAGTCTCCTCCATTGGAAGTATGTGGATTTCACACATAATGAAAGTAGATCTACGATTTGATCTGGCGTTAGGCTGGTTCGTTCCCGGAGCGTGCTATCATGTTCGAGTATCGACTTGGTTACGATAGCCTCGCCTGTCGGTACATTGGTGAATAATGACTTGACGTCAAAACTCACTAGCGTGTCGGAAGGCTGCAATATGGTTCCCTTTATGATGTTGATAAACCCTGCTGAATTGGGTACATGGTGGGGCGTCTTACCCACGAGTGGGTGTAAGAGCCCTGTCAAGTGTTGGGCGAGGTTATACGTGGGGGAACCTCGGGATGAGACAATCGGTCGGAGCGGTCTGTCTGGTTTATGAATCTTTGGTAGGCCAAAGAATCTTGGGCATTTCGAGCTGGACGGACGGAGGTGCCTGTATAGTGCTTTGGGTAAGGCTGTGCTCCAGTTTAAGGAAAGAAGTTTTGCGGCGACTTTCCTTTCTGCTAACGGAATCGGGTTCTTTTTGAGGCGGGTGTAGGTATCCGTGTCGAGGATATCCTGAACCTTCTGATCGTATTCTGAGCGGTCCATCACTACTGTGGCATTACCCTTGTCTGCCTTTAGAATGTGTATCGAAGAGTCATTACGGAGGTTATTGACAGCCTGATATTCCAGTCTTGTGATATTGGATTTCGGGGGCTTCACGTTTTTAAGATCTGGTGTATCTGAATACGGATATCGTCTGCCTTTTGTTTCTCGAGCTTTCGGATGGAAGGTTCAATAGACTGTATGAATTCTTCCACGGGAATCTTTTTTGGGGCGGTGGCAAAATTCATTCCCAAGGCTAAGACACTGGTTTCCGTGTGAGATAGTTTGGCGTTGGCTGAAGTTAACGACGGGGTTAACCTTTTCCCTTCTTTTTATGTTCCCTTTGTTGGACGTCCGTGGCAACGGTTTACCTTTTGTCCTGCTGTTATTTGGAGATGTGTGGCCTCGGCCGAGGTTAACGACGGGGTTGACCTTTTCCCTTCTTTTCATGTTCCCTTTGTTGGACGTTTGTGGTAACGGCGTGCTTTTCGTCCTGCCATTGTGCGTGGATGTGAGGCGTTCAAATTTACGGATTTGCTTCTTTCTAGTGGATTCGAAGGTAAACGATAAGGACTTATCACGTTAGTTGAGATAAACACATGGTGTTACCGCAAACCGAAACGATATATTTATAATAATAATAATAATAATGGAGGCATTTTTAAAGCACTCTTACACGAGGTATCACAGCGCTGTACATTATTACCCCTGTTCATCAGGCGCATAAATCATTCCTGAAACCATCTCAGCTCCCTGGGGAGTATACATCTCAATTGCTGCCATTTCGGCGCATATAGGGCTAATCAAACACAACAACCAACTCTGCCCTCACAGGTACCCATTTATCCCTGGGTGGAGAGAAGCAATTATGGTAAAGTGTCTTGCTCAAAGACACAAGCACCACGGTCGCGGTCGGGATTCAAACCCACATTCCGACCACTCAGCCATCAGAACACAAATCCGATGCACTAAACCGCTCGACCATGGCACCCCATTATCACCCCTACACTAAACTGGAATAAACAACAGGAATCTGCCCATAGTATTAGCCAACAATATCTTTTTTTCTATTTTTTTACCTTTTTTTTAATAGATGTAAATAAACACATTATTATTGTAAGCTTAACATATTGGCACCCTAATTTCAAACACAATTTAGTTGCACTGAATCTACCCCCGGGTAGAGGGGAATCTGTCGAGGGGAGGAGCTCTTGTTTTGTACCATGAGTGCAGTTGATTCCTTGCCATCCTCTTACACACTGGCAGGTATATGATGTCAGCTGGTTGATACATGTACCGTTGTTATCACATGGGGAGAGTTTACATGGATTCATGGCTGCAAAAAGAAGATTGAATAATTATTCCGTTGTTATCACATGGGGAGAGTTTACATGGATTCATGACTGCAAAAAGAAGATTGAATAATTATTCCGTTGTTATCACATGGGGAGAGTTTACATGGATTCATGACTGCAAAAAGAAGATTGAACAATTATTCCGTTGTTATCACATGGGGAGAGTTTACATGGATTCATGGCTGCAAAAAGAAGATTGAATAATTATTCCGTTGTTATCACATGGGGAGAGTTTACATGACTGCAAAAAGAAGATTGAATAATTATTCCGTTGTTATCACATGGGGAGAGTTTACATGGATTCATGGCTGCAAAAAGAAGATTGAACAATTATTCCGTTGTTATCACATGGGGAGAGTTTACATGGATTCATGACTGCAAAAAGAAGATTGAATAATTATTCCATTGTTATCACATGGGGAGAGTTTACATGGATTCATGGCTGCAAAAAGAAGATTGAATAATTATTCCGTTGTTATCACATGGGGAGAGTTTACATGGATTCATGACTGCAAAAAGAAGATTGAATAATTATTCCGTTGTTATCACATGGGGAGAGTTTACATGGATTCATGGCTGCAAAAAGAAGATTGAATAATTATTCCATTGTTATCACATGGGGAGAGTTTACATGGATTCATGACTGCAAAAAGAAGATTGAATAATTATTCCGTTGTTATCACATGGGGAGAGTTTACATGGATTCATGGCTGCAAAAAGAAGATTGAATAATTATTCCATTGTTATCACATGGGGAGAGTTTACATGGATTCATGACTGCAAAAAGAAGATTGAATAATTATTCCGTTGTTATCACATGGGGAGAGTTTACATGGATTCATGACTGCAAAAAGAAGATTGAATAATTATTCCGTTGTTATCACATGGGGAGAGTTTACATGGATTCATGACTGCAAAAAGAAGATTGAATAATTATTCCGTTGTTATCACATGGGGAGAGTTTACATGGATTCATGACTGCAAAAAGAAGATTGAATAATTATTCCGTTGTTATCACATGGGGAGCGTTTACATGGATTCATGACTGCAAAAAGAAGATTGAATAATTATTCCATTGTTATCACATGGGGAGAGTTACATGGATTCATGGCTGCAAAAAGAAGATTGAATAATTATTCCATTGTTATCACATGGGCAGAGTTTACATGGATTCATGACTGCAAAAAGAAGATTGAATAATTATTCCATTGTTATCACATGGGCAGAGTTTACATGGATTCATGACTGCAAAAAGAAGATTGAATAATTATTCCATTGTTATCACATGGGCAGAGTTTACATGGATTCATGACTGCAAAAAGAAGATTGAATAATTATTCCGTTGTTATCACATGGGGAGAGTTTACATGGATTCATGGCTGCAAAAAGAAGATTGAATAATTATTCCGTTGTTATCACATGGGGAGAGTTTACATGGATTCATGACTGCAAAAAGATTAAATAATTATTCCGTTGTTATCACATGGGGAGAGTTTACATGGATTCATGACTGCAAAAAGATTAAATAATTATTCCGTTGTTATCACATGGGGAGAGTTTACATGGATTCATGACTGCAAAAAGAAGATTGAATAATTATTCCGTTGTTATCACATGGGGAGAGTTTACATGGATTCATGGCTGCAAAAAGAAGATTGAATAATTATTCCGTTGTTATCACATGGGGAGAGTTTACATGGATTCATGGCTGCAAAAAGAAGATTGAATAATTATTCCGTTGTTATCACATGGGGAGAGTTTACATGGATTCATGACTGCAAAAAGAAGATTGAATAATTATTCATAAATGCACAAGACAATCTTATTGGATGAAATGTGATCATGTGGGAGTGCATTTAACAGCATTATTGGCAATAATAACCAACCAGCAAGTATGTACTACGCTGGAATGAACCAATCAAAGTCTGCAAGTTTTGTATGTCAAGCAGACTCAAATGTTGGATTTGTTTTTGAATACAAATAGCACTGGATATTAAATAATTTTGAAAACGAAATAAAGGTGCACTGGGCATTTATGGCCAGGGACGATAAAGGACCCAGCCTTCCATTCGGTCCTTTATTGCCCATGGCCATGGCCCCTTGGTCTTTATCCTGAAAAGACTGCACGACAAACTTTTATTCTCTTATTAAGACTCAAGACTTATTAAGACTCAAGACAAGTTTGGTGGCAGGACGAGTCTAGCCCCATGCGCTGTTAAATGGAAGGTTGGAAAAACTGAATTTATGGTCGGTCCTGTCAAAAATGCATTTGGGCACTGAATTACTTTGTTAATGTTAAAGTCATTGTACACTGTATTATAATGTTGGCAAAACAGCTACTTAAATTGTAAGAGTATTCTTTGAATCAAGATGTACATTAAAAAACCAACCAAAGTTTCAGATTTATTACATTGTGTCGTTATTCAGAAAACTGTTTTATTTTTTTGAGAATACCAATGATGTACAGGAACTTTATAATTAAAACCAAGCTTTTGATTATTATTTTGTGAAATATCAAATTTTTTAAATATTTTAACTTTCTTTAGTTTTTAAGAGGGATTTGAGGACATTATTTTCCAGTGGTCAATACTTACAGGTTTCACAATTGACACCAGTGAATCCAATAGGACACAGGCATTCATATTGGTTGGAATAGTTGATGCATGTACCTCCATTAATACACGGACTGCTAATGCACTCATTGATATCTGAGGAATTGAAGAAACAAACAGGGCCCAATGTCATGGCGTTGCTTAAAGTGAGGGTACAACTGATTGTGACTGACACAGGCAGTACATATGATTGTGACTGACACAGGCAGTACATATGATTGTGACTGACACAGGCAGTACATATGATTGTGACTGACACAGGCAGTACATATGATTGTGACCGACACAGGCAGTACATCTGATTGTGACCGACACAGGCAGTACATCTGATTGTGACCGACACAGGCAGTACATCTGATTGTGACCGACACAGGCAGTACATCTGATTGTGACCGACACAGGCAGTACATCTGATTGTGACCGACACAGGCAGTACATATGATTGTGACCGACACAGGCAGTACATCTGATTGTGACCGACACAGGCAGTACATCTGATTGTGACCGACACAGGCAGTACATATGATTGTGACCGACACAGGCAGTACATATGATTGTGACTGACACAGGCAGTACATCTGATTGTGACTGACACAGGCAGTACATCTGATTGTGACCGACACAGGCAGTACATCTGATTGTGACCGACACAGGCAGTACATATGATTGTGACCGACACAGGCAGTACATCTGATTGTGACCGACAGGCAGTACATCTGATTGACCGACACAGTACATATGATTGGTGACTCTAAAACAGTACATATGATTGTGACTGGACAGGTACATCTGATTGTGACCGACAGGCAGTACATCTGATTGTGACCGACACAGGCAGTACATCTGATTGTGACTGACACAGACAGTACATATGATTGTGACTGACACAGACAGTACATCTGATTGTGACCGACACAGGCAGTACATCTGATTGTGACCGACACAGGCAGTACATATGATTGTGACCGAAACAGGCAGTACATATGATTGTGACCGACACAGACAGTACATCTGATTGTGACTGACACAGGCAGTAATATATGATTGTGACTGACATATAGTACATATGATTGTGACTGACAGGCAGTAACATATGATTGTGACTGATAAGACAGTACATATGATTGTGACTGACACAGACAGTACATAAGGATTGTGACCGACACACATAGCACATAAGGGATTTTGACTGACACAGACAGTACATATGATTGTGACTGACACAGGCAGTACATATGATTGTGACTGACACAGGCAGTACATCTGATTGTGACCGACACAGGCAGTACATCTGATTGTGACCGACACAGGCAGTACATATGATTGTGACCGACAGGCAGTACATCTATCAGACCGACACAGACAGTACATATGATTGTGACCGACAGGCAGTACATCTGATTGTGACTGACACAGGTAGTACATAGTGATTGTGACCGACAGGCAGTACATGATTGTGACTGACACAGGTAGTACATCTGATTGTGACTGACAGGCAGTACATATGATTGTGACCGACACAGGCAGTACATCTGATTGTGACCGGACACAGGCAGTACATCTGATTGCATCCGACATTACAGTACATGATTGTGACCGAACAGGCGAAGGCTACATGATTGTGACTGACATGACAGTACATCTGATTGTGACTGACATGCAGGTACATCTGATTGTGACTGACACAGGCAGTACATCTGATTGTGACTGACAATAGACAGTACATATGACGACCGACACAGTAGCACATCTGATTGTGACTGACACAGGTAGCATCTGATTGTGACCGACACAGGCAGTACATATGATTGTGACCGAAACAGGTAATATGATTGTGACTGACACAGACAGTACATCTGATTAGTATACAGTAGTATATATGGATTGTGACTGGACACAGGTAGTAATATATGATTGTGACTGGACATAGGTGTAACATATGATTGTGACTGACACAGACAGTACATATGATTGTGACTGACACAGACAGTACATATGATTGTGACTGACACAGACAGTACATATGATTGTGACTGACACAGACAGTACATATGATTGTGACTGACACAGACAGTACATATGATTGTGACTGACACAGGCAGTACATATGATTGTGACCGACATATATGGTAATATATGATTGTGACCGGACACAGGCAGTACATCTGATTGTGACCACACAGACAGTACATATGATCAGGACCGACACAGGCAGTACATCTGATTGTGACCATACAGGCAGTACATATGATTGTGACCGGACACAGGCAGTACATCTTGATTGTGACCGACACAGGCAGTACATCTGATTGTGACCGACACAGGTACATATGATTGTGACCGACACAGGCAGTAACATCCATCAGACCGACACAGGCAGTACATCTGATTGTGACTGACACAGGCAGTACATCTGATTGTGACCGATTACAGGCAGTACATATGATTGTGACTGACACAGGTACATCTGACAGACTTATTACAGGCAGTACTATCTGATTGTGACCGACACAGGCAGTACATATGATTAAAATTGACACAGGCAGTACATCTGATTGTGACTGACACAGACAGTACATGATTGTGACCGACACAGGCAGTACATCTGATTGTGACTGACACAGGCAGTACATATGATTGTGACTGATTACAGGCAGTACATCTGATTGCATCGACAGGCAGTACATTCTGATTGTGACCACAGGCAGTACATATGATTGTGACTGACACAGGCAGTACATCTGATTGTGACCGACATAGCAGTACATCTGATTGCACTGACACAGGCAGTACATCTGATTGTTACTGAAACAGGCAGTACATATGCTTGTGACTGGACACAGACAGTACATCTGATTGTGACCGACACAGGCAGTAATATCTGATTGTGACCGACACAGGCAGTACATATGATTGTGACTGTTTAGTAGGCACATATGATTGTGACTGACACAGACAGTACATCTGATTGTGACTGGACACAGGCAGTACATATGATTGTGACCGACACAGGCAGTACATATGATTGTGACTGGGACACAGGCAGTAACATAAGGATTGTGACTGACAGACAGTACATATGATTGTACTGACAGACAGTATATGATTGTGACTGACACAGACAGTACATAAGGATTAGACTGACAGACAGTACATATGATTGTGACTGACAGGCAGTACATATGATTGTGACTGACATTGTAGTACATCTGATTGCGACCGACACATGCAGTACATCTGATTGTGACCGACACAGGCAGTACATATGATTGTGACCGACAGTAGTAATATATCTGATTAAAAACGGACACAGACAGTACATATGATTGCACTGACACAGGTACATCTGATCAGACTCTATTACACAGGTACATATGATTGTGACCGCCACAGGCAGTACATCTGTTTGTGACCGAACGTACAGGCAGTACATCTGATTGTGACCGACACAGGCAGTACATATGATTGTGACCGACACAGGCAGTACATCTGATTGTGACTGACACGGGCAGTACATCTGATTGTAATCATACAGGCAGTAATATATGATTGCAGGACCGAAACAGGTACATATGATTGTGACTGACACAGACAGTACATCTGATTGTGACTGATTACAGGTACATATGATTGTGACTGACACAGGCAGTACATATGATTGTGACTGACACAGTAACATATGATTGTGACTGACACAGACAGTACATGATTGTGACTGACACAGACAGTATATACATTGTGACTGACACAGACAGTACATATGACGTGACTGACACAGACAGCACATAAGGATTGTGACTGATACAGACAGTACATATGATGATCACAGGTGACATATGATTGTGACTGACACAGGCAGTACATATGATTGTGACTGACACAGTACATCTGATTGTGACCGACACAGGCAGTACATCTGATTGTGACCGACACAGGCAGTACATCTGATTGCACCGATACAGGCACATCTGATTGTGACCGACACAGGCAGTACATAAGGACAGGACTGACAGGCAGTAACATACACTGTGACTGACACAGACTGTAACATCTGATTGTGACTGACACAGGCAGTACATAAGGATTGTGACTGACACAGGCAGCATATGATTGTGACTGACAGGCAGTACATCTGATTGTGACCGGACAGGCAGTACATCTGATTGTACGACACAGGCAGTAAATATATGATTGTGACTGACACAGGCAGCATATATGATTGTGACTGGACAGTACATATGATTGTGGCTGAAGGCCAGACAGTATATGATTGTGACTGACACAGACAGTACATATGATTGTGACTAATACGACAGTACATATGATTGTGACTGACACAGACAGTTCATAAGGGATTGTGACTGACACAGGCAGCACATATGATTGTGACTGACACAGACAGTACATATGATTGTGACTGACACAGGCAGTACATATGATTGTGTCTGACACAGCAGTACATATGATTGTGACTATTACAGGCACATATGATTGTATGACACAGGCAGTACATATGATTGTGACCGACAGACAGTACATATGATTGTGATGACAGACAGCACATGTGATTGTGACTGACACAGACAGCACATAAGGACGTGACTGACACAGGCAGTACATATGATTGTGACTGACACAGGCAGTACATCAGTGACTGACACAGACAGTACATATGATTGTGACTGACACAGGCAGTACATATGATTGTGGCTGACACAGGCAGTACATATGATTGTGACTGACACAGACAGTACATATGATTGTGACTGACACAGACAGTACATATGATTGTGACTGACACAGACAGCACATATGATTGTGACTGACACAGACAGCACATATGATTGTGACTGACACAGACAGTACATATGATTGTGACTGACACAGGCAGAACATATGATTGTGACTGACAGACAGTACATGATTGTGACTGACACAGACAGCACATATGATTGTGACTGACACGTACAGGCAGTACATATGATTGTGACTGACACAGGCAGTACATATGATTGTTACTGACACAGACAGCACATATGATTGTGACTGACACAGACATCACATATGATTGTGACTGACACAGACAGTACATATGATTGTGACTGACACAGGCAGTACATATGATTGTGACTGACACAGGCAGTACATCTGATTGTGACTGACACAGGCAGTACATCTGATTGCAGACCACTGGCTGGTGACAGTGGACATCTGACGGTGACTCAGATCAGATGAGGCAGATCTGGATTGTGACCGACACAGGCAGTACATCTGATTAGACTGACACAGGCAGTACATCTGATTGTGACTGACACAGGCAATATCTGATTGTGACCGACACAGGCATTCCAGACAACTGGACAGTACATCGATTGTGACTGACACACAGGCAAATATATGATTGTGACTGACACAGGCAGTACATAAGGATTGTGACTGACACAGGCAGTATCCTCAGCTATTGACATCACACATATGAGGTCTACTGTGTCAATACACAGACGAGAATTAATCAACTATAAATGTAGCAAAATGTAAATGTTTGATGCAGCTTAAAGCAAATCCAAGCTGCCTATAAATATATGCTCATTAAAAAAGTATTCACAGCAGAGGTCAAAATGAACACTCAGTCCATCGTCCAAGTTAGTGGTTTTAGTAGCAGGACTACTGCTGGGGTTTGGGTAGTCCGACAATAGTGAAAAAATTATATAAAAAATTTAATTATACCAAGTATGCAACACAAAATACGGTTTAAACTGGTTTGTCAGAATCTTGAAAGTATTATTAACCAACCTAACATCTACAAACCAACAAGAACCTTACTTGAAGACAAGGGCTCAATCTAGGGTTGCATATAGGGGGCAGGGTACAGAAAATGAGGAACTTGTAATCAAAAAACAGGAGTCAAGTGCCCCTCACTCCCTTGACTAGTGGACGATATCAAGATAATATCGTAACAACATATTCAATAAAAATATCAGCTAAATCGGTTATGGTTTTGAAAATATCGAAATATTGACGATATTCCAAAAATATTGCCGATATTCCAAAATATAGCTGATATTTAAATTTATATGGCTCTATTTAGTTAACCATCGCCGGAGTGATAATAGTTCAAATATGGTGATATCAACCAGTTACGGTATCGTGAAGAAAGCGTTTTTGTGCGTGGCCTTTTTTGTGCGTGGCCTTTTTGTGCATTACTACTGGTTGGCATGTGGCTCAATCAAAGGCTAGTCCCAGGGGATCACGGTACACTTCCTGTATAACCGCGATGGTGGCCATTGAGAGATTACAATATTCATACTGGTTGTTAAGATGCACCGCTCATGTTCCTACCATTGTGTTGTATAATCACTGGTTGGCATGTGGGCTTTAAATTCAAAGGTTGTCCTAGGATCAAGACGTACACTTCCTGGTATAACTGACGGTGCACATTGAGAGATTGTTCACATTCAGCAAATGTCGGATAACAGGATAAAGGCATGTGGATGATGAGACCATGAACTAAAAGGATCAATCAATGGCTGGTTCATTATCAGCTCTGGGATATGGAGGACTGTAGGCACTTATAAACCACAGGTTTGTTTATGAACGTCACGGCGAGTTTTTTATGAAATTTTTGTCGCACCAAGCTGCAAAAATCTAAGAACTCAGCTCGTTTTGGAGCGACTGTTTATTACCTACGCAACTTCCTTGTAGAACTTGCATGTAAAAGTAGTTATTTCAGTGTCCAATGTCATTAATGTACGATACATACATTTTTTTCATGTATTTAAAAGATCTGCGTATTGAGACAATAATATCATATACGTTGATATCATGTTTGTCGACAATTGACTATCAAAATGAACATCGTCACCCCCTACTCCCTACCTCTGATGCTTGATACCACCTCAGTTTCGCATCTTGTTCCTGAGTAGCCCAAGACAGACATTTAGAAAGCATTGCTGCTCTTCATAACATGAACCTCCATTCAAACAAGGCTGACTAACACCCATGGATTCTGTAACAAGAATTCAACCATTAACAACTGTTATATCCACAATAATGTAACACATACAAAAACAAGGAAGTAAAGTTTGTCCCGTAGTCTTTACCACAGAATAAATATTAATTCATGATCAAAAATACGGTGAAAAAGGACTGAACCCTGGGAGGTCTTTATCCTGCAGAAAAGACCAAGTGTTGAATTTGTTTTCCTATCATAAATGCCCATCTTGACCACGCTTTCAAAATTTCAATATTCAGTCATTTGTATTGAGAAATGGAGCCAGAGAGCAACTGGACAAATACACAGAGAACTGAAGTTCCAGTTCAGCCAGTGCGTGCATTTGGAAATATTTAACTTCCAAGACTTCTGCATGTGTATTACAAATAAATCAGGGTGTCCATTTAGCAAACTGGGCGTCCAAAAGACACATATTTGTGTGCTGGCTAACACTTATGATGATGGTATGGATAGACACCCATTTGTGTGCTGGCTAACACTTATGATGATGGTATGGATAGACACCCATTTGTGTTGCTGGCTAACACTTATGATGATGGTATGGATAGACACCTATTTGTGTTGCTGGCTAACACTTATGATGATGGTATGGATAGACACCCATTTGTGTTGCTGGCTAACACTTATGATGATGGTATGGATAGACACCCATTTGTGTTGCTGGCTAACACTTATGATGATGGTATGGATAGACACCCATTTGTGTTGCTGGCTAACACTTATGATGATGGTATGGATAGACACCCATTTGTGTTGCTGACTAACACTTATGATGATGGTATGGATAGACACATTTGTGTTGCTGGCTAACACTTATGATGATGGTATGGATAGACACCCATTTGTGTTGCTGGCTAACACTTATGATGATGGTATGGATAGACAGCCATTTGTGTTGCTGGCTAACACTTATGATGATGGTATGGATAGACAGCCATTTGTGTTGCTGGCTAACACTTATGATGATGGTATGGATAGACACCCATTTGTGTTGCTGGCTAACACTTATGATGATGGTATGGATAGACACCCATTTGTGTTGCTGGCTAACACTTATGATGATGGTATGGATAGACACCTATTTGTGTTGCTGGCTAACACTTATGATGATGGTATGGATAGACACCCATTTGTGTTGCTGGCTAACACTTATGATGATGGTATGGATAGACACCCATTTGTGTTGCTGGCTAACACTTATGATGATGGTATGGATAGACACCCATTTGTGTTGCTGGCTAACACTTATGATGATGGTATGGATAGACACCCATTTGTGTTGCTGGCTAACACTTATGATGATGGTATGGATAGACACCCATTTGTGTTGCTGGCTAACACTTATGATGATGGTATGGATAGACACCCATTTGTGTTGCTGGCTAACACTTATGATGATGGTATGGATAGACACCTATTTGTGTTGCTGGCTAACACTTATGATGATGGTATGGATAGACACCCATTTGTGTTGCTGGCTAACACTTATGATGATGGTATGGATAGACAGCCATTTGTGTTGCTGGCTAACACTTATGATGATGGTATGGATAGACACCCATTTGTGTTGCTGGCTAACACTTATGATGATGGTATGGATAGACACCCATTTGTGTTGCTGGCTAACACTTATGATGATGGTATGGATAGACACCCATTTGTGTTGCTGGCTAACACTTATGATGATGGTATGGATAGACACCCATTTGTGTTGCTGGCTAACACTTATGATGATGGTATGGATAGACACCCATTTGTGTTGCTGGCTAACACTTATGATGATGGTATGGATAGACACCCATTTGTGTTGCTGGCTAACACTTATGATGATGGTATGGATAGACACCCATTTGTGTTGCTGGCTAACACTTATGATGATGGTATGGATAGACAGCCATTTGTGTTGCTGGCTAACACTTATGATGATGGTATGGATAGACACCCATTTGTGTTGCTGGCTAACACTTATGATGATGGTATGGATAGACACCTATTTGTGTTGCTGGCTAACACTTATGATGATGGTATGGATATAGACACCCATTTGTGTTGCTGGCTAACACTTATGATGATGGTATGGATAGACACCCATTTGTGTTGCTGGCTAACACTTATGATGATGGTATGGATAGACACCCATTTGTGTTGCTGGCTAACACTTATGATGATGGTATGGATAGACACCCATTTGTGTTGCTGGCTAACACTTATGATGATGGTATGGATAGACACCCATTTGTGTTGCTGGCTAACACTTATGATGATGGTATGGATAGACACCCATTTGTGTTGCTGGCTAACACTTATGATGATGGTATGGATAGACACCCATTTGTGTTGCTGGCTAACACTTATGATGATGGTATGGATAGACAGCCATTTGTGTTGCTGGCTAACACTTATGATGATGGTATGGATAGACAGCCATTTGTGTTGCTGGCTAACACTTATGATGATGGTATGGATAGACACCCATTTGTGTTGCTGGCCAACACTTATGATGATGGTATGGATAGACACCTATTTGTGTTGCTGGCTAACACTTATGATGATGGTATGGATAGACACCTATTTGTGTTGCTGGCTAACACTTATGATGATGGTATGGATAGACACCCATTTGTGTTGCTGGCTAACACTTATGATGATGGTATGGATAGACACCCATTTGTGTTGCTGGCTAACACTTATGATGATGGTATGGATAGACAGCCATTTGTGTTGCTGGCTAACACTTATGATGATGGTATGGATAGACACCCATTTGTGTTGCTGGCTAACACTTATGATGATGGTATGGATAGACACCCATTTGTGTTGCTGGCTAACACTTATGATGATGGTATGGATAGACAGCCATTTGTGTTGCTGGCTAACACTTATGATGATGGTATGGATAGACAGCCATTTGTGTTGCTGGCTAACACTTATGATGATGGTATGGATATAGACACCCATTTGTGTTGCTGGCTAACACTTATGATGATGGTATGGATAGACACCCATTTGTGTTGCTGGCTAACACTTATGATGATGGTATGGATAGACACCCATTTGTGTTGCTGGCTAACACTTATGATGATGGTATGGATAGACACCCATTTGTGTTGCTGGCTAACACTTATGATGATGGTATGGATAGACACCCATTTGTGTTGCTGGCTAACACTTATGATGATGGTATGGATAGACACCCATTTGTGTTGCTGGCTAACACTTATGATGATGGTATGGATAGACACCTATTTGTGTTGCTGGCTAACACTTATGATGATGGTATGGATAGACACCCATTTGTGTTGGTGGCTAACACTTATGATGATGGTATGGATAGACAGCCATTTGTGTTGCTGGCTAACACTTATGATGATGGTATGGATAGACACCCATTTGTGTTGCTGGCTAACACTTATGATGATGGTATGGATAGACACCCATTTGTGTTGCTGGCTAACACTTATGATGATGGTATGGATAGACACCCATTTGTGTTGCTGGCTAACACTTATGATGATGGTATGGATAGACACCCATTTGTGTTGCTGGCTAACACTTATGATGATGGTATGGATAGACACATATTTGTGTTGCTGGCTAACACTTATGATGATGGTATGGATAGACACCTATTTGTGTTGCTGGCTAACACTTATGATGATGGTATGGATAGACACATTTGTGTTGCTGGCTAACACTTATGATGATGGTATGGATAGACACCCATTTGTGTTGCTGGCTAACACTTATGATGATGGTATGGATAGACACCCATTTGTGTTGCTGGCTAACACTTATGATGATGGTATGGATAGATGATACAAACCAATTTCACACTGCAGTCCACTCCAGCCTACAGAACATGAACAGTTGAAATGAGTATACTGGTTGTTACAGGTGCCTCCGTTGAGACATGGAGTGTTGATACAAGCATCAACAGCTAGGAAGATATAAGAAGGCAATGTAATAATCAATTCTGAAACAACTCATTTAATTTCACTCTTCACTGATAAATCTCTATTTCGTACCTGATTTGTTTTCAGGGAGGACTCAAATCCCTCTGCATAATAGTGAAGATGTCTTAGTCTCAAGACCACTGCACATGCCTGATGGCAAGTGTTGCACAGTCTTTAAAGGTCCTAGGAAGAGTCAAATTGTGCTTATTTATTTTCTTTTGTTATTTTATCAATTGATATGAATAAAAAACAATTTTACGTTTAATTTTTGTCTGGATTGGGCTAATTATTTTTAATTTGATTTTTACAAAAATTGCCTCATCTAATTTCAAATGCTGCCCAACGCACGGTGGCGCTGTTCGTGACGTAGACCTAGGCACCAATGTTGCCACTGTGTTTAGTTGCTCCATGGTTAAACCGTGGGATTATAAAAAAGGGTCATAAACTGTGCGCAACGTACACATGTACAGTGTATGTGCACACGACTTGCAAGTTGCATAGTAAACATGACCGTATAGCACCGATAAATCTGTACTGTAGGCTCTACCGTAAAACGAAGCGCAAGGCCCCGTCGAATCAATGGCATGGATACACATGGCCAGGAGTCATTGGTGAATTGTGTAAGCCGTCGTTATGACCGTTTCAAAACATAATTCTGCACTCGATGATTTTGAAACAAGATCCAAAAATCACACACATAATTAACATTGTCAAAGAATTGTACAATGACATCTTCAGTGACTTCACAATGAAACGACATTTTTAGCGTTAATGTGGTGTGCGAAGTGTAACAATCGACCTCTAACGTTAGTAATAAGCCTATTGCTTGTGGGTGCACGTACACATGTAAGTTACACGGAAAACAAAGCAACTTACCCTGAGACTTTCTCGCTTCAAGAAAGCTCCTCTTTTCTTTTCTGGACGTTTCTTGGCCTTCTGACTTAAGGGAAATATTGTTGGCACTGCATCAGGGCGCAGCATGGCTTTAAATCTCATGCCAAACTGGCTCTGGAGCCCCCGGTCAAAGTATGTTGGCTCAAAGTGAGCGCTACATATCATAGAGTGCTCCGTTGGTCCTGACCATTTCGCCCTGGTCAGCTTCACACTCGCCGTCCAAATTCGCCTGTATTTAGGTCTGGTGGAAATCGGTGAAGGCTGACACCTTCCTTTGTGGTGTTGCTACACCCAGCAACAACACACCTACAAGGCATTTCCCAAAAATGTGGGATATCTACTAAATTTAGCTGAAAAGAAGATCTAATATGACACATCAACTTCAGTGGTTTTGAGTACGACTTCATCGCAGGCAGTGCTGGAACTTCCTAGGTCTACGTCACGGATTTGCGGATTATAATATGATAATGAGGAGGTAGGGGAGGAGTGTGGCGCCCCCCTAATTTTAGAATTTATTTTTTTAATGGTGCAAAGGGGCGGGGATAAAATAGACAAATGACAAATATATGTTCCAATAGGTATACTTTATTGTTTTCACTGTTAAAAATTTCTATTTCCTAGGACCTTTAACACAGGATAATCCATGTTTTAGGGAAACATGAAACACCAACAAAGTGTAAGTATAAGACTAATTGCGGTGACACCATGTGAAATGCTCAATTGAGTAGTAATTAGTTCTGAAAAGAACTGGAGGTACAACTTGACGTTTCGATCAGTATGCTCTGATCGTCCTCAGGCATTTCACATGGTGTCACCGCAATTAGTCTTACTTATCCTCCTCACCATGCAAAGCTACAAGTTTTACCTACCAACAAAGTGTGTTAACCAGTGCGATGTAAAACAAACTTGTTCAATCTGATTGTCTCAAGATTGCAATCGGGATCTACGGGCAAGAGCCTTTCTTTTACGCAATGAACACTTCTAGTTTGTTACTAGTAATTCCATACTAAAAGGTAGAAAGCTTTACATGTATAATGGCATATGTTTTGACCAGAGTATAAGGCAGGATATGGAAATACGGAATCTATTGGTTATTCTCAATATCATGCGCATGCTCATCATTACGTAAACAATGGGAAATAACCTTTGCTGCCACCAGCGTCTCATAAGTCTCTCATAATTGCAGAGTCTAACATTATGCTTTTGATCCTCACAGTGTCTTTCACAAAGGCACACTGTCAAAGGCACACTGTCAAAGGCACACTGTCAAAGGCACACTGTCAAAGGCACACTGTCAAAGGCACACTGTCAAAGGCACACTGTCACAGGCACACTGTCAAAGGCACACTGTCAAAGGCACACTGTCAAAGGCACACTGTCAAAGGTACATGTAATTCCCATAGCTAAATTACCTATGTCACAGTTAACACCGGTCCATTCAATAGGGCAGTCACATCTATAAGCTGTATCCTGGTTTCTACACATTGCTCCATTCATACATGGTGTACTACCACAAGGACTCATATCTGTCAAATAACACATGGAGAAATCATCACTTTATATAAGAAGTCTATTGGCTTTCCGTTTGGAATTGAAATGTAGCTATGATTGGCCATCGTTTGTGAATGACGATAGTTCAATTCTTCCATGCTGTATCCATCCCTGGTTTGAAATGGTACAAAGCAATTGCCTTGATCAACATACCTATTTCACAGTTCACTCCGCTGTAATCATCAACACATTGGCATTCATAGAAGCCAACACCATCGACACAGGTAGCTCCATTCAGACACGGATTACTCAAACACTCAGCAATGTCTGAAAATACCACAAATAAAAAATGCAAAACATGAATCAATACGTATATATACACAGAGATCAATGGCATGCTTGCATCATGGCCACTTTAGTGATCACCTCCGCATAAGAAAAACACTCAGCTATGACTGTTTATCATTACTACTTAAAGGGGTAATATCGTCATGATCAACAGGGCATGGAATTGTGACTGAAAATAATACCCACATGGCAAGGTCATATTAGCGTTGTTGCTGCATAAATGAGCTAGTTATTTTCAGTCACTGTGTTCATCAAGACACAAGGGTAAGTAAGACTAATTGGAGTATACATGGATAAATGTTAGGGAAGAGGGTGATATTGTGTTTGGCTGTATATACCCCAAGGGAGCTGATGAGAAAGATTATATTAGCCAAATGACCAGGGGTAATAATGGCAAAAACGAGTGGAGATGAGAGTCTATGTGGAATGTGATATATAAGAACAAATTTGTGTTATTATTATTATTACTGTAATACACCAATCCAGTTATTGCCATAGTCCCCCTCTCACCCTCAGCAATGATGAAAACTCGGTCAAGCCACCTGCATAAAAGCCAAGCACCTTGACCGATGTAGCTGTAGTTGTCATGAAAAGAGTTGTCAGTGGAAAGGCTTAACCGAATTAGTAAATCCATGCCATTTGATCGACAGACCAGATCAGTGTATATA
This sequence comes from Zoroaster sp. YZ-2022, assembly GCA_029582265.1. Taxonomy (NCBI): domain Eukaryota; kingdom Metazoa; phylum Echinodermata; class Asteroidea; order Forcipulatida; family Zoroasteridae; genus Zoroaster; species Zoroaster sp. YZ-2022. The sequence continues at coordinate 51,201,649 of CM055819.1, forward strand.
GCATGGATCAATAATGACATGAGAAACATTGCATCTGCATGCAGCTGCCAGAACAGCGGAAAGTGGTTTGGGGACAAATACATTTTCAGCAAATTAGGCTGATAGTGATAAATGATAATGGCCCTATCTAGTCTATCAATCAAACAGCACAGATTGACCAATAAGGTTACACTATACTTGACACTTAAATTTTGGAATAAAAAAATAATAATAATAAATTATTTAATTTGTTTCTAACCTTTTTCACAGAGTGTCCCAGTAAAGCCGTCAAGACAAACACAGGCAAATGAAGCCGTCCCCTCGAAACATAAACCTCCATTCTGACACGGATCGCTTGCACACTCCAATACATCTGTACAAATGAACAAAAGTTGCATATTTGTTTAAACAAAGCAACATATCACATATGATTGTCATTATTACTATTTTTTGTAATATTCATTTTACACCTGTCTTATGTAATGCTGGGATCGTTAACCGGTTCAATGACCAAAGCTGGACAAACAGTTTAGAAATTTACTAACCCGTTAACCGAAACCAATATTTTAAAAAAATAAATAAAACAAGATTTTGGAAGAATTTGCCATGTATTTTGTTGTTTTAGACTGTTTTAAACGGTTAGTGAACTAACCGGTAACTCCCAGCACTACCTTATGTCCGTTGTTGATTGAAAATGTATACACAGTGATACATTATTCCATTTGCCGACTATATCTAGTTTGTGTGGCCGTCGGGTGCTGACTTTCAGTTAACCAATTAACCGACCATGAAAATTTTGGTTAAACGGTTAGTGAACTAACCGGTAACTCCCAGCACTACCCTTATGTCCGTTGTTGTTCAAAATATCTACATTCAAAGGAGATGCTAAAAACTTTATCTCACTATATATACTATTGGTAGTCTAAAAAAATGATCACAAATTAACATGAAACCAACATGGTGTAAAGATTATGATTCCAATATTAAACATCCCTGGAAATCTTTCTGTCCGAGGTGCTTTCATTTTAGAATAATTGTTTAGCTTATTCTGCAAATGAAGTTTTGTCTTCTGAAGATGTTAATTCCAAAATGAATACGAAAATCTGAAAACGAAAAGTGATTCACATGCCCCCCCTCCCCCGACCAAATTCTCCAATGAATTCTGCTTATTTGTATTTGAATGCTAATGAAGTGTTGTTCTGAACATTCACAGAAATTTCTGAATGTTTACATGTAGGTTACCTTGACATGTGTAGTTTGCATATCCTTCAATACATTGGTAGCCAGTATCACATGGGTTAGTAGGCCATTCACACTCCAAGCCATCTACACAAGAAACAACAAATAATATGACTACACTTTTGTAATGATTTCTTTTAACCCTAACCATGCTCAATGAAAAGCCTCGCCCTCATCAGCAGAGAACAAAAGAACCATTGTTCTAGCTGGTGGATCTTGTTCCATTGAGCAGACAGCACACTTGTCTGTTGCATTTTGTTGCATTCATCAGAGTGTCTGTGAAATGCCTGTAGGGGGTTAGGGTTATCCAGCTAGCCTGAATCCTTCACTCTGACTGGTCAACAGTGCTGGGATATAAACCCATATTCAATGGTTAGTACAGGACTGGTATTTCACAGAGGCCATGGCGTTCATTGCCCTGGTCTTGGCCTGTTACAAATGTTCCCATAGACATTCTGATATTCTAATGAAAGGGCCATTTACTCAGCAAAAGTGGCCTTGCCCCTACAAGAATGAAATTCCAGGCCAGCTAGTATCCATATCCAACTCTGCTTATCACGTTTGTTGTAATTAGCCGTTTTAAAATTGCAGCCCTGTATTTACTCATTTTGCAGTTTTAAAGCAAACAACATATAAATGATAGTTTCAGTAATATTTGTAGCTTTTCATGGTGAAAAGGATAAGTAAAGACTACATTTGTATTTACGGTGACACCATGTGAAATTCTCAAATTGAGTAGTAAATAGTTCTGAAAAGATCTGATCGTCTCCATTCTCCTGAAGACGATCAGAGCATACTGATTGAAACATCGAGTTGTAACCTCCAGTTCTTTTCAGAATCAATTACTACTCAATTTGAGACTTTCACATGGTGTCACCGCAAACTGTCTTTAGTTTGATGTCTCCTGTTTTTGTCCAAATGCTCTCATAATTTCGTCTTCTGAACAATTCAAAGCTGTGGAAGTCTTCAGGGAATTAATTTGAAAATTTGTTGACAATCAAAGACTTTTTAAAGAACATTTAGTTTTTGTTAATTTTGTTTTTTTTATGTATTTGGAAATGTATTCATTTTTGGCAAGACAAGTGCTATCTCTAAAATGTTACTGGCCAGCCTGGCAAGTAATTTTGAAGAAGTTCTATCACTAGCCTGACCGTGACGGCAAATTTATCCACCCCCTTGCAGGTGGGCGGATGCCAAGGTCCACCCCCGTTTGTGACCTTTAATCACTTGAGGGTGAAGGATTGCAGTAAAGGACTGCAAGAAAAGATATAATAAATATATACAACCCTTTGGACCAACAAAGCTAAAAGGTCATCTACCAGTTTCATACAGAACGGTCCATCCTTGTCGAATGATGTTGAAATCAGAGAACCAAGTAAGGAATGCTTGATTGGTCTGATAGGTAATGATTACTGGCACATCAATCTGTCCGCTGAATTCACGCCAGCCAGTCCCGTTGCTCCCCTGCCCGACCCCTAGGACATCCTTGCGCATCTCGGTATCAAACGATGTGATGGTGAGGGTGATGGTGACAGCGCTGGGCACTCGGATGAGGTATAAACAGTCTTCAAAGTTGTTATGAAAGTCTGGATAGTTTGGGGACGTGATGATGCCAGAGGTATTGTGGAAGTTATACTGACAGGTACGATCTGTGGGCACAAACCAAGAAAGGATTTGTAAAATTAATGCCATTGGAATGATTAGTACAATACAAATTATGTACATCAAGAAGAATGGATGAGGCGGTCCTACTAATTGCCGACCCCTGCCGACATCTACCGACAACTCTTAATGCGCTCGAGATACGACATGGACTGTACCATTATACACGAGGGTGATGGTAACCAAGGAGAACAATAAGTCGGCAGGGGTCGGCAATTAGTAGGACCCAATGAGATGTCGGTAGGTTTTTAAGAGTTGTCGGTAGATGTCGGCAGGGGTCGGCAATTAGTAGGACCCTGGATGAGGAACTGTAGATCTTCGCCTCATCCATTCTTAGCATGAACCTACAGTTTTGAATCTATTCTCTAACTATTTCATACAAAACTAAAGATTATTTAAAAGAGATTTTCTATTGTTACTGACGTACTGAATAAGTGTAGATTTAGGAAAGTGTATAGGAAATAAAAACAAGCAACTACATGCAACAAAAAAGTGGGATAGAATGTAGAATACAACCACCACTTCTCTATCAAAATATCACAAATATCACAAATTTTCCTTTAAAAGATGACAGAGACACAGTGAGGATTGGAAACAATGTTTGGGAGTTTTTGAGCGATGAATGTATGCACATCCAATGAGATATTGGCCATTTTGTCATCTTGCTCTATGCTTAGATATTGATTATTGTGCACAAGTGGCAGTTAGGTTCAACATTCTTTCCAAAAAGTGACTTACTTGAATAATCAGAGCAGTGGAGCCCCATGAAGGTTGATGGACACAGACAGACATAGCCTGGATCCAAGTAGGCATTAATACAGGTAGATCCATTCTCACATGGATTACTGGAACAATCTGAAAAAAATAAATACATAAATAAATACATAAATTAATAAATAAAAAAATAATAAAAAAAGGGAACACTTAATGTGTATTATATTTATAACTATTAACGTTAGACTTATGATAAAGAGTGACATTAGTTACAATCATAATTTCGTTAATAATTTGTTCTCTAGAAGAATTGACCTTAGGTAACCACCGCCAGGGAACATACAAACTCGTGTCCACGCCAAAACCTGGCCAATGATGATGATGAAGACCGCGAGACGAGCTTTTAAATAAAATAATACTAGGCCCTTTATTAAAATAATGCATAACGTTTGTCTAGAAACCGGACAAAAATTATGCACTGTATTTTCAATACATTGCGTGACTGTATCGTCGAGTTAATAATTGATATAAATCACGCACTAGGAAGCTTAATTAAAACTATTCTACCTGTTGACGTTTTGTGCAAGATAATGGTTAAATGATCGCTCTCGAAAATTCCACTTCCAGCTGCAACTTCGATGACTCAAATATGCCGCAAAATACTGTATATGTACGATGCAACAACGCCCCCTATTGATCAAAATAATTTATTTCTGGTGGACTTTTTAAAAAGGTTTGCACGTCGTTATGTGGGCGATGACGACGTGCGTCGCATGACCTTCACGTTGTGTTTTGACCCTGCTTTTGAAGCCCGTTTTTATGTGTTTACCAAGTTGTGTCGCGTGTTTGGTTTTATGTTTATATGAATTTTATAATAAAGCCCAATTTGATTTGGTGTCAGTACAATTAATAATAAAATAATAATAACATAAGGATAACAAATCGAAAACTGTCAGACTAGACTGAGCCGCCTGAACATATTATTGGCTCCATGGTGTCAGAGTAGGCTTTGTTAAAAATAAATACTACTTTAAAAAAATTGGTAATTAACATAAAAGCAACTGACATAATTAGTACCTTAAAGCTTGATCAATCGGCACTTTTGGCGGGAATTGGACATAGCAAAGAAAACTAAAAATGCTGACAAGCGGTTCTGAGGCCTGAGGCGACGCGCACGCGAATTACCATCTTAAAACCAATTGGTTTTAAGATGGTAAATATTCAGAGAAGTTAGGGGCCGTTCACAATTATCAACATTTTCACGAGCGTACAAACCGTACGCTGGGGGGGAGGGGGTTAAGGCGCCGCGTACGCTTTTTCAAAAAGTAAAAATGTCGATTTGTAAAAACGGCGCGAAATACACGGCCAACGCCCAGAAAGATCGTAGGCCTCGATCTTAACCGCGGCCAATGCCGTGTCGAGATTGCCGCAATGGACATGATGGAGGCAAAGTCAAATTACAGCTAAATTCTGTGTGCTGAACCATGCAAGTATTATAATACTTCTTTATCATGTTTATAATACTTCCATGGTTGAACTGACCTCGGTTTAAAATATTTGCTGCAGACTGACTGTATATTATACTTTGCCTGAATACATTACTTTTGAACACAAATCTATTGTTTGAAATCAACATTTTATTTTGTACACTTAAAGGGGGAGGGGGGTCTGAAAAAGTGTACTCTTTGTACACTTGTGAAAATGTTGATAATTGTGAACGGCCCCTTACCCCTAATCCCCTATCGGACCAAAAACAAGTCTCCGGTTTCTGGTCTCCGGAGTCCCGCTTTGTGTTTTAAACAACGTTTTTTTTACATAGGTGTATGGAACGTTTGTCCGATTTGTGCGGCGTCTCTTGATCTTAGCCACCATATAATAATGTGTTTGGGAAATTTGGTCTGAAAAAAGCGCGTCACCGCGCACAGCAGCGCACAGATTTTGAATCCGACCAGAAACCGGAGACTTTTTGTTGCCTTATTGACATTTTGTCATTTTCGAGAAAAAACACATGGATAGGCCTACAAATTTAAATCTAACATGGCACCGGATGATTATTTATTTCTACATTAGAATGAATTCAATTAATGTGAATGCATGTTAGCTATTATCTGCTTGTAGAAAACTGTAGGCTACTTATACTGCCTTAATAATGAATAGGCCTATGAATAAACACACATTGGCCGTGAGCCTGAAAAATAACCTCAGCATGCCACGGGCCACTGGCCTTGACTCATTCAGAAAATCACTCAGATGAATTAATCCATTTGTTGCATACTTGTATGCAGCTGTGCTAGAATAAACTCAAACCAACATGTCTAAATACTTGTATTGATTTATTTTGTTTACAATGTAAACATTTGTGCAAACAAATGATAAAGGTTCTGCAAGACAAGTTGTCTCACCGCAAATTGTTCGGTTACCTGCTGGACAAAAAACATGTCAGTCGAGGTTTTGGTTTTTGGTAATTCCAAAAGAAAAACAGTTGTCAAATTATATTGTAGGCCAAGGCCTTAAACTTACTTGGTACAAAGCTAACGGTAATATCGATCTTCGCTGAAAATAGTTTTGTCTGAGGTGCTGTCATTCTAAAGATAAGTGAAATTATTGCCCATAACTTTTTAATTAATTAAGACTGTGCAGAGAGCCCTAAATTCAGCCCAGTGGAAAGAATGTCGTATCCGGCCGCCACTTTTTAAGGGCTTTTTTGGATTATTTTTGCAACCACTAACCAGTTAAAAAATCATTCTATCGATTTTTGGTGGTACAGAAAGCGAAAACTATCTTTAAAATCCACTTTTATGATGGTTTTCGGACTTGATTTCCCTTCTAAAGAAATCCTCCCCTTCAGAAAATAGAAGGATCCTATTATAGTTGCCACTAATAAATATAATATACAAACTAATCAAATAAAGAAATGCCAATTGAAGTCCTATACTATAGCGACCTAGTACGTTTGTGAGAAGTATATTATATTTACAGTCAGTCTATTTAATTGTGGAGTGTCGTGGCCGAGCGGTCTAGCTTACCGGACTCAAGTTCTGGTGTTAGCAGCAGAATGTGGGTTCGAATCCCGGCCGTGACACTTGTGTCCTTGAGCAAGACACTTAACCATAATTGCTTCTCTCCACCCAGGGGTTAAATGGGTACCTGTGAGGGCAGAGTTGGTTGATTAGCCCTATATTGCCGCTGTAATGGCAGCAATTGAGCTGTATACTCCCCAGGGAGCTGAGATGGTTTCAGGAATGATTTATGAGCCTTATGAGCAGGGGTAATAATATAATGCGCCTTGAGCACCACTTAGTTGGTGGATACGTGCGCTATATAAGTCCACACATTATTATTATTATTATTATTAGTCTCGGACTAGTGACAGGTATAATAAATAAAACCTAACAATGAAAACGAATAGACGGAACAAATCGCCCATTCTTTTATTGTTATTTACACTGAGTGTATAAGACTAAGAGGAGAAATGCCTATGCTTGAAGGCAAGTAAAAGAAGGCATGGTTCATAAAAACAGGGCTGATCGAGTGGTAACTATTCCAAATTTTAGGTCCAAGATATTACTAAGCCTGCCCCGAGGAAAATCAAACTTACCGGCTTTCACTTCTGCTGATAGAAATAACACAGCTACGACCATCAGAACATATATCCATAATGTCCGTTTCTTCATCCTTGTTTCAATTTATCAACACTCCTCTCTGAGAAAAGATTCCAAATCGCACCTTGGTGCCAATAGTCCTCTTTTAGTCCTCAAGAAGGCTCTACAACCAGGAAACTGATTCTTGGACTACAGCGTATTATTGCCTAGTGTGGGAGTGGCTGGCACCGTTTCCCAACGGGTACGTATACGACTGATGAGTGGATGACGTCCTGGCCTGATTATTTGATTTCACTCCAATATTCTATCTCAACAGGTTACACCAGAGATTGCAAAAGACTTGAATTATCGTGCGCAATGGCCTTACTCCTACCACAGATCAACGAGAGAGAAGGGACTATGTAATATACCACTGAGTTTTCGACACGGTGAAAATACTTCTCTACAAAACGTGCATGGTCGATTTGTCTATCCTTGAGAACACACTTGTAATGATGACACAGATTGCCAAAAATGGTGCGTTGTTATTCAACAGCTGGCACGCGGTGGTTAACAAAAGCACTTTAGTGGTCTGAATAGGGAAACACAATGGATGTAACGTAACAGGATGACTGGTTATTGTTATACAAGAAATCCTTAGACAAAAGTTTGTATAGAGAATCCTTTGAGTCAACTGAGGAGCCAAACGTGGTTCATGGTAGCTTGATCTTATGAAAGTTATTCCTGAATATTGGTTTGTTTACAGCTTGCCCGTTCTCGTCTATATAATAGCTTGTTAATTAATTATTGTTTGGCAGTTAATAGTTCTCTAAATATTAATTTGATTTGTAACTTAATGTTTACCATCAGATATTTTACGTTTATATCTAAATTGTCTATTTGTTTATCTGTATGTCACATAGTTTTGATATGTGTAATATACATATTTTATTTATCATTATATATTTTTATTACTGTACTTTAATCAATACAAATTATTCACTTCACCATTAGTTTCATGTTAAGATTGGATACCTTGCTTTGATTTGTCACTGTTGCCTTTTATTATTCCTTGGTGGGAGGGGAAAAAGGTGGAAAGGAGAGGGGATCAGGGGAGAGGGAAGATGGGATGGGAGGGGAGATGCTCCGACTGCTATACTTCCCATGTTTTTAGCACTGTAACTTGGGGTGTGATCCCTGGCTGCACGTGTACGTATGGGTTCAATGACTTGTATGTTCTGAGTTCAACAATTTCATAACGGATTTTTAATGTTCTTGAGTCCTTCACACAATTCGCGTGTAGCCTAAATATAGACCTATATGTTTAGTTGGTGAATAATCAATATGGAACATCAAACATTTATTAAATAGGCCCTATAGAGAGATAGAAAAAACGCAAACTCGACTCCTTTATCGCCCCAGACTAGAAATATGTTTCTGGTCATGATCGCAAAACATATCCCTGACTGTAAGATTATTCGACTGCGCGATTTCTCTCTGAGGGTCAGGGAACCGTTGGTCATTCTGGGCTAATGAGGATTGCACACACGCACGCAGCAGTGTTTTTAAGGTCAGGGTCCGCGTACTACCGGTATATGTACATTATAATTTCACGAAAAGCAAGACGAGAGTGCATCTTTAAACTATTCCACTCAGTAAATAATCCATTCTTTATACCATTGAATATTTAGAGCGAGAAAATGATACTTTTATTCAGTACAGATCATAACATAAAACTTAAATCATTATGTAACTTAAAGCCGGTATACACTTTTGGTATAAATGTCTGTATAGGCCTAAATGCATCTATACTTGGTAGGAATTAAAGGATAAGTACTTACATGAGAAAGTTTCAACTTAATTAATTGTGTCATGAATGAGCAAATAGTGGAAATACATTCATATTATTTCGTATTCATTCTAACATGAAATGTTCGTCTTACAAAGTTGAACATTCAGTTGGGACATTATTTTACTAATTTTACTAAAATTATAGTTCCTCAGAAAGAAAGATTTCAAGTGATGTTTTATTTATTTATTTATATATTTTTTTACCATCATCAAGTTTCCACCAAGTAAGTGTTATTTCAGACTGATAAATGTTTGTTGAGATAACCAATAGTGTATAGTGGCATTAAAGGGAAGATACAACATTGGTATTTGGTATAACGGACGCTCATTTCAAACCTCTAGGTTTCAATATATAGATATCTCATCAAACTAACCTTTGAAAGTTTCATCAAGTTTATGAGAAACGATGAAAACTGTTTTTTATGTTGGGGGTTTTGCGGTTTTTTATGTTGTCAGACGGCAACTTTGTGTAAATTCAACAAAAACATTCCTGTGTTCTCTAAGATGTAAGTACTTCAGCGGAATATCTCATTGGTATGATTAATACTTGTACCTTGTATATTTTTAGATAACAATTTGTCAATTTATAGTTTGATGGTGTACATTGAGAGATTGTTAACATTCATACTGGTTGTTATGATGCGGCACCGCTCATGTTCCTACTACTTGCGTTGTGCTAACTACTGGTTGGCATGTGGGCCTTAACTAAAGGCTAGTCCCAGGATCACGTGGTACACTCTCCTGGTATAACCGCGATGGTGTACATTGAGAGATTGTTAACATTCATACTGGTTGTTATGATGCGGCACCGCTCATGTTCCTACTACTTGCGTTGTGCTAACTACTGGTTGGCATGTGGGCCTTAACTAAAGGCTAGTCCCAGGATCACGTGGTACACTCTCCTGGTATAACCGCGATGGTGTACATTGAGAGATTGTTAACATTCATACTGGTTGTTATGATGCGGCACCGCTCATGTTCCTACTACTTGCGTTGTGCGTTACTACTGGTTGGCACATGGGCCTTAACTAAAGGCTAGTCCCAGGATCAAGTGGTACACTCTCCTGGTATAACCGCAATGGTGTACATTGAGAGATTGTTAACATTCATACTGGTTGTTATGATGCGGCACCGCTCATGTTCCTACTACTTGCGTTGTGCTAACTACTGGTTGGCATGTGGGCCTTAACTAAAGGCTAGTCCCAGGATCAAGTGGTACACTCTCCTGGTATAACCGCAATGGTGTACATTGAGAGATTGTTCACATTCAGCAAATGTTGGATAACAGGATAAAAGCATGGATGATGACCGCTGAACTGTGTGATCAATCAATGGCTGGTTCATTATCAGCTCTGAGATATGGAGGGCTGTAGGCACTTATAAACCACAGGTTTGTTTATAAACGTCACGGCAAGTTTTTTATGAAATGTTTGTCGCACCAAGCGGCAAAACTAACTCAGCTCAGATGCACAGAGAACGGAAGTTCTAGTTCAGCCAGTGCGTGCCCGCATGACATGAATACAAATAGCAGTGTGTATTAAATGCCCAGGAATGTACAAACACAACCAAACCAAAAAGGTGCTTGAACTCCCAACCTTTTACTCTCTAAGATCAGGGTGGTCATGTGATGTGTAACAGGCACTGTGATTGGCCGTTGTTTATGAATGGTGATAGGTCAACTGTATGCAGAGTTAGCATTTGGAAATATTTAACTTCCAAGACTTCTGCATGTGTATTACAAATAAATCAGGGTGTCCATTTAGCAAACTGGGCATCCAAAAGACACCCATTTGTGCTGCTGGCTAACACTTATGATGATGGTATGGATAGACTGGCTAACACTTATGATGATGGTATGGATAGACACCCATTTGTGTTGCTGGCTAACACTTATGATGATGGTATGGATAGACGACAGCCATTTGTGTTGCTGGCTAACACTTATGATGATGGTATGGATAGACACCTATTTGTGTTGCTGGCCAACACTTATGATGATGATATGGATAGATGATACAAACCAATTTCACACTGCAGTCCACTCCAGCCCACAGAACATGAACAGTTGAAATGAGTATACTGATTGTTACAGGTGCCTCCGTTGAGACATGGAGTGTTGATACAAGCATCAACAGCTAGGAAGATATAAGAAGGCAATGTAATAATCAATTCTGAAACAACTCATTTAATTTCACTCTTCACTGATAAATCTTTACTATTTCATACACCATTTTGTTTTCTTCAGAACAGTGTCAATCTCACATGGAAACATCCGATGTTGTTGCTATAGTCAGTTACAGCACAATTTGTAATGGACAGTTCATGTCTATGGCAGTACACTACAATGCCAATGAGCATGTTCTACACGTTATAATGTCCATTGTCAAAACCTAGTTCTCACAGACACACAAACTGAGTGTGTCATTTCATAGAGCTGCTATAAATCCACTAAATAAAACAGGCTACCAGCTAAAATAATACAGTTTGTACGAATGTTTGGCTGGTAACCAAAGAAATCCACTAAATAAAACAGGCTACCAGCTAAAATAATACAGTTTGTACGAATGTTTGGCTGGTATCCAATTAAGAAATCCACTAAATAAAACAGGCTACCAGCTAAAATAATACAGTTTGTAAGAATGTTTGGCTGGTAACCAATTAAGAAATCCACTAAATAAAACAGGCTACCAGCTAAAATAATACAGTTTGTACGAATGTTTGGCTGGTAACCAAAGAAATCCACTAAATAAAACAGGCTACCAGCTAAAATAATACAGTTTGTAAGAATGTTTGGCTGGTAACCAAAGAAATCCACTAAATAAAACAGGCTACCAGCTAAAATAATAGTTTGTACGAATGTTTGGCTGGTAACCAAAGAAATCCACTAAATAAAACAGGCTACCAGCTAAAATAATACAGGGTTGTCCCTGGTAAAATAACATCCGTGATTATCAATTGCAATGGAAAACCTCCACTTTGTACAGTTACTCATACAGGGTTGTCCCTGGTAAAATAACATCCGTGATTATCAATTGCAATGGAAAACCTCCACTTTGTACAGTTACTCATACAGGGTTGTCCCTGGTAAAATAACATCCGTGATTATCAATTGCAATGGAAAACGTCCACTTTGTACAGTTACTCATACAGGGTTGTCCCTGGTAAAATAACATCCGTGATTATCAATTGCAATGGATTCGATCAAATTAGTTTGAAATCTGGCTTCTACCATGTTGAAAACGGCTTCGAAAACACAAACATTGTCCTTCCATTTTTTACTACCACTTACAAACTTTTCAGAAGTGGCCCTCATGATCAATAGGCCTTATGCATTGATGTCATCATCATAAACTGCCATATTAGAGGGCAAATTACCATGGGAAAGCACTCAAAGGATCGGCACTCATACGAGCAGTGAATATACATGAACTAATGAACCTACTTTTGCCACTG